>CM035839.1:415451212-415838603 GCA_020510985.1 Pholidichthys leucotaenia | reverse complement strand
TAACGATTATTGTATATTATTTGAACCCATTTTATGAAATTATTTCCAAGTCCAAACCTTTGTAGGACTTCAAAAAGAAAGGGCCATTCAACTCTATCAAAGGCCTTTTCGGCGTCCAATGATAGGAGAGCTGTATCCGGTGCTTCTTTATTAAAATAAATAATATTAAATAGTCTTCTTACATTATGGAAGCCTTGTCTACCCTTTATAAAGCCATTCTGATCTCGATTAATAATATTTGGTAAAATTTCTTGTATTCGTCTTGCTAAAATTTTACAGATTATCTTAAGGTCGGCGTTTAATAGGCTTATTGGTCTCATATTTTCACATTTATTAGAGGGCTTACCTGGTTTTGGCAGCAGTATAATTAAGGCATTATTTATGTATGATGGTAAATTATTATTTTGAAATGCTTCTAAAACCATTTCCAAAAAAGGTTTTATTAATTTATTCTTAAATTTTTTATAAAGGTCAACTGGAAGACCATCTGGTCCTGCACTTTTTCCTGATTTCATATTATCAATGGCTAGCCCAACTTCTTCTTGACTAATTTTAGACTCCAATATCTCCCTGTTTTCATTTGGAATACACGGTATAGATAGTTCGTTCAAAAACCCATTTAGTTTTGTTAAATCAGGTTCATTTTTGGTATCATATAATTTTTCATAGTAATCTCTAAAGGCTCTATTAATTTCTAAAGGATCTATAACTACCTGTCCATTACTTATAATACTGGTAATTGGTGTTTTAATTTCCAATTGTTTAATCTGCCATGCTAATAATTTTCCCGATTTTTCACCTTGTTCATAAAAAGATTGTTTCAATCTTAGAAGACTCGAGGCAGCTCTATTCGCTGATTTTTTTGTCGTATTCAGCTCTCAAAATCAGTAATTCATTCTCCAACCTTGGGTCACTTCCTGCATACACTTTTTCCTGAAGATTTTTTATTTTATGTTCCAATTTAGCTCTCTCCTCTCGAGTCTTCTTAGATTTTGATCCTGTATAACTAATAATATGTCCCCTAATAAAAGCTTTGAAAGCCTCCCACTTTACACATGCTGATGTTTGTGTAGTATTGATGTCAAAGAACTCGTCTATCTGTTTTTCTATATACTTGACAAATTCCTCATCCTGAAGCCATTTATGCTGAAATTGCCATCTAGAGCATCAAGTTTTTAGTTTCCATCTCTTAATTCTTCTGGTTTTTTCAGTGTCTTTGGTTATTCTTTCAATTTCTGCCTCGTTGTTGCACTTTGTAGTGTGTCCATTTCCGCCATTTTTTCTCCCATAGTCCTTCTTGCATTCTTCGTCGATATGTTAGTTTTTCCATCATACGTATGTCCTCAACAATGTCAGTCCATTGTTCTTGGTCAGGAAGAACTTCTGATCGCCATTTTTTTGTGATAGTTTTTTTACATGCAATCAACAAGATTTTAACTAGATATCTGTCCTCAGCCTGTATTACATTGTCTTTTTTAAGATCACATAAGTACATCAGGTTACAGTTCATTGGTATATTATATCCTAATATCCTCTGTATTGTCACATGCATAGATTTCCAAAATGATGATATTTTGTAGCATTTCCAAAACATATGTGAGTGGTCTGCATTTTGAGCCCCACATCCCCTCCAGCATAAAGATTGGGTATTTGTATATTTTCCTTGAATCTGTGGTGTAATGAAAAAGCGAATCAGGTTTTTCCATCCAAATTCCCTCCATGCCCTTGAATTTGTTGATGTGTGTTGTGTTTTCCATATTTCCTGCCAGCTTTCTTCTGTTATGTTTAAATTGAGCTCTTTCTCCCATTTCTCCTTTATATAGTTACTTGTATGATTGTTTGTCATAAGTTTCTGATATAGTTTTGAAATAATTCTTATTTTATTTCCTGCATATGAGCTTAAAATAAGTTGTATAATCTCGTTCACATCTGTTTGGAGGTTATGCCTAATCTTCTTCATATAGTAATCTCTCATCTGCAGATATCTGAAAAATTCTGATCTTTCTAATTTAAATTTTCTCCTGATATTTACAAAGCTCCCGAGATCTTTTTTTCCGATATTGCCCCATGCTGTGATTCCCTTGTTCACCAGATTTTTGTATCCCCTATCTTGTTTTGCCGGTTCAAACTGACTGTCAAATGCTACCCATTTCAATAGTTTTATGTCTTCCCTTATATTATATTTTTGTACTATTTTATACCACAGTTCTAAAGTAAATTTAGTGATTGGGTCTATTTGTTTGATTTGCTTATATGCATCTTTATCCCCTATTATGCTTTGTACTGGGAGTCCCTCAATTTCCTTTTCCATTTCTTTCCATTTTGCCTCATATCCCTCGTCGCACCAACATATGATATATCTTATTTGTGCTGAGTAGTAATATTCCTTTAGACTCGGTAGGCCCATGCCTCCTTTCTCTTTTGGTAATTGGAGGGTTTTATATTTCACTCTTGGTTTTTTACCTCCCCAAACAAATCTCGATATCATCCTGTCCCACTTTGAGAATTGGGCATCTGGAATCTCTGTTGGTATAGCCTGGAAGAGGTAAAGTAATCTAGGTTGTATGCTGATTTTGACTGTCTCAATTTTTGAATTCAGATCCATATTTAAGATTGACCATCTATCAATATCTTTTTTTATTTCTTGTTCCAGCCTATCATAGTTTGCTTTATATATTTTGCTTAGGTCTTTAGGTATGTTCACTCCAAGGTATTTTATTTCTTTTTGGTTCCAGTTTAGTTTGATCTTATCAGTTATCTGGTTTAGAGGGTTATAGTGGAATGTCAGTATTTGTGTTTTTGTTATGTTTATCTTGTATCCTGATAATTTTCCAAAATTTTCTATCAAGTTCATCATTTCCATTATTGATTTATCTGGTTGTTCAAGGTAAACTATAATATCGTCTGCAAATAGCCCAATCTTGTGTTCCGCCCCCTTTATTGTTACACCTTTTAATTTCTTATTTTGTCGTATCGCTTGAGCCAATGGTTCTATGAACAGAGCAAACAAGGTAGGCGATAAGCAGCATCCCTGCCTAGTTGATCTTTGTATATTTACTTTGTCTGTTAAGCTACCGTTTATCTTGATTCTTGCCACAGGTTCTTGATATAGCGTCCTTATGCATTGTACTGATTTTTCGTTAAATCCAAAGCGCTCCAGTACACTATATAGGAATTTCCAGTTAACCCTGTCAAATGCTTTTTCTGTGTCTAAACTCATTATTACTGCGCTTTTCTTTTCTTTATGTATTTGGTTAATTATATGTATTGTTCTCCTGATATTGTCATGTGTTTGGCGTCCCTCTATGAATCCAGTTTGATCATCTTCTATCAATTCCGTCAAGAATGTCTTTATTCGTTTACATATAATTGTTGTGTATATTTTATAATCTACATTTAATAAAGAGATTGGTCTATAGTTTCCGCACTGTTCTTTATCTTTCCCTGGTTTTAAAATAACTGAAATGATTGCTTCGTTCCATGATGGAGGTATTTTGTTGTTGTTCAGCGTCCAATTAAATGACTTTAGGAGTTGTGGCGTGAGTTCTTCTATAAACAGTTTATAAAACTCAGAAGAGTATCCATCACTACCTGGTGATTTACCATTTTTAAGTGACTTAATCACATCTCTGATCTCTTGTGTTGTTATTTCTGCTGTTAGTTTTTCATTTTGTTGATTTCCTATTGATGGCAAGTCCAATGTGTCTAGAAATTTTTTGATATCTTTAGTATTTGTTTCTTCAGGTTGCGAGTATAGTTCTTGGTAGAAATTATGGAAAATTTCTTCGATGTTTTCTGGGTTAACTGTGGTTTTATTTGTGGTGGGTATGGCTGTGTTGTGAGACATGTATATGTTGGACACTGCATATGTGATTTAACCACGATGAAGGAGAGCCAGCCCCCTGCGGTGCGGAGCCACAGAGCCTGGACCCCCTGCGGAGGACAGGGGACAGAAGACTTCCTGACCACTGAGGCTCGGGAAGAGAGAAGGGGGAGTTATGTAAATAAAAGGCTAATGAATGTGAATAAAGAGACTTTGATATAGATGTGTGATTTCCCCCGCGAGGGAAATGGTTTGATGTGAGAAGGTTTAAATGAGAGAACTTTGGTGTGTTCACTCTCTTTGTTCGCTGCTCAAGAATAAGAGCAGACAGTGGAATGATTTCTTGAATAAACTGAAATGAAAGACAATTCGGTTTCGTTATTCAAGTCTCCCCACATTGGTGACTGACGACGTTGAGAATGAACGAAGAAATTCTCAGGGTCCCGGACTCACAGCGCTCAGAGCTGGCGAGCGCAGTGGCCGTTAAGCTGCCTGATTTCTGGCAGGATAACCCACGGTCGTGGTTTCTGCAAGCAGAGTCGCAGTTCGCGCTCGCAGGAGTAACGGTGGATGACACTAAGTTCCACCATGTCATCGCTAAACTGGACAACAGCACAGCTCGGTGCGTGCAAAGCTTGGTGGGGCAGCCACCCGCGACCGACAGGTACAGCAAGCTGAAATCCACCCTCATCAAGTTTTTCACCCCCTCGGCTGAAGTGAGGGCGAGGAGGATCCTGTCTTTGCTAGACCAAGGTGGACACAGGCCGAGCGCCCTGATGGAGGAGATGATACAGCTGAGAGGGTTGGACAACGATGATTTCATTTTTCAGTTCATCTTCCTCTCCAACCTCCCGGCGCATGCGAGAAGCACGCTGGCCGGCAAAAAGTGTCACACCCTGGAGGAGTTCCGGGAGCTGGCCCAGGAGGCAGACGGGATCCTGGACGCCTGCGGCGGGCAAGCAACCACAGCAGCGACCCGAGACGGCGGGGAGCCAGAGGCGGCAGAACCAGACTGGCCGACGATGGCGGCAACACGGCCGCGACGAGGGGGAGCCAATAGCCCGGCGACAGAGGCGCGGGCACGACACAGCGGAGGAGAAGATCTCTGCTTTTACCATCGGAGGTTCGCAGAGAAGGCACGCAGGTGTGTGCCGCCCTGCATCTTCAGGAGTTCGGGAAACGGCAAGACCGGGGGTCGCTAGCAGCTTCGACCCTCGGAGAACGCAACAAGCTGCTCTACATCACGGATGCGCGCTCCGGACGAGTGTTCCTCATTGACACCGGAGCACAAGTGAGCTTCATCACCCCAACATACGCGGACCGGGTAGCTGGACCCCACGGTGACGGAGCTACAGCGGCAAATGGCTCGAACATCAACACCTACGGGAGAAGGACCTTGCCTTTATGCTTACATGGCCGCACATATGAATGGACTTTTGTAGTAGCGGCGGTGAGTTTCAACATGTTGGGCGCGGATTTTTTGTGTTCACACAATCTGTTAGTTGATCTTGCTAATAGACGGCTGGTAAATGCACTCTCTTTTTACTCTCTCCCCTGTTCAGCTCGAGTGTCCCCGCCACCAGTACAGACCCACGTCGCTACAGCAGGTGGTAAGTTTCACACACTCCTCACCCAATTTCCAGCGCTCACTGTGCCCACTTTTTCAGCGACGGTCGCGAAGCACGGGGTGAAACACTTCATCCCCACTTCTGGTCCTCCCGTGTTTGCAAAAGCTCGGCGCTTGGATGCAGTTAAGCTCGCCATTGCGCGCGAGGAGTTCGCCAGCCTGGAGAGGCTGGGCATCGTTCGTAGGTCGAAGAGCCCGTGGGCTTCGCCGCTGCACATGGTACCGAAAGCCGATGGCTCCTGGAGACCGTGCGGGGATTACCGCAGGCTAAACAACGCTACGGCACACGATCGTTATCCCATCCCGCACATTCAGGATTTTTCGGTGCACCTGGCGGGGGCGCGCATTTTTTCAAAGATTGATCTAGTTCGCGGCTATCACCAAGTCCCGGTCCAACCGGAGGACATTCCTAAAACGGCGGTAATAACCCCGTTCGGACTTTTCGAATTTTTACGCATGCCGTTTGGTCTCAAAGGGGCGGCGCAAACATTTCAGCGGATGATGGATGCCGTGTTACGCGATCTCCCTTTCGTGTTTGTGTACCTCGACGACATTTTGGTCGCGAGTACTTCAGAGGACGAACACGAAATGCACCTCACAGCAGTTTTTAGGAGGCTGGGAGAGCACGGCTTAATAGTTAACCCAGCCAAGTGCCAGTTCGGCGTTGAGCGGATTGATTTTTTGGGTCACCGCGTCTCCCCGGAGGGAGCGGTTCCGTTACCAGAGAAAGTACGCGCGGTAGCGGATTTTCCCCGTCCACAAACGGTCAAATCACTACAGGAATTCTTGGGGATGGTGAATTTTTATAACCGGTTCCTGCCCCACGCAGCTCAAATCATGCAACCGTTATATGCCGCGCTCAAAAAACAAAAGCCGACCCAGGCGGTCGAATGGTCCCCGGAGCGGGAGCGCGCGTTCACAGAGGTTAAAAAAGCCTTGGCTGACGCTGCGCTCCTGGCCCACCCAGACCCTGCAGCACGTATCGCGCTGACGACAGACGCTTCAGATTTAGCCATAGGGGCCGTTATTGAGCAACAGGTAGCCGGAGTTTGGCAGCCTTTGGCTTTCTTTAGCAAATCTTTAAGCGCGGCTGAGCGAAAATACAGCGCGTTTGACAGAGAACTGTTGGCGCTGCATTTGGCTATTCGTCATTTCCAGTTCTGGCTGGAAGGACGGTGCTTCACCGCTTATGTGGACCACAAGCCGCTCACATACGCCATGGCCAAAATTTCAGATCCGTGGTCCGGCAGGCAGCAGAGGCAGCTGGCCGCAATCTCGGAATTTACCACTGACATTAGGCACGTCGCGGGCAAATTCAATGTAGTAGCGGATTGTCTCTCACGCGCGTTCACGACCCCGACACGCGCAGAGGCAGAACGGGCCACCGTGACCGCGCCGCAGGAGAGCGGCACGGTGGCGCGCGCAGCCCCGGTGCACGTGGGTATAGATTACGCAGCCATGGCAGCGGACCAGGGGGCGGACGCAGACGTGCGCGCGCTCCAGTCTGGACCAACAGGGTTGAGGCTGGAGAGCAAGTGTTTGCAAACCGGTATGCCCCCCCTGATCTGCGACATGTCGACGGGGCGCCCGCGTCCGGTGGTTCCGGCCACGTGGCGCCGCCGTGTTTTTGACTCGGTCCACTCACTGGCGCACCCGGGGGTGCGCGCGTCGGTGAAACTAGTGGCGGAAAAGTTTGTTTGGCCGTGCCTGCGCAAGCACGTGAAGGAATGGGCAAGAACCTGCATTTCCTGTCAACGGGCCAAAATTCACAGGCACACAAGAGCCCCGTTAGAACCGTTCCGCATTCCGGCCAGAAGGTTCGACCATGTGCACGTCGACCTTGTGGGCCCCCTACCGGCATCACAGGGGTTCACGTATCTTTTGACAATGGTGGACCGCACCACACGTTGGCCGGAAGTGGTCCCACTTGCGACGACCACGGCCGCGGAGGTGGCTCGCGTTTTTTTAACGGCTTGGGTGGCGCGCTTCGGGGTTCCGTCGGACATTACGTCCGATAGAGGACCGCAATTCATCTCTGAGCTGTGGTCAGCGATGGCCAACGGCTTAGGAGCCAAAATTCACCGCACTACGGCTTACCACCCTCAGGCTAATGGTTTATGCGAGCGTTTTCATAGGTCTTTGAAGGCAGCACTCAGAGCGTCGCTCACGGATGCAGATTGGGTAAATAAACTCCCTTGGGTTTTATTAGGGTTGCGTTCTGCGCCTAAAGAGGACTTAGACGCCTCCCCAGCGGAGCTGGTATTCGCACAAACTCTGAGGCTGCCGGGCGAGTTTTTACCAGAGCACCCAGAGCCCCCACCTCTCTCTGCTCTGGGACCGTTAGTTGGCACGGGGGCAGACACGCTCCCGGGTCCGGTTCATCACGCTTTTCCACGAGTTTTCGTCCCCAAGGCTTTGAAAAATGCCGATTTCGTTTTTGTCAGGCGCGAAGCCCTTAAAGCAACGCTCAAACCACCTTACGAAGGGCCATTTCGAGTGCTGGAGGCAGGTGATAAGCAATTTGTGCTAGATTTTGGGGACAGAAAAGAGACAGTCAGTATTGACAGACTAAAACCTGCTTTTGTCATGAAGGACGTGTCTGTACCGGTCGCGGTGGCGCCTCGACGAGGCAGGCCCCCGCAGAGGGCAATTAACCACTCTCTTCCTCAGTCAACAGACCCGGAGCAGAACAGCACCGCAGGCAAGGCGGGGCCAACGCACAGCAGATTCGGCAGACGGCTGAAGCCCAAGCGGCGCACAGACTGAATGTTGGTGTTGATTATTCAGTAGTGAGTAAGGTGCTATTAAATTTTGGGAATTAGTCTGTTCTTCATCGTTTGGGGGGGGGTTATATGGCTGTGTTGTGAGACATGTATATGTTGGACACTGCATATGTGATTTAACCACGATGAAGGAGAGCCAGCCCCCTGCGGTGCGGAGCCACAGAGCCTGGACCCCCTGCGGAGGACAGGGGACAGAAGACTTCCTGACCACTGAGGCTCGGGAAGAGAGAAGGGGGAGTTATGTAAATAAAAGGCTAATGAATGTGAATAAAGAGACTTTGATATAGATGTGTGATTTCCCCCGCGAGGGAAATGGTTTGATGTGAGAAGGTTTAAATGAGAGAACTTTGGTGTGTTCACTCTCTTTGTTCGCTGCTCAAGAATAAGAGCAGACAGTGGAATGATTTCTTGAATAAACTGAAATGAAAGACAATTCGGTTTCGTTATTCAAGTCTCCCCACAGTGGGGTCTTTAATCTTGTATACATTATTCATTGTTTGTTGTTTTCTTAACCGTTTTGCCAGCAGTTTTGTGGCTTTTGGCCCCGTTTCATAATATTTTTGCTTTAGATATCTATTTTTCCTTTCAATTTCATCCATTTGTGTTTCTTTTATCTTTGTTTTTTCTTCTTTAATTTCTTGATATATTTTTGGATCATTTGTGCTTTGATGTTTACGTTCTAATTCCCTCAGTCTCTCACATCTTTGTTCATACGCTTCCAGTTTAGTCTTATTTGCTTTTCCTGTTTCAACAATTAATTTACCCCTTAACACGGCTTTTAGTGCGTCCCATAGTATTGTTGGGTCCACTTCTTCATTGTCATTCTCTTGGATATATTCGTTTATGTTTATTTTTATTCTTTCTTTCATTTTCTCATCATTTAACAGTCCTACGTTAAGTTTCCATGTTGTTTGTCGTTTTCTATTGTTTAAATACAGTATATTTCCATGTATATAGGATTATGATCTGATATTTCTGCCCCTCCAATCCAACAATTTCTCACCCTGTGTCTGTCACCTTCATTCATAAGGAAGTAATCTATTCTAGAGTGTACTTTATGGGCTGCTGAATAATGTGTATAGTCTTTTTCGAGTGGGTGTAGGTCCCTCCATATGTCTACCATACCCATTTCTGCCAGTGAGGTTCTTATGAACTTTGTTACATGTTTTTTTGTCTTCTTAACACTTGTTGTGTCAACTTCATGATCCATGACAGCATTTAAGTCTCCTCCACAAATTAGGACTCCTTCACTGTGTGTTGCTATGAGATCAAACAGATGTTGAAAAAAACCCTTGTCACTTTCTGGTGGGGCATAGATGTTCACTAATGTAATCTGCATACCATCTATTCTTCCCTTTATTATTACATACCTGCCTTCTTTATCCTGGATTTCCTGCTCACTTTCAAATTGTATTTTGTTTGAGATTAGTATCATAACCCCCCTTTTTGCTCCTCCCTTAAATGAACTGTAGTAGGAGTTCTTAAAGCCAAATCTCTTTAGTTTCACATGTTCTGTCTTGCTCAAATGTGTCTCTTGCATAAATATAATTTCAGCTTTTTCCTTCTTGAATTTTCTTATTATTCTTTCCCTTTTAACAGGTGAGTTCAGACCATTCACGTTTAGTGTCATTATCTTAAGATTTTTACCCATATTCATGTTTTTCCATTTTTTTAACTTGTGCTCCTAGCCCCTTTAACAACAAAAATAACACATATTTATATAAAAACACATTAAAAAATCTCGACCTCCGTACTTTGGGCCTTTCTTCTGCCCACTGGTCCCTGTTGGTGGGTGGGGGGTTTGTCTTCACAGCTAACTCTGCTACTTTTAATGACATAACATTAACTCTCTTCTGTAGTTTTCCAACTTAACTCCAAAATTTTTAGCAGCTTTGTACATCATAGTTTTGTTTTTTGTTTTTTTGTTGTTTTTTTTTAATATATAATACAATCTATATTTTGTAAACTTGCTATTTGCTTCAAGTCAGTCAAATGCCCGTGCAAATGCTTAAATATTCTACCTTATATTTTGTTCATGCTTAGCTCCCACCAGTCTCTTCTTGGATCTTCTTGATGAACTCCTGCGCCTCCTCTGGGGTCTTGAAGATGTGGGTTCTGCCCTCATACGTGGTCAACAGTCTCGCAGGATAGATTACACCATGACGAATCCCAAGGTTGCGCAGCTCTTTACATACGGGATCAAACTGCTTCCTCAATTGTTGGATTCCTGTGGCCAAATCTGGGTAGAACCGCATCTGCTGGTCCTGGTGTTTAATCTGGCCTTTAGCTCGCGCAGCGTTGAAGATCTTCATCCTGTCTCTGTTGCTGATAAACTTCATAATAATCGTCCTCGGTGGTCCCTTATCTCTCCGTGGGCCGATACGATATGCACTTTCCAGAACGACTGCTGATTGCAGCTCCGCGCTGCCCAGCGCCTCCGGAATCCACTTTTCCAAAAAGGAACATGTGTCCCGACTTTCGGATTCCTCCGGTAGACCCACCAGCCTCAAGCTGTTCCGTCTCGACCGGGATTCCAAGTCCAAGACATTATTTTCCAGACTTTTATTTTTTTTTTCCAAAGTGCGCACCTTTAATTGAAGACAGGTGACGTCATCTTCAGCACTAGCGACACGAAGCTCTACCTGCGCCATTCGTTCTACACAGTCACCCAATTCTTTTCTCATTCCTTCCAACGCTGCCATAATCCCATCAAACTTAGCGGAAAAGTCCGCTCTCATTGAACTAATGGCGTTAAGCACCGCACCTGTGCCGTTTCCCACATTCACCGCACCGCTGCTCGCTTCCTCCGCCATATATGGAGCTTCTTTATCTGCTGCGTCACAGACGTGAAAGTCCGTTAATTTAGACTGTTTCGGCGGCTCGCTTTTTCCTCTACCTGGTTTTCCAGCCTTAGGCTTCACCGACATATCCTCGTCCAAACGCTGGGATAGGTTCTGTCCCAAATGAGAGAGTTATTTGCCGTTTTTTCGTCTCCAGGAGCAGAGCAGAGCGAGACGTGTCCCCCTCACGTGGCCGCCATAACCGGAAGTCATTTCAAACATGTTTATTCAAATGTACACTTATATGGACACAATCTTGAGCCATAACTTTTTGGTAATGTGAAAATAATAAGTCAAGTGGCACAAAAAAAAATAAAATAAAAAATAATTAAATTTTTTTGGCAGCACGGTGGCGCAGTGGTTAGCACAGTGCCAGCACAGCGAGAAGGTCATGGGATCGATCCCACCCCCAGACCATCGGTGACCCTTCTGTGTGGAGTTTGCATGCTCTCCCCGTGTCTGCGTGGGTTTACTCCGGGCACTCCGGTTTCCTCCCACATGCCAAAAACATGCAAGTTAGGTTAATTGGCATCAACTGGGGATTCTAAATTGTCCTTAGATCTGACTGTGAGAGTGAATGGTTGTCTGTCTCTCTGTGTTGGCCCTGCGATGGACTGGCGATCTGTCCAGGGTGTACCCTGCCTCTCGCCCAGAGACGCTGGGATAGGCTCCAGCCCCCCCGCGACCCGAAAAGGATTAAGCGGTAGAAGATGGATGGATGGATGGATAAATAAATTTTAAAAAATGATAATATTAATAATAAATAAATTAAAATAAATTAAAAAAACAATATTTTTCAAATTTACATTAGCACAAGGTAGATTGCTTAATTTGAAAGTACACAATAAGAATAATTCTGAATATAGTTCTTAATTGTCAGCTAGATATATACACTTGGAATTAAAGAGTTTTTAATTGTCATGTGGCTTATATATTCATACCTGCATATTGTGTAAGCCCAAGACGAAGTTGAGATTACATATGTGCTGACCTCACGCCTGAGAAGAGGACAATGGGCCTGGACCGCCTGTGGAGAACACCTGGACGTGGAGACATGGCGGCAGAGGCTGGAGAGGGCTTCCTGACCCCCTGAGGCCAGTTGAGAGACTGAGAGACCAGGAGGGGGGTTTAGAGACAGGAGGAGGATGTAACAGGGATGTGTGATGAAGCCTTTGTTGTCACTTGTATAAATAGAGAGGTACTGACTGTGTTCAGCCTCTTATTTCTACTGAGACATTTGATGGGGATGTGACTTCAAGAATAAAGCCTGAATTATGAAACCATTCAGCGTCTTCATTTCACGCTCCCCACAGTCAGCAAAAACATCACTTCTGCTAGTGATGCATTGGATTTGGAAGGCGTCGGTTCTGGAAGGCGTCGGTTCTCTCACTGGCTGAAAATGTTCATCCATATGGCTGTGTTGTGAGACATGTATATGTTGGACACTGCATATGTGATTTAACCTCACGATGAAGGAGAGCCAGCCCCCTGCGGTGCGGAGCCACAGAGCCTGGACCCCCTGCGGAGGACAGGGGACAGAAGACTTCCTGACCACTGAGGCTCGAGAGGAGAGAAGGGGGAGTTATGTAAATAAAAGGCTAATGAATGTGAATAAAGAGACTTTGATATAGATGTGTGATTTCCCCCGCGAGGGAAATGGTTTGATGTGAGAATGTTTAAATGAGAGAACTTTGGTGTGTTCAGTCTCTTTGTTCGCTGCTCAAGAATAAGAGCAGACAGTGGAATGATTTCTTGAATAAACTGGAATGGAAGACAATTCGGTTTCGTTATTCAAGTCTCCCCACATTGGTGACTGACGACGTTGAGAATGAACGAAGAAATTCTCAGGGTCCCGGACTCACAGCGCTCAGAGCTGGCGAGCGCAGTGGCCGTTAAGCTGCCTGATTTCTGGCAGGATAACCCACGGTCGTGGTTTCTACAAGCAGAGTCGCAGTTCGCGCTCGCAGGAGTAACGGTGGATGACACTAAGTTCCACCATGTCATCGCTAAACTGGACAACAGCACAGCTCGGTGCGTGCAAAGCTTGGTGGAGCAGCCACCCGCGACCGACAGGTACGGCAAGCTGAAATCCACCCTCATCAAGTTTTTCACCCCCTTGGCTGAAGTGAGGGCGAGGAGGATCCTGTCTTTGCTAGACCAAGGTGGACACAGGCCGAGCGCCCTGATGGAGGAGATGATACAGCTGAGAGGTTTGGACAACGATGATTTCATTTTTCAGTTCATCTTCCTCTCCAACCTCCCGGCGCATGCGAGAAGCACGCTGGCCGGCAAAAAGTGTCACACCCTGGAGGAGTTCCGGGAGCTGGCCCAGGAGGCAGATGGGATCCTGGACGCCTGCGGCGGGCAAGCAACCACAGCAGCGACCCGAGACAGCGGGGAGCCAGAGGCGGCAGAACCAGACTGGCCGACGACGGCGGCAACACGACCGCGATGAGGGGGAGCCAATAGCCCGGCGGCAGAAGCGTGGGCACGACACAGCGGAGGAGAAGATCTCTGCTTTTACCATCGGAGGTTCGCAGAGAAGGCACGCAGGTGTGTGCCGCCCTGCATCTTCAGGAGTTCGGGAAACGGCAAGACCGGGGGTCGCTAGCAGCTTCGACCCTCGGAGAACGCAACAAGCTGCTCTACATCACGGATGCGCGCTCCGGACGAGTGTTCCTCATTGACACCGGAGCACAAGTGAGCTTCATCACCCCAACATACGCGGACCGGGTGGCTGGACCCCACGGTAACGGAGCTACAGCGGCAAATGGCTCGAACATCAACACCTATGGGAGAAGGACCTTGCCTTTATGCTTACATGGCCGCACATATGAATGGACTTTTGTAATAGCGGCGGTGAGTTTCAACATGTTGGGCGCGGATTTTTTGTGTTCACACAATCTGTTAGTTGATCTTGCTAATAGACGGCTGGTAAATGCACTCTCTTTTTACTCTCTCCCCTGTTCAGCTCGAGTGTCCCCGCCACCAGTACAGACCCACGTCGCTACAGCAGGTGGTAAGTTTCACACACTCCTCACCCAATTTCCAGCGCTCACTGTGCCCACTTTTTCAGCGACGGTCGCGAAGCACGGGGTGAAACACTTTATCCCCACTTCTGGTCCTCCCGTGTTTGCAAAAGCTCGGCGCTTGGATGCAGTTAAGCTCGCCATTGCGCGCGAGGAGTTCGCCAGCCTGGAGAGGCTGGGCATCGTTCGTAGGTCGAAGAGCCCGTGGGCTTCGCCGCTGCACATGGTACCGAAAGCCGATGGCTCCTGGAGACCGTGCGGGGATTACCGCAGGCTAAACAACGCTACGGCGCACGATCGTTATCCCATCCCGCACATTCAGGATTTTTCGGTGCACCTGGCGGGGGCGCGCATTTTTTCAAAGATTGATCTAGTTCGCGGCTATCACCAAGTCCCGGTCCAACCGGAGGACATTCCTAAAACAGCGGTAATAACCCCGTTCGGACTTTTCGAATTTTTACGCATGCCGTTTGGTCTCAAAGGGGCGGCGCAAACATTTCAGCGGATGATGGATGCCGTGTTACGCGATCTCCCTTTCGTGTTTGTGTACCTCAACGACATTTTGGTCCCGAGTACTTCAGAGGACGAACACGAAACGCACCTCACAGCAGTTTTTAGGAGGCTGGGAGAGCACGGCTTAATAGTTAACCCAGCCAAGTGCCAGTTCGGCGTCGAGCGGATCGATTTTTTGGGTCACCGCGTCTCCCCGGAGGGAGCGGTTCCGTTACCAGAGAAAGTACGTGCGGTAGCGGATTTTCCCCGTCCACAAACGGTCAAATCACTACAGGAATTCTTGGGGATGGTGAATTTTTATAACCGATTCCTGCCCCACGCAGCTCAAATCATGCAACCGTTATATGCCGCGCTCAAAAAACAAAAGCCGACCCAGGCGGTCGAATGGTCCCCGGAGCGGGAGCGCGCGTTCACAGAGGTTAAAAAAGCCTTGGCTGACGCTGCGCTCCTGGCCCACCCAGACCCTGCAGCATGTATCGCGCTGACGACAGATGCTTCAGATTTAGCCATAGGGGCCGTTATTGAGCAACAGGTAGCCGGAGTTTGGCAGCCTTTGGCTTTCTTTAGCAAATCTTTAAGCGCGGCTGAACGAAAATACAGCGCGTTTGACAGAGAACTGTTGGCGCTGCATTTGGCTATTCGTCATTTCCAGTTCTGGCTGGAAGGACGGTGCTTCACCGCTTATGTGGACCACAAGCCGCTCACATACGCCATGGCCAAAATTTCAGATCCGTGGTCCGGCAGGCAGCAGAGGCAGCTGGCCGCAATCTCGGAATTTACCACTGACGTTAGGCACGTCGCGGGCAAATTCAATGTAGTAGCGGATTGTCTCTCACGCGCGTTCACGACCCCAACACGCGCAGAGGCAGAACGGGCCACCGTGACCGCGCCGCAGGAGAGCGGCACGGTGGCGCGCGCAGCCCCGGTGCACGTGGGTATAGATTACGCAGCCATGGCAGCGGACCAGGGGGCGGACGCAGACGTGCGCGCGCTCCAGTCTGGACCAACAGGGTTGAGGCTGGAGAGCAAGTGTTTACAAACCGGTATGCCCCCCCTGATCTGCGACATGTCGACGGGGCGCCCGCGTCCGGTGGTTCCGGCCACGTGGCGCCGCCGTGTTTTTGACTCGGTCCACTCACTGGCGCACCCGGGGGTGCGCGCGTCGGTGAAACTAGTGGCGGAAAAGTTTGTTTGGCCGTGCCTGCGCAAGCACGTGAAGGAATGGGCAAAAACCTGCATTTCCTGTCAACGGGCCAAAATTCACAGGCACACAAGAGCCCCGTTAGAACCGTTCCGCATTCCGGCCAGAAGGTTCGACCATGTGCACGTCGACCTTGTGGGCCCCCTACCGGCATCACAGGGGTTCACGTATCTTTTGACAATGGTGGACCGCACCACACGTTGGCCGGAAGTGGTCCCACTTGCGACGACCACGGCCGCGGAGGTGGCTCGCGTTTTTTTAACGGCTTGGGTGGCGCGCTTCGGGGTTCCGTCGGACATTACGTCCGATAGAGGACCGCAATTCATCTCTGAGCTGTGGTCAGCGATGGCCAACGGCTTAGGAGCCAAAATTCACCGCACTACGGCTTACCACCCTCAGGCTAATGGTTTATGCGAGCGTTTTCATAGGTCTTTGAAGGCAGCACTCAGAGCGTCGCTCACGGATGCAGATTGGGTAAATAAACTTCCATGGGTTTTATTAGGGTTGCGTTCTGCGCCTAAAGAGGACTTAGACGCCTCCCCAGCGGAGCTGGTATTCGCACAAACTCTGAGGCTGCCGGGCGAGTTTTTACCAGAGCACCCAGAGCCCCCACCTCTCTCTGCTCTGGGACCGTTAGTCGGCACGGGGGCAGACACGCTCCCGGGTCCGGTTCATCACGCTTTTCCACGAGTTTTCGTCCCCAAGGCTTTGAAAAATGCCGATTTCGTTTTTGTCAGGTGCGAAGCCCTTAAAGCAACGCTCAAACCACCTTACGAAGGGCCATTTCGAGTGCTGGAGGCAGGTGATAAGCAATTTGTGCTAGATTTTGGAGACAGAAAAGAGACAGTCAGTATTGACAGACTAAAACCTGCTTTTGTCATGAAGGACGTGTCTGTACCGGTCGCGGTGGCGCCTCGACGAGGCAGGCCCCCGCAGAGGGCAATTAACCACTCTCTTCCTCAGTCAACAGACCCGAAGCAGAACAGCACCGCAGGCAAGGCGGGGCCAACGCACAGCAGATTCGGCAGACGGCTGAAGCCCAAGCGGCGCACAGACTGAATGTTGGTGTTGATTATTCAGTAGTGAGTAAGGTGCTATTAAATTTTGGGAATTAGTCTGTTCTTCATCGTTTGGGGGGGGGGTTATATGGCTGTGTTGTGAGACATGTATATGTTGGACACTGCATATGTGATTTAACCTCACGATGAAGGAGAGCCAGCCCCCTGCGGTGCGGAGCCACAGAGCCTGGACCCCCTGCGGAGGACAGGGGACAGAAGACTTCCTGACCACTGAGGCTCTAGAGGAGAGAAGGGGGAGTTATGTAAATAAAAGGCTAATGAATGTGAATAAAGAGACTTTGATATAGATGTGTGATTTCCCCCGCGAGGGAAATGGTTTGATGTGAGAATGTTTAAATGAGAGAACTTTGGTGTGTTCAGTCTCTTTGTTCGCTGCTCAAGAATAAGAGCAGACAGTGGAATGATTTCTTGAATAAACTGGAATGGAAGACAATTCGGTTTCGTTATTCAAGTCTCCCCACAATCCATCGATCGATACGTTTTCGATTTGGCTACACAGTTTTTGTGGCCCTGTGTAGCAAAGTGCGACTTCAGGTCGAAAATCCTCGATGCAGTCACTTTTATGCTCTTCCTACATGGAACACAGAAGGAGTGTGTAGGGCCCTCTGGAGAAGCTTTTATCCATCCAGCGTATTTTCCCTTCTCGAAGCTCGGACTCTTCCATTCTTTTCAGTGATGTCCAGTCCCTCAATTTCCCTTTTCTTCAAGCTTTGTTTTCTTCGCCGGCGGCGCGCTGCATGAAGCCATTTTGAAAATCACAAAAAGACTGCTTAGGTGCGGTCAATTTCGCCAGGCATCAAATTAATGTTCAGTTGATTTTAGGTTCTCTCAATAATTTTTTTTTTCACTGTATATTTTTCTTTTTGGCGTACAGAAATGGCAATACGCCCGTATTTGCTAAAATTGCATTTTCCCCGTATTAAAATACGGCAAAACCGTATCACTTGACGGGTATGGTTCTAATGCAATACGTTATTCCCCATGTTTTCTTAGTGTGTGATTCGGGTTACCAAATTTGGGTGGATTTCCTGTGTGCTCGATACTTTTTTTGAGGGGGTTGGTGGTGTGTGAGATGTGTGTGTCTGGGATGCCGTGCCCACCCACAGGGTGACGTCAGGGGGGCACGGCCCACTATGTATATAAACCCCAAGTTCTGTGTAATAAAGTTAGTTGCATGAAGACTTACCTCCGTCCTGGCTATTTCTTAAACATAACAGTATCATTTTTATATACATATGTGTATATGTGTGTGTGTGTGTGTGTGTGTGTGTGTGTGTGTGTGTGTGTGTGTGTGTGTGTGTGTATGTATGTGTAGAAGATGTGCTCAAATGATGAGGCTGAGTTTAGTCGTAAACCAGCTTTATTGACAGACCACAGCTTCTAGCATTCTCAAAGCAGGAAAGAGAAAGAATCATATCTCATCACCCTTTTATGTGTTTCCAGCATCAGAATTCAAGTCACATGGTGTTTTCAGTAAACATACAGTCACAAAGCATCCCTTTGAATCTTCACCATTGTCTCTCATTTCCTGATGAACCGGAAATCTCTCCGGGGCATCTTCTGTGGGACAAAGAGACAAATCTCACACCTCCTTGTTATCTTCTGCAGATTCGAGTCCTTTGTCCTTGCAGACGTGACACCCTCAATACACATGCAGTCCTGTCTCTGTGGAAACGTGGGCCCACAATGTGTGTCGCCCACATTACACCCCCCCCCCCCCAAACGTCTAGTAAGGACAAAACCTGCATGGCATAAAAAAAGAAAAACACAAAACACTCCATATATCGCTAATCAATCTACCAACTACCTAGGTTTTAACTTTCTGCCGAATCTGCTGCAACCTGGCTTGGCTGCACCTGCAACATCTCTCTGCACCTGTGGATTAAAGCTGTTAGCACCTTTCTGTGAAGATTTTGGAGAATGTCCTCTCAGCGGCCTGCCACGGCGGGGGGGCCTCGTGAGCTGCACTTCCTCATCAGCCAAAACAAAGGCGGGTTTGAGCCTGTTTATGCAAATTAACTCCCTTCTGCCCCCTAAATCTAGCAGAAAATGCTTCTGCCCGGTCTCCAGCACTCGGAACGGTCCGTCATAAAACGGCCGCAAACTTGGACGCTGAGCATCATGTTTAACAAAAACAAACTCTGCATTTTTTAAAGCCTTGGGCACAAAAACGTGTGGTAAACTGTGATGGACCGGGCCAGGGAGCGTGTTTGCTCCCGAGTCGCTCTGCCACGGCTGAGCAGGGGGGGCATTTGGTGCGGGATTATCGGGGAGGAATTCCCCCGGCAAACGGAGAGGTTGTGCAAAAACTAATTCAGCCGGGGAAGCATGCAAATCTTCCTTAGGTGCAGAACGCAACCCCAATAAAACCCATGGAAGTTTGTCCACCCAATTTGTATCCGTCAGCGACGCTCTGAGGGCTGGTTTCAATGACCTGTGAAAGCGTTCGCATAAACCATTAGCCTGGGGGTTATACGCGGTAGTGCGATGAATCTTCACCCCCAAGCTGCGGGCCATCGATGACCATAGTTCGGAAATAAATTGGGGACCCCTGTCGGACGTTATGTCCGACGGTACACCGAAACGTGCAACCCACGCTGCTAAAAATGCTCGCGCAACTTCTTCCGCTGTGGTTGATGTCAGAGGAATCGCCTCTGGCCAACGCGTGGTGCGATCCACCATCGTCAAAAGATGTGTGTGCCCGTGTGATAATGGGAGCGGGCCCACCAAGTCAACATGCACGTGATCAAAACGCTTAGCGGGGATGTGAAAAGGTTCCAACGGGGCCTTAGCGTGTCTGTGTATTTTGGCTCGCTGACACGCTACCCAGGCTGTCGCCCATTCCTTGACCTGTTTGCGCAACCCGGGCCAAACAAATTTCTCTCCCACCAACTTAATCGATGCGCGCACCCCCGGGTGCGCGAGAGAATGGACCGAGTCAAAAACGCGGCGACGCCATGCGGCTGGCACCACGGGGCGGGGCCGTCCCGTGGAGACATCGCAGATTAGTGGGGGCATACCACTTTGTTGCTCCCTGTGCTCCAGCCTTAACCCTGTTGGTCCAGACTGGAGCGCGCGCACGTCCGCGTCGTTAACCTGCTCCGCAGCCATGGCTGTATAATCTAACCCAACACAGACCGGGGCTGCGCGCGCTCCCGCGTCGCTGCCCGGGCCCGCGGCCACGGCTACAGAGTCTGCCCCTATGGGGCTTGGTGGTGCTACCGCGCGCGAGAGGCAGTCTGCCACAACATTGTGTTTACCCGCGACATGCTGAATATCAGTAGTGAACTCCGATATTGCGGCTAGTTGCCTTTGTTGTCGGCCTGACCAGGGTTCTGAAATTTTGGCCATCGCAAAAGTTAGCGGTTTATGATCCACAAACGCAGTGAAACGTTGCCCCTCTAACCAGAACTGAAAATGACGGATGGCCAAGTGTAGGGCCAAAAGCTCCCTGTCAAACGCACTGTATTTACGCTCACTATCGCGCAAAGTCCTGCTGAAAAACGCGAGGGGTTGCCAGGTACCTGCCACAAACTGTTCAACTACCGCCCCCACCGCTACATCGGAACCGTCAGTGGTGAGCGCCATGCGGGACGTTGGAACTGGGTGCGCTAACAAAACTGCGTTTGCCAGGGCTGATTTGACCTGGGCAAAAGCGTGCTCCCGCTCCGGAGACCATTCAATTTTATTTGCAGGCTTTTGTTTTTTTAACGCAGTGTACAATGGCTGCATGAGCCGTGCTGCGCTTGGGAGGAACCGGTTGTAAAAATTAACCATCCCTAGAAACTCCTGAAGCGTCTTGACCGTTTGAGGTTGCGGAAAATCCGTTATGGCACGCACTTTATTTGGAAGAGGAACCGCTCCTTCTGCCGAAACGCGATGTCCCAAAAAATCAATCTGCGCCACCCCAAACTGGCACTTCGCTGGATTAACTATTAACCCGTGCTCTGCCAGCCTCCGAAAAACTGCTGTGAGGTGTTTTTCGTGCTCGCCCTCGGACGCGCTGGCTACCAAAATATCGTCCAAATAAACGAACACGAAAGGAAGGTCGCGTAAAACTGCATCCATCATGCGTTGGAAAGTCTGCGCGGCCCCCTTGAGGCCAAAAGGCATGCGCAAAAACTCAAAAAGGCCAAAAGGAGTTATGGCCGCTGTTTTGCGTACATCTTGCGCGCGCACTGGAACCTGGTGGTAACCGCGCACCAAGTCTATTTTAGAAAAAATGCGCGCCCCCACCAAATGAACAGAAAAATCCTGGATGTGCGGAATTGGGTAGCGGTCATGAGCTGAAACGTTGTTCAACCTGCGGAAATTGCCGCAAGGTCGCCACGAGCCGTCAGCCTTTGGGACCATGTGTAACGGCGAAGCCCAAGAGCTCTTGGAGCGTCTAACAATGCCCAGTTTTTCCAGATTAGTGAACTCCTCGAGCGCGATGGCCAGTTTAGCTGGGTCCAAGCGCCGAGCTTTTGCAAAAACGGGAGGGCCGGTGGTGGTTATGAAATGCTCCACCCCATGTTTAGCCACCGTTGCCGAAAACGTGGGGACTGTGAGTGCTGGGAACTGAGCAAGCAATGTGTGAAATTTACCACCCGCAGCTGAGACGCTGGCATGTGCAGTCGGCGGGGCCACCCGAGCTGTGCAGGGAATAGAATGAAAGGACAGTGCATTAATCAGACGTCTATTAGCAAGGTCAACCAATAAACCATGTGAGCACAAAAAATCAGCCCCTAACATGTTGAAACTGACTGCTGCTACAATAAATGTCCACTCAAATGAACGGCCTTGTAAGGACAGAAGCATGGTCCTCTCACCAAACGTTTTAATCGCGGAGCCGTTTGCTGCTGACACTGACACCCAGGGAGCTTTAGAAGGCATCAGCTGTTCCGCGTAGGTGGGTGTGACGAAACTCAGCTGAGAGCCCGTGTCCACGAGGAACTGTTTCCCCGAGCGTGCATCCGTCAGGTAAAGCAGCCGGTTCTCGTTGCCGAGGGTCGCAGCTGCTACCGGCCCTCGGTCTTGGCATTTCCCTGGCGCTTAAAGTTGCACGGTGGGACGCACCTGTGCGCTCTCTCTGCAAAACGGCGGTGGTAGAAACACGGGCCGTCCTCCGCTCCGCGTCGTCTGGCTCCTGTCGCCGCCGTCGTTGGTGTCCAACGGCGTCTGTCTCCAGACGCCGTTCCCGGGCTAGCCGCCGCGGCCGAAACCGCGTTCCGCTTGTGGGCGTCGACCAACCGCTGCGCCTCTTTGCTCAACCCATGGTAGTCTCGCCTGGCCAATCGGGGCGACTCTGCCAGGGCCACTCTCACTGCTGGCGGCAGGGTCCGAAGGAAAAGGTGGGCGAAAATGAATTCGCCATCCTCAGAGTCTTTGAGCTTCAGCATCTTCACCATCAGGTCCGCAGGTCTATCGTTTTCTGACTCCATCAACGCCAGGAGCCCCTCTGCTCGTTGTTGGACTGAAGGGGTGAAATGGCTGATCAGCGCGTCCTTCAATGCGCTGTACTTGTCGCTGTCTGGTGGATGATTAACCAGATCCTCCACTCTCTGGACCGTGTTGCTGTCCAGCTTCGCTACCACGTGGTAGAATCTTGTGTCGTTGTTGGAGATTCTCCGGAGGTTGAACTGCGCCTCGACTGCGCTAAACCATGAGCGCGGGCTGTGCTGCCAGAGATCGGGCAGCCGGATCGTGGAAGCGGCCATCAGGCTGGCTTCCGCCGAGCCCCGCTCGGGAGAATTCTGTCTGCTCATTTCTCGTCGTAGGTCACCAGTGTAGAAGATGTGCTCAAATGATGAGGCTGAGTTTAGTCGTAAACCAGCTTTATTGACAGAACACAGCTTCTAGCATTCTCAAAGCAGGAAAGGGAAAGAATCATATCTCATCACCCTTTTATATGTTTCCAGCATCAGAATTCAAGTCACATGGTGTTTTCAGTAAACATACAGTCACAAAGCATCCCTTTGAATCTTCACCATTGTCTCTCATTTCCTGATGAACCGGAAATCTCTCCGGGGTATCTTCTGTGGGACAAAGAGACAAATCTCACACCTCCTTGTTATCTTCTGCAGATTCGAGTCCTTTGTCCTTGCAGATGTGACACCCTCAATACACATGCAGTCCTGTCTCTGTGGAAACGTGGGCCCACCATGTGTGTCGCCCACATATGTATATATTGTACACACACACACATACAGTGGGGTAAAAAAGTATTTAGTCAGCCACCAATTGTGCAAGTTCTCCCACTTAAAAGATGAGAGAGGTCTCCAATTTTCATCATAGGTATACCTCAACTATGAGAGACAAAAAAAGAAAAAAAAATCCAGAAAATCACATTGAAGGATTTTTAATGAATTAATTGGTAAATTCGTTGGTAAAATAAGTATTTGGTCAATAACAAAAGTTCATCTCAATACTTTGTTGTATACCCTTTGTTGGCAATGACAGAGGTCAAACGTTTTCTGTAAGTTTTCACAAGGTTTTCACACACTGTTGCTGGTATTTTGGCCCATTCCTCCATGCAGATCTCCTCTAGAGCAGTGATGTTTTTGGGGCTGTCGCTGGGCAACACAGACTTTCAACTCCCTCCAAAGATTTTCTATGGGGTTGAGATCTGGAGACTGGCTAGGCCACTCCAGGACATTGAAATGCTTCTTACGAAGCCACTCTTTCGTTGCCCGGGGCGGTGTGTTTGGGATCATTGTCATGCTGAAAGACCCAGCCACGTTTCATCTTCAATGCCCTTGCTGGTGGAAGGAGGTTTTCACTCAAAATCTCACGATACATGGTCCCATTCATTCTTTCCTTTACACGGATCAGTTGTCCTGGTCCCTTTGCAGAAAAACAGCCCCAAAGTATGATGTTTCCACCCCCATGCTTCACAGTAGGTATGGTGTTCTTTCTCCTCCAAACACGACAAGTTGAGTTTTTACCAAAAAGTTCTATTTTGGTTTCATCTGACCATATGACATTCTCCCAATCCTCTTCTGGATCATCCAAATGCTATCTAGCAAACTTCAGACGAGCCTGGACATGTACTGGTTTAAGCAGGGGGACACATCTGGCACTGTAGGATTTGAGTCCCTGGCGGCGTAGTGTGTTTCTGATGTAGCCTTTGTTACTTTGGTCCCAGCTCTCTGCAGGTCATTCACTAGGTCCCCCCATGTGGTTCTGGGATTTTTGCTCACCGTCCTCGTGATCATTTTGACCCCATGGGGTGAGATCTTGTGTGGAGCCCCAGATGGAGGGGGATTATCAGTGGTCTTGTATGTCTTCCATTTTCTAATAATTGCTCCCACAGTTGATTTCTTCACACCAAGCTGCTTACCTATTGCAGATTCAGTCTTCCCAGCCTGGTGCAGGTCTACAATTTTGTTTCTGGTGTCCTTTGACAGCTCTTTGGTCTTGGCCATAGTGGAGTTTGGAGTCTGACTGTTTGAGGTTGTGGACAGGTGTCTTTTATATTGATAACGAGTTCAAACAGGTGCCATTAATACAGGTAACGAGTGGAGGACAGAGGAGCCTCTCAAAGAAGAAACTACAGGTCTGTGAGAGCCAGAAATCTTGCTTGTTTGTAGGTGACCAAATACTTATTTTACTGAGGAATTTACCAATTAATTCATTAAAAATCCTTCAATGTGATTTTCTGGATTTTTTTTTTCTCATTTTGTCTCTCATAGTTGAGGTATACCTATGATGAAAATTGGAGACCTCTCTCATCTTTTAAGTGGGAGAACCTGCACAATTGGTGGCTGACTAAATACTCTTTTGCCCCACTGTGTATATATATATATATATATATATATATATATATATATATATATATATATATATATATATATACAGTATACTGTATATATATATATATATTGTGGAGTGTGTGAAATAAGAGGCAGATTCACGACAGACGGTTTATTACACACTTCACATCTCTCAAGCACAGAACAGAATGAATCATTTCAGCAAGCTCTCTTCTTTTACCCAAATCACTCTTCACACCTTTCATGGCATTTTCCAACACATGGCATGACATTTACATTACACTGCATTCAACCCCCGATGTCCTTAACTCCTCCCTGCTATCTCGCCAGGAACCCCCTGGGCATTGTTCTCCCATGCTTATCCACTGTCTCTGTCTGAGATGCTAAATAATCTGACTCCCCCAAGGTCCTACACTGACCCTCCCCCCCGAGCATCTTAGATAGAACAATAGAACATCAGTCCACACGCTGTTTTGGCTTCAGTCTCCTCCCATATCTGCTGTAACTGGGGTTTACCGCCTCCGTGGCGCTGCTGTGCCGGTGGGGGGCTGCTGGGAGTGTGTCTGACTGCGGGTGGGCCGTGGCGAGGGGGGGTGGGAAACTTCGGTCTGTCCGTGTGGCTGCTCTGGTGAATTGTTTCCCTGGGGAGCTCTCCGTGGGGGTCTTCCACGCCGAGGGGCCCTAGCCAACAGCACTTGCTCGTCCGCCACTAAGAAAGCGGGTTTGAGTATGTCTATGCCAATTTTCTCCTGCCTACCCCCCAAGTCTAGCAAAAAATGCTTATCCCCTGTTTCCAACACTCTGAACGGTCCATCATAGGGTGGGCGCAATGGAGGGCAGTGGGCGTCGTGTCTGACGAACACGAACTCCGCGTTCTTCAAAGTTTTAGGCACGAAAGCATGCGGAAAACAGTGGTGGGCAGGGCCCGGCAGCATGCCTGTGTGTGCACTACGCTGCAAAAGCTGAGACGGGCAGCTGTCCGGCATGGGATTATCTGGCAGAAATTCCCCGGGCATCCATAGGGGCTGCGCAAAAACCAGCTCTGCCGGGGAAGCTTCCTGATCCTCTTTTGGCGGGGAGCGCAAACCCAATAAAACCCACGGCAACCTGTCCACCCAATTTGCATTCCTCAGTGAAGCCCTGAGTGCTACTTTCAGTAATCTATGAAAACGCTCGCATAACCCATTGGCCTGTGGGTTGTACGCGGTTGTGCGATGAATTGTAACACCCAGGCTGCGGGTCATCACGGACCAGAAGTCAGAAACAAATTGAGGGCCCCTGTCGGACGTAATGTCCGACGGGACTCCAAAACGCGCCACCCATGCTGTTAAAAAAGCGTGTGCTACGTCCGCGGACGTGGTTGCCGCCAGCGGGACTGCTTCTGGCCAGCGCGTGGTGCGGTCCACCACTGTCAGGAGGTGCGTGCACCCCTGTGATGGCGGGAGGGGGCCCACGAGGTCCACGTGAACATGGTCGAACCTCTTAGCCGGTACCCGAAACGGATCCAAGGGAGCCTTCGTGTGTCTGTGTACCTTGGCTCGTTGGCACGCCAGGCAGGCTGCAGCCCACTCTTTTACTTGTTTGCATAGGCTCGGCCACACAAATTTCTCTCCCACCATTTTGACTGACGCGCGCACTCCTGGGTGTGCCAGAGTGTGAACCGACTCAAACACGCGGCGGCGCCACACGACCGGGACCACCAGATGCGGGCGTCCCGTGGAGACATCGCAGATTAGGGGGGCATGCCGTCTTGCAGCACCCTGCTCTCCAGCCTTAACCTTGTTGGTCCAGACTGGAGCGCGCGCACGTCTGCATCGCTAATCTGCTCCGCGGCCATGGCTGCGTAATCTATCCCCATGTAGACTGGGGCCACCACGGCGCGCGACAGGCAGTCCACCACCACATTCAGTTTACCCGACACATGCTGAATATCGGTAGTAAGCTCTGAGATCGCCGTCAGCTGTCTCTGCTGCCGGCCCGACCATGGTTCTGAAACCTTGGCCATCGCAACCGTTAGTGGCTTGTGGTCCACGAACACGGTGAAGCTGCACCCTTCCAGCCAGAACTGGAAGTGGCGTATGGCCAGGTGGAGGGCCAGCAACTCTCTGTCGAACGTGCTGTATTTACGTTCGCTGTCGCGCAAAGTTCTGCTGAAAAAAGCGAGCGGCTGCCAAGCCCCAGCGACGCGCTGCTCTACGACAGCCCCTATGGCCACGTCTGAAGCGTCGGTGGTGAGCGCTATCCGGGCCACTGGGTCCGGATGCGCCAGCAGTGCGGCGTTTGCCAGGGCTGCTTTAACCTCCGAGAACGCCCGCTCTCGCTCCGGGGTCCATTCGACCCCATCCGCGGGTTTCTGTCTCTTGAGCGCGGCGTACAATGGTTGCATGAGCTGCGCCGCGCGGGGAAGGAAACGGTTATAAAAATTCACCATCCCCAAAAATTCTTGCAGCGCCCTGACTGTCTGAGGCCGGAGAAAATCCGCCACGGCGCGCACTTTGTCGGGCAACGGGATCGCTCCTTCTGAAGAGACGCGGTGCCCCAAAAAATCAATCTCCGTCACGCCGAACTGGCATTTCGCCGGGTTGATTATTAACCCGTGCTCCTCCAACCTCCGGAAAACCATCCTGAGGTGGGTTTCGTGTTCGTCTTCGGACGCACTGGCTACCAGGATATCGTCCAGGTAGACGAACACGAACGAGAGATCGTGCAGCACTGCATCCATCATGCGCTGGAACGTCTGTGCCGTGCCTTTTAACCCGAATGGCATGTGCAGGAACTCGAATAAACCGAACGGTGTTATTACCGCTGTTTTGGGTATGTCCTCCGCGTGCACTGGGACTTGGTGGTAACCGCGGACCAGGTCTATTTTGGAAAAAAATGCGTGCTCTGGCGAGGTGGACGGAAAAATCCTGTATGTGGGGAATCGGGTAGCGGTCGTGTGCTGTGGCGTTATTCAACCTGCGAAATCACCCCACGGTCGCCACGATCCCTCAGCCTTAGGGACCATGTGTAGCAGGGATGCCCATGGGCTGTTCGAACGCCTGATGATGCCCAACCTTTCCAGGTTGGCGAACTCCTCACGCGCTATGGCCAGTTTAGCTGCGTCCAAGCGCCGAGGTCTTGAAAAAATGGGCGGCCCGGTGGTGGTGATGAAGTGCTCGACCCCGTGTTTAGTGATGGCCGCCGAAAACGTCGGGACCGTGAGTGCTGGGAACTGAGTGGGCAGTGTGTGGAACTTACCGCCTGGAGCTGTGACGTTGGCTTGTGCTGTTGGCCGGGCCCCTTGAGCTATACAGGGGAGAGAGTCAAAGGACAGTGCATTAACCAGGTGCCTGTTAGCAACATCAACCAGTAAACCATGTGCACACAGAAAATCATCCCCCAGGATATGGTAATTCAGTGTTGCTATGACAAAAGTCCACTCGTATGTACGGCCGTGTAGAGATAAGATCAGTGTCCTCTCACCAAAGGTCTTAATTTCCGAGCTGTTTGCTGCCAACATCCCGGGGCCGCTAGGTCCTGCCAGCCGGTCGGCGTAGGTCAGCAGGATGAGGCTCTTCTGGGCTCCGGTGTCCACGAGGAAACGCCTCCCCGAGCGCGTGTCTGTCATGTAGAGCAGCTTGTTCTCTTCACTGGCGGTCGCAGCTGCTACCGACTGCCAGCCTTGGCGTTTCCCGAGCGCTTGAATTGGCATGGTGGCGCACATCTGCGTGCGTTCCCTCCGAAGCGGCGGTGGTAGAAACAGAGCGTGTCTCTCTGGCGCTCCTTGGCCCCCGCTGCTGCTACCGTCGGTGGCTCCTCGCCTCCTCTGGTCGTCTCGCTGGGCTCCGCTGCCGCCGCATTGACTGTGATCGCCCTGGTGGTGAGGATGATCCTGTCTGCCTCCTGGGCTAGCGCACGGTAGTCATGCGCTGCCAGCAACGGCGAATTGGCCAGAACCGCTCTCGCCTCTGTTGGAAGGCTCCGGAGGAAAAGGTGGGCAAACAGAAAGTGCCTGTCGTCCACGCCCATTAACGCCAGCATCTTCTCCATCAGGTCGACTGCCGAACCATCTCCTAACTCGGTCCGTCCCAGGAGCCTCTCTGCTCTCTCACATTCCGAGAGCGTGTAGCGCCGGGTGAGCACAGCCTTGAGCACCTCGTATTTGTTGTGGGCTGGAGGCTGATCGAGCAGGCTCGCTACCTGCTGGGCTGTGCGGGCGTCCAGTGTTGCTACCACATGGTAGAATCTGGTGTTGTCTGCCGTTACTCCCCGGAGGGCGAACTGGGCCTCGGTGTGGTGGAACCAAGAGCGCGGGTTGTGCTGCCAGAAATCCGGTAGCTTGACTGAAACCGCACACGCGTTGCTGGGGGCTCCAGTCCAGGCTGTCTGTGGGATGGCTGCTGCATCACTGGGGCTTCCCGACCGGGCAGGCTCCGGGGATCTTGCCTCGTGTTCCATAATACGTCATGGGTCACCAGTGTGGAGTGTGTGAAATAAGAGGCAGATTCACGACAGACGGTTTATTACACACTTTACATCTCTCAAGCACAGAACAGAATGAATCATTTCAGCAAGCTCTCTTCTTTTACCCAAATCACTCTTCACACCTTTCATGGCATTTTCCAACAAATGGCATGGCATTTACATTACACTGCATTCAACCCCCTATGTCCTTGACTCCTCCCTGCTATGTCACCAGGAACCCTCTGGGCATTGTTCTCCCATGCTAATCCACTGTCTCTGTCTGAGATGCTAAATAATCTGACTCCCCCAAGGTCCTACAATATATATATGTATATATATATATATATATATAGAGAGAGAGAGAGAGAGAGAGAGAGAAGAATATTACAAATTGTAATCATAAACTGTAAATTTTTTATTTTGTAAAATTTTTACTGTAGCATCGCCATGCAAGAGATGAGAGCCTGGTGTGAACTGGTTTCTGAGTTAGTAGGGGGACAAAATTTGCCACATACATACATATATACCCACACCGCAGAATCCCTTTTATATACGTATATATATATATACTGTATATATATACTGTATATATATATATATATATATATGAAAAACAATATTACAAATTGCTATCATAAACTGTAAAATTTTTAATTAAATATACATTTATGATTATCAAGTATTTTGTGTTGCTCTAGCAGTATTTTTGTTGAATATGAGAGTCACAAGAATGTTCAATGAATGAAAATGTAATTAAAAGTTGCTGAAGTATATTTCTTTTTCAATAATTCTTTTATGCAAGTTTAACAATTAATTACATTTAATATAGAAAAACAGGTAATTAATTTGTTAAAAATTTTATAATGAGGGTCCATTATGGCAGAGACCAAGGCTGCTGTCTCTGCTTTGTTTATTATGAAAGATTCGTCTTCTAAGTCAACAAAAATCCTTTTTATCGTGTGTGAAATTATAATGTTTGTAAACTGAAGCCCCTTTGTGGATTGGCACTTTATCATGGTAGAAAGGTTTGCATGCCCTAATAATCCCAGGAGCTATGTTGTAGGGGGGTACCTTGCCCCTGGTAGGGTCTCCCAGGACAAACTGGTCCTGGGTGAAGGGCCAGACCAAGAGCAGTCCAGTAGATCCCCATGAAAAAAGTGTACCCAAAGAAACCACATGTGTCCGTCCTCCAGTGGGTTCACCACCTGCAAAAGGGATCATGAGGATCATGGTGCTATATGAAGTGGATTACTGGGCTACTCTGCTTAGACTACTGCCCTGTGAATCAGATCCTCCCCGATAAGTGGTAGAGGATGGATGGAAATCAATCCTGGGGTGCGTTCCGACCGCCCAGTAGTGGACTCCAAAGTGGACTGCACAGGGTATTCCACCATATTGTAACGTGCTGCTCGACATGGCGACGTCCCACCGGGAGATTCGAACTCACGCCTCCCGCTCCGGAGTCCCGCACCCTACCTGTGTCGCCAATAGGGTCAACCCACTTGGCAAGCCAAGTAGGGTGCTCATATATTGAGTTCGCTACACTACTCCCCTCTGGTTCTCGACATCGTCCCGATGTCAGCGCCCCATTACTGCTTTGGACAGGAGATCCCACTTCTGACACCAGTGTAACGTGCTGCTCGACATGGCGACGTCCCACCGGGAGATTCGAACTCACGCCTCCCGCTCCGGAGTCCCGCACCCTACCTGTGTCGCCAATAGGGTCAACCCACTTGGCAAGCCAAGTAGGGTGCTCATATATTGAGTTCGCTACAATATCAAGTGAAATTCCAAACCAAAGGGAGCGAATGGTGTTCAGTTCAAAGGGAACTGAGAACTGAGCAGGGAAGAAGTGAACAACCAGACATCACTTCACCAGAAGTTGACAAAATTACCCATAAATCATTGCACCTCAAATATGAGAAAACAAACATTGTTGCTGATGTTATTAGCAAGCTAAATTGATGTTAGTTATTGCTTAAATCAACTGATAATAATACAAATATATTTGTTATTGCTATTTCATTTAAGAAATATAAATTATCCACCATAGTATCAGTACGTGTCTTCTTCATCTTCTTCTTTTCGATTTGATTGGTGGTTGGCAACCAGCTTACAGGTGCATTACCACCAAATACTTCACTTTATATCACTCTTCTTCTTCTTCTATTAGATCTGATTGCTTGTGATGACCAAATGAGGCTTTCTGGAGGACTTGAGGCCTTTCATCAAAATGGTTCACATAGACATGGCCTTATGTGGGACTTCATTATCTCTACCAGCCCATCTAGTGGACAAAATGTATACAACATGCTGATTTTTACAAGGGTATTGTTGGTTTAATGTGTATTTTTTCAATTTCAATTTCAATAAGATAAGCCTTTATTAGTCCCACAATGGGGAAATTCCAGGATTGCAACAGCACAGGGATAGCAACACTCAGAGCAACAATCAGAAGGCAAGAAAAAACAAGAGCAGCTAGTATACATATTACTATAAATATATATATATATATATATATATATATATATATATATATATATATAGACACACAGTGCGGAGCATTGTGGTTGGTGGATGTGCAGCAGAAAGTCTAAGCTCTCTCTCCGCCGATGCGGCGGGCCAGCTGGATGTCTTTGGGCATGATGGTGACCCTCTTGGCGTGGATGGCGCACAGGTTGGCGTCCTCGAAGAGACCCACCAGGTAGGCCTCGCTGGCCTCCTGCAGAGCCATGACGGCGGAGCTCTGGAAGCGCAGGTCGGTCCTGAAGTAAAATGTGCTGTCTTTTAAGAAATATCAGTGATAACAAGGCAAAAAAATATTAAAACTGGGGTGACTCCAGTGAATCTGTCTGCGTTACTTTGTGTGCTTTTACTACTTATCCATTTTTATTAAGGAATAATAAATTTTCAACAGTCTTATACTCTCCCAGTATATTCAACTCTGGCCTCATTCTCATGTTGGGCAAAATAGCAATAGTGCCTCAGCATAATGATGTGTAATAATGATCCAAGCTCTTTGAAAGACAAGAGACGCTTGACCTTGCAAATAAAAATGAAATTGAAAGAACAACACAGCTGGGATTTGAATCCAGGTCTCCCACTTGCAAAACAGATACACTTTCACTAAGCCATCGCCTCAGTTGAAACAAAAGGCCACTATTTGTCAAAAATACATCAATGGGAGAAACGAGCTCAACCTGTTCCCAAATGGGAGGAGTCCGTGTTTTTGGTGCTGGCTCCATGTGAAAGTTGGCTGTGACAAATCCCTTACACAGTCAAACATGACGAAACAAAACGTGAGGGATGGGGAACGGCTTCCACATACGTCACGAGTCACGCCTCGAAACACGCCTCGCCAAATATTTCCTGGATAAGACTGGATCACTGTTCGGATGGATGGATAATTTTTTCACACATAAGGAATTGTTCAGAACTCCATATTCAAAGATATAGAGTGATGATAATCAAGTCAGTGGCGGTAATGCACGTGTAAGCTGGTTGCCAAACGCCAATCAAATCTAAAAGAAGAAGAGACTGGTGCCTGCCTTCCCATCACTACTGATTAGTTTGAAATAAACGTTTGAATTTGAATTTGAATTTGATTGCCGGCGGCTGGCAACCAGCTCTCAGGTGCACCACGGCTTTCATCAGGACGTGTCTATGGTTACCGTGGTAACGCACGGAGGAGAGAGCCGACTGTGACAGGGGGCTTCAAATGGAAAAATTTTGTGAAGGGCAGTTAACTTATCTTCCCTGAAAACGGAGCAGGGAGTAGGGAATACAGCTGAAGTGCACTGTGGATCGGAACGTAGCGCTAATAAAAAAGTTTCTCCCTCATAAAGATCTCCAAAAATAGCCTAGCATTTTATTTGTGTTTTGATTCTCATCGTCTTTGTCCAAAACTCCTGAACTTCCTCTTTTGACTATTTACGCATGTGTAGACAATAAAACTACACTTCCCACACTGCAATAATCTATCGGTGTCTTTAAAAATTGCCTCCCTTTAAATGCGTCCAATAGATATCACAGAGTAAATGAAAATCCATCAGTACAACTTTGAAGTATTCTATGGTAAAAAATATGACAAATCAACACATTTATAGCACCAACCATATATATATATATTTTTGTTTTTTGGACAGGCGGGGTCCTTAGGCGTCATTCTCCAGAGAACATTTCAACAGTCAGTCAACTTTGGGTGGAGGAGGCTAACTGCTTCCTCGCTGTTTCCTCATTTTGTTATACAGTGGGGGTATTTTAAAAGTGTCTCTGGTTATTTTTGTACTTTCGAGCGCTTAAGTGTGATCATGGAGCAAGTCCGGGTGTTTTTGTGTGTGCTGTCCGTACTGGTGTCACTGGTGTCGGAGAGGTTTGTGGCACTGGCCGCCTTCTCTCAGTCTCTGGATAGCGACTTCACGTTTACTCTCCCCGCCGGGAGAAAGGAATGCTTCTTCCAGACCATGAAGAAAGATGCCTCCATGGAGATAGAATATCAGGTCATAAACTTTCACACAGTTAAGATAAATGTCGGCTGAAGCTGTGCTGTTAGCTGAGCAAACCCCCCTAAACTTCACATCTTTTTACACAAGGTTGGCAAATCAATGGGAGAAGGGAGGTAACGTTCACGTACCAGTACGCTTGTCAAACCTGTTGGATGGATTTTCTTATTGTCTTGTTTTGAATGTAGCTAAGAATAGTACATTTGTACAGATACTAATGCGAGTATTGTGGTATTTTCCTCTACCATCTCCAGCAACATCTGGAGGTACATATATATAAAGTGTACCTCAGTTACTTAATTTATCAGTTATTTTAATGAATACCATCTTGGTGACAACTAAAATGTGACTTTTTGGTTCGAAACCAGTGAGGAGCAACATCTACTGTGAAAATATAATTTTCCCGTTAATCTGCATCAGTGTTTCCTCTGGCTTAAAGAGTTTGGGGGTGGTGGCAACATTTTTTTTTTGGGGGGGGGGCTGCAGTAAACACATGACATCGTTGTTACTGGAATATGTTAATTTTATACTTTTTTTAAAAAATTTTGCACAGTAACTTTGCATGTGGAACTTACCATATGAAGTATTGTACGACTGAGGCTTGAATATTGGGCCAGTTGGGGTCCCACCCAGATGTCCTATGTTTAGACTTTTTCATGGTGTTATCCTCTCCTTCCTCTGCTCTCACCCCTCCTGGACCCTCTGCCTGAACACTTTCCTCTCCTTGGCTCCTCTCTTCTGTCTCATCTTGCTCTCTCTGAGCTCTGTCTAATTCAGCTTCTCTCTGTCTATGGCGGTATACAAACAGGTTAGAAAATATCAAGTGTCTTGTTTTGTCCTGCAGGATTTTTTTTTTTTTTGTCATGGTTTACATAAATGACAAGAATATGTGTATTTTTATTCTAGTGTTTCTTTTTTTTCCATTGAGAGAGTAGGGAAGGGAAAAAAACATCATAATAGTAATTTACTCATGCATAAAATTATATGATCAGGTGGGTATAGTAACCAGAAATTCTACTCATGTAAAAGCAGTGCTTTGAAATTAATAATTAAAAGTAGACAACCAAAAATTTCTAGTTGAGCTAAGGGTACAAAGAGCACCCACTTACAAACTTGAGTAATAAGATAAGATAAGATAAGATAAGCCTTTATTAGTCCCACAACGGGGAAATTCCAGGATTGCAACAGCACAGGGATAGCAACACTCAGAGCAACAATCAGAAGGCAAGAAAAAAAACAAGCAAGCAAGAGCAGCTAATATACATATGTACATATTACTATAAAATATATATGTACACACACACACAGACACACAGTGCAGAGCATTGTAGCTGGATGGAATAAATATATGAATATATGAACACACAGTGCAGAGCATTGTAGCTAGATGGAATAAATATGTAAATATATAAACACCCACAGTACGGAGCATTGCAGCTAGGTGGAATAAATATGCAAGTATATAAACACACACAGTGCGGAGCAATGTAGCTAGATGGAATAATATGTAGATATATAAAAACACAGTGCGGAGCATTGTAGCTAGATGGAATAAATATATAGATATATAAATATAAACACACCCAGTGCTGAGCATTGTAGCTAGATGGAATAAATATGTAAATATATAAACACACACAGTGCAGAGCATTGTTGCTAGGTGGGATGAAACAGCATAACCGTCTATTTAGTTATCCTACATGGTATGATTATGTGCCCATACATATTCTCACCCTCCATAGCGACCGGTATTTTCCTAGTTGTATGCCGGAGAGGACCATTGTGTAAGTCTATTGCATCTTTTGCATTCAAAAAAACTATTAGTTTGTTACGTCTTTTTGCTATCTCTGCGAGCAGCCCTGCTTAGGTTGTACAGTCTGACAGCCGTTGGTAGGAAGGACCTACGAAACCTCTCGGTTGTGCACCTGGGATGATGTAGTCTGCTGCTAAATGAGCTCCTCAGTGCATCCAGTATGTCCTGCATAGGGTGGAACTCGGACTCCAGCAGAGATGACAGTTTAGTCACCGTCCTTCTCTCTCCTATCTCCTCCATCGGATCAAGGCGCTGCCCCAGGACAGAGCTATGTACAGTATGGACAGCTATGGACAGTAATGATTTCAGTCTTCAAAGTTTGAGGTTTTTCTCAAAAATTTATAACAATTTTCTTATAGTTTCCTACTTTTCTCCATCACTTTATCTAAATTTGAAACTATTTTCTTCAAATTTGTAATTTTCTCTTGTAAAATTGACCTTTCTTGTACATTTGAGACTTTATTATAAATTTGTGGATTATTTTATAGCCAATTTTTGTCTGTTTTTTAAAAATAAAATTACTGTTTTTTTAATAAATTTTAAACAGACTGTGGTATTTTTTTTTGCTATTTTCTTATAACAATTTAAATTTTTAACCATAATTTTGCAGAGCCAGAACAGAGCAATAATTTAACTCTGATTTCAAAGAAAAAATATGAACAAAATTGTATTTAATGAAATAAATTAACTTAAATGACCAAAGAGGCAGTTATTTCTGTTATAATATTACTATATATTTACAGTTTTTTTTTTTCGTTTTAGAAATCTCCTCACCACCCAGACAGCAGGAAAAACCTCCCTTATTTTGAAATCCAAATGTTGACACGTTTAGTTTGTCTGAAGGCTGCTGACGGATTAAAGATAGTGACTTCCTGAATTTCGGTCATCTTAACTTGCCAGGTACATATTAATGAACATAAATTTGTGAATATTAACTGAGGTAAAGGTTAGAAACGGCTCCTTTTCATTCTTGACTGAAATCAGAAAAACAAAAAAACAATAATTAAAACAAAATTCAACCAACTCGAGCTCTTAACCACAACTGTTAGCTAAGCGACTCTTCCCATTATTGCTCCCGTTACCAGTGGGTTAAAACCATGATAAATGTCTCCAGTGCTTACATACCTCTTCTGATTTTTTTCCATGTTTAAAGTACTTTAATAAGCTCATGTTTCTCTCGGGCAGTCATGCTAGTAGCGAGACACTCAGCCTGACTGGTGACTAGAACATGCGGGTGGGGCACTTCTCTCTGCGCGGATGACGGTCACGTGCGTTATTCGTGTGCGCGCTTGCGGATCGTCATTCCTTCATAAATTTTCTTAAATTTATATGTCCTGATAGAGCGGCGGAAATTTTTCAGGTGTGGCGGGCCGCCACCGGTAAATGTTACCAGAGGAAACCCTGTGCATGAAACCATAATCATAAAATATATTTGAGATTTTGAGATCATTGACTGAAAAATGGTGTTTTTGTAGGTTTTAACTGTCTCAAATGTGTCAGTTGGTCACGTAATTAGCCAAAAATTTTCAAAACAGTCAATTAAAAAAAAAACACAACTCGTGATGGTGAAACTGAGGCCTTATGAAACGATGAACAACTTTGAGACAATGGCTTCATGATCGACAGTGTTATGAAACATTTAATAAAGAGTGCCATCTGCTAATTGAGGGTCAGAACTGCATCTGAGTGAAAGACCTGAAAACATCTCAATACATTTTTTTGGAACATCTGGCCATCCGAGGTCTATTCAAAATTGGATGGCAGGAACAAACAATACAAAGCAAAAAAAAAAACTAATTCCAATAGAACACTCTCAAACTTCCCGCGAGCCCTCAAATCACGTGATGCGACCAACATAATGAAGTCTCGCTTGCTATGGTCACATAACTGTGGGTGTGCTGAAACGGCTCTCGTTCTGCTTTATATTGCTCGAATTGGTGTCAAGTAGGTGGTGTTGAGCGTAACATCACTCCTTTTCTGGAGAAATCGTATACGTCATGTTTACAAAAAGCCTACCCACTGCTCTGTTATTAGCCTGCCTAGCTGTCTGTCATGTACTGTATATCCATGTTGATGGTGGGATGCTAAAGGTAGCCTATTAGCCCCTGAGCTTACCCCCAAGCTAATGCCAGGAAGCTCGAACCAAGTGCGGCTTATAATGTTATTTTCTTCAAATCTTAGTCACCCTAATAGCCATTTGTGCTACCACCTGGTTCAGTCCAGCCCATCTCCGAGTGGTTTTGTCGTGATTCCACAGCGGATCACCCGTACGGGCACACTGGTTGCTGCAATGGCCCAGCATCAGGGCTACTGGCCTGTCAGGGTTACTGGCCGGTGTTATGGGTGAGCCGCCATGGAGTCATAACAAAACCACTGAGAGATGGGCCACAGTGATGCAAGGCACACTGCCAAGCCAGGTGAGAACAGGAATGGCTATTAGGGTGACTAAGATCTGAAGAAAACAACAATATAAACCGTGCTTACAGCGAGTGTCCTGGTAACAGTGTTAGCTTGTGGGCTAATGGGCTACCTTGAGCCTTTAGCTAGCTGTGCGAGCCACAAGCCGGTACAGGGCAGACAACCCACCGCGGAATCACGATGAAGCCTCTGGCTCGCTATAGTCAAAATGTTCCAGGACCAGATACTGCTGGCTGGAAGCTACTGGCTCCCCCACCGTCCTCCGTGGATCCGTGCTGCATTCGCGGGCAGCGCGAGTAGAGTGGAGTCCCACAGAGCCACACTGCCCTTTGAGATCCCTTGGCTCGGTACTTCGCCTCAGGTCACGGGATCGGCGCTAGTGATTTGTTGCGGAATCATAGCAAAATTATTGGGCGATAGGCCAGATTGATGTGAAATACTCCATCGACTGGGGATCAGTGAACCAGAGCGCTGCTCATCTGAGCTGGAAGGCTAGAAGCTAGTCAGCTATAATGGCTAACTGACGAAAGAGGGACGGTGGAGTTGAAATGGTTAAGGATGTTTCTTAAAGTGACTGGCCTTAAATCAGAGCGTTTAAAGAAAGCCAGGGAAAAAAAACAAATTTGCTTCAGTAATTAAAGTTAAGAAAATGTGAACAAAATATGTCAAACATTTCATTAAGACATGTATGCGCTATTAAAATGTGGAAAAAGTGCAGTCAATGACCCCTTTAAAATGAAGTCAAAGTCAACTTTTGTCAATTCTGCCATTTATATATATTTGGCATATAGTGTATATAAACTGCATTTCTTTCATCCACGTACAGAAAAATAGAATACAAGAAACAGCAAGCATTCAATATGTACAATATAAACAATACAGAAAAGGGGTGAGGGGTGGGGTGGAGGGCTGAGATAGAGTTCAGCTTTCTGACGACCTGATGGATGAAGCCGTCTCTGTCTACTGGTCCTGGCTCGGAGACTCTTCAGCATCCTCCCAAATGGCAGGAAACAGATATTAAAAGAAACTGGCCTGTCAACATTAGTAAATGGCAAGGTTTTTTTTCCCTCTTTAATATGCAACTTTTTTTAAATTAGAAACATAATTTTTCAAATTTGCATTTCATTTTCTGTAAATTTGCCACTTTTTTCTTATAAATTAGCAATATTTTCTCACATTTTTCTATTTTTTTATCTAGTAGCATTTTTTAATTTAAAACTTTATTCTCATAAATTTGTAATGTTTTGTTGCTGAAAACATTTTAATCAAAATTAATTAATCAAAACTGTTTAAATCACAATTACAACAGAAGAAAACCATTTTGTAAAATGATTCTAACAGTCAACACTGTTCTAATTTGTTTCATTAAATTTAAGTTTTACAATATTGTGCTTTATTGTTTTATGTTTTTTAGATGCTTAAACAATTTTTGGATTAGGTGGAAATAAAGCTGCAGATGGGGTTACAAAATCGCACATGAAAATCCTATTTAAAAACTCTAACTTCTCCAGTTTGGCCACACCAGTGTTGTATTTTCAAGTACAAATTTCAAAGAATAACACAGGACTAAAGGGTTGATCAATATGTCAATTAACAGAACTGTTAATGCCTTTTATGGTGCTTTAGATCGCCTGTTATTTTTTCCATAATTACCTAAATTTTAGTTAAAATGATTCAAAATACACTTCTTGACAAAACAAGGTGTAACAGTAAAAACTACACATTATCCCTTTATTGGGCAAAGAACTATATTGTAACACAATAATAATAATAATTGAAACAATGTTTTAATACCTGCTAATAATGGTCCTAGGGTTGAGATTTTGAATTTTCAAGTACATGACTCTGTCTGTCGGTCTTAATGAGTACCCTATAAAGGGTTAAAGTAGTAGTTGTTTGGTTAGATTAGATGTTTTGCTCTGTTCAATACTTTACTTTTTATGCTAGAAACACATATTTTTTGGAAAGAGCTTCATCACTTCATTACTATTTTAAGGATCATCCAGTCCTCTATAACACAACATAACAAAAATAATTTTTTTGTAAGTTGTGTGTGTTTTTTCAACTGATTTAAGACAATTTTGCACCACTGAATCCAAAAATGACATCCGTTTCTCTCGATCAGGTCAGGTTTTTATGCTAAGTTGTAAGCAGTTGTAAAGTTTTACTGTAAATTGAATAGTAGACACTGATAAAGGTAAGTACATGTAAATTGAATGTTACGTCATCCTTGTTCAAAATTCAGAGAATTTCAAGAAATAAAAAAGAATTTTGCATCATATAAAGCGAAAATCAGAATCAGAATCAGAATCAGCTTTATTGGCCAAGTATGCACAACACATACAAGGAATTTGACTTTGGCTAAAAACTTGCTCTCGTTCAGGTGAAGGATTTAAATAAGGATTCAATGACAAACAGAGTATGTACAGTAAATTACAGTCTGTCCACGTTTCTATAAAAGGATGCAAATATATACAGGAATATATGCAGTTATTTACTCGGACTAACCACACTTTGCAGAAATATATGAAAAAATATACAATCACACAGTATTTCAATGTGGACTCAGATTCAGTGATATAATGTGAATGAAGTAAAAAGCAGTGTGAGAGTTATGTGCAATGTAAGAATGGATGAAAAGTCATGAGTACAGCAAACAGGTAGGACTAGGTGAATGTTAGGAGTTCATCAGAGTGATGGCTTGAGGAAAGAAACTGTTCCTGTGACGGGTGGTTTTGACCTTCAGTGATCTGTAACGACGACCAGAAGATAGAAGTTCAAACAGTTTGTGGCCGGGGTGTGATGGGTCAGCACAGATGTTTCCCGCCCGTTTCCTGGTTATGGACCGATATAAGTTCTCAATGGAGGGTAGGTCGGTACCAATGATCCTCTCCGCAGACTTAATGATCCGCTGCAGTCTGGTCTTGTCCTGTTTAGTGGCAGATCCAAACCAGACAGTGATGGAAAAGCAGAGGACAGATTGGATGATGGCGGTGTAGAAGACAACCAGCAGCTCCTGAGGCAAATCAAACTTCTTGAGCTGACGCAGAAAAAACAACCTCTGCTGGGCCTTTTTCCGGACAGTGTCTATATGGGAGGACCACTTCAGGTTCCGGGAGATTGTGGTACCCAGAAACTTGAAGGAGTCCACAGTGGACACTGTGCTGTTGAGGATGGTGAATGGGGGGAATGAAGGGGGGTGTCGCCTGAAATCCACAGTCATCTCCACCGTTTTGGCTGGGTTAAGTTCAAGATGGTTCTGGCTGCACCAGAGGATCAGCTGCTCCACCTCCCGCCTGTATGCAGACTCATCATCATCCCGGATCAAACCGATGACTGTGGTGTCGTCCGCAAACTTCAGGAGCTTCACCGAAGGGTCCTCTGAGGTGCAGTCGTTGGAGTAGAGGGAGAAGAGCAGTGGGGAAAGGACACATCCTTGGGGGGCGCCAGTACTAATTTTTCGGGAGCTGGATGTAAATCTCCCTAGCTTCACCTGTTGCCACCTGTCAGTCAGAAAGCTGGAGATCCACTGGCAGGTGGAGGGGGGCACCTTGAGCTGGAGGAGTTTCTGATGAAGAATGCCTGGGATGATGGTGTTGAACGCTGAGCTGAAGTCGACAAACAGGATCCTGGCGTACGTCCCTGGGGAGTCGAGGTGTTGCAGGATGTAATGTAGTCCCATATTCACTGCATCATCCACTGACCTGTTTGACCGGTAGGCAAACTGCAGTGGGTCCATCAGGGGGCCTGTGATGACCTTCAGGTGGTTCAGCACCAATCTCTCCAAGGATTTCATGACCACAGAGGTCAGGGCAACAGGTCTGTAGTCGTTTAATCCTGTAATAGAGGGTTTCTTGGGAACTGGAATGATGATGGAGCGTTTGAAGCAGGAAGGCACTTCACGCAGCTCCAGTGATCTGTTAAAGATCCGGGTGAAGATGGGGGCCAACTCGTTGGAGCAGACTCTCAGGCAGGACGGAGACACACCATCAGGTCCTGCAGCCTTCTTGATCTTTTGTCTCTGAAAGACCCGGCGCACCTCCTCTTCACAGATCATTAGTGCTGGTGGGAGGTCAGAGTGGAGGAGGGATGGAGTTCCTGGGGCTGCAGATAATCCTTTTGTGTGGGTGGGAGGTGAGAACTGTAGGTTCTTTTCAAACCTGCAGTAAAAGCTGTTTAGGTCATTAGCCAGCTGGAGGTTTTCCGCAGGGTGGGGGGATGGTCTCCTATAGTTGGTGATATTCCGTAGGCCTCTCCAGACAGAAGCAGAGTTGTTAGCTGAGAAGTTTTTTTGTAACTTCACACTGTAGCTCCTCTTAGCAAGCCTGATCTCCTTCGTCAGCATGTTTCTGGCCCGCTTGTACAGAGTCCAGTCACCAGTCCTGTAGGCCTCCTCCTTGGTCTGACGTAGCTGCTTCAGTTTAGGAATGAACCAGGGTTTATTGTTGTTGTATATGCAGAAGGTCTTGGTCTGCACACACATGTCCTCGCAGAAACAGGTGTATGACGTCACAGTGTCAGTGAGTTCATTTAGGTTAATGGCTGCAGCTTCAAAAACACTCCAATCTGTACAGTCAAAGCAGGCTTGTAACTCCAGCTTTGATTCCTCAGTCCATTTCTTCACAGTCCTTACAACAGACTTGGAAGTTTTTAGTTTCTGTCTGTATGCTGGAATAAGATGGAGCAGACAGTGGTCAGAAAAACCCAGAGCTGCACGGGGGACGGCATGATAGGCGTTTCTTAAAACTGTGTAACAGTGGTCAAGTGTATTTGTGTCCCTGGTGGGACATTTAATATGCTGTCTGTATTTAGGAAGCTCATTTGTGAGATTAGCTCTATTGAAATCACCCAGAATGATAAGCAGAGAGTCTGGATGTTTTTCCTCCACCTCTGCTATCTGGTCAGCGAGGTGCTGCAGTGCCTCCGTTGTACAAGCAGCAGGCGAGATATAAATTCCGACCAGAATAAGTGAGGAGAACTCTCGCGGTGAATAAAAGGGTTTACAGTTTATGAACAGTGACTCTAGGTTAGGGCTACAAAACTTCTTCAACACTGTGACATCAGTACACCAACCTTCGTTTATGTAGAAGCAGATTCCACCACCCTTAGTCTTTCCAGAAAATTCTCGGCTGCGATCAGCGTGAAACAGTTGAAATCCGTCCAGACGCACCGCGCTGTCCGGGATGTGTTCACTCAGCCAGGACTCCGTGAAACAAAGGGCGCCAGATCTGCTAAAATCCCGGTTTTTGTGAGTCAGGAGCAGCAGTTCATCCATTTTGTTCACCAAACTGCGGATATTTGCCAGATGGATCGATGGGAGCGGCGTGCGAAATCCTCGTTTCTTCAGCCTGACTAGCGCACCGGCACGTTTACTACGCCGCCTTCGTTTCCGGCCAGCGCCAATAGCCGCTGCTCCCACAGCTAAGATCGACTGAAAAAACTTCAGATCAGCAGCAGTAACTGGCGGAGAAGTTGCATTGGGAGGTAGTCTGAGTGAAAGTAGTTCCTCCCTTGAATAGGTGATTCGGACAGAAGAGCAGAAGTCCAAAAAAACACACAAAATTATCAAAAACATCAGAGAGCAGAAGCCAGTGGCTGCCATCCGCGGCGCCATACCCGTACATGTAAACAAAAATGTAAAAAACATGTGGCCATAGTTCAAAAAGTTGACCCGATTGAGCAAAACCAATGTGATTTTTGGATTCAGCACATCAAAATTGTCCTAAATCAGCTAAAAAAAACTTAGACAATAAATCTGGTATTGACCAGTGTAATTATAGAGCACTGAACAACCCATTGTTGCCCGTGATGACTGTGAAATAGTGATACTAAGGTATCACTATAATATACCTTAGTAATAGTGATACTAAATCATTCCAATTTGTGTCTCAAATTGGAATGACTGTTCCTACTGAGCCAACATTTTTCTATTCTATTCTATTCTATTCTATTCTTGAGAAGTATTTTCAAAGAGAGACTTTTACTTCTCAAGTCATACAACACAAATTAAAGCCACATTCATGTGGTGTTATCATAATTTTTTTTGACCAAGAGAACCAACAAGTTGCAGTATGTGGTTTACACCTATATTTTTCATACAGTGGTGTGAAAAAGTGTTTGCCCCTTTCCTGATTTCTGATTTTTTGTATGTCACACTTAAATATTTCAGATCATCAAACAAATTTAAATAATAGACAAAAATAACACAAATAAACACAAAATGCAGTTTTTAATTGAAGGTGTTTATTATTAAGGGTAAAAAAATCCAAATCTACATGGCCCTGTGTGAAAAAGTGATTGCCCCCCTGTTAAAACATAAATTAACTGTGGTTTATCACATCTTTGGAAAGCTGAGTTTAATTTTCTAACCATTTCTAAAGCTTTGGTACTCCAGCGAACCACAGTGAGAGCCATTATCCACAAATTGCAAAAACATGGAACAGTGGTGAACCTTCCCAGGAGTGGTTGGCTGACCAAAATTACCCCAAGAGCACAGCGACGACTCATCCAAGAGGTCACAAAAGACCCCACAACAACATCCAAAGAACTGCAGGCCTCACTTGCCTCAGTTAAGGTCAGTGTTCATGACTCCACTATAAGAAAGAGACTGGGCAAAAATGGCCTGCATGGCAGAGTTCCAAGACGAAAACCACTGCTGAGCAAAAAGAACATAAAGACTTGTTTCAGTTTTGCCAGAAAACATCTTGATGATCCCCAAGACTTTTGGGAAAATACTCTGTGGACTGACGAGACAAAAGTTGAACTTTTTGGAAGGTGTGTGTCCCATTCCATCTGGCATAAAAGTAGCACAACATTTCAGAAAAGGAACATCAAACCAACAGTAAAATATGGTGGTGGTAGTGTGATGGTCTGGGGCTGTTTTGCTGCTTCAGGACCTGGAAGACTTGCTATGGTAAATGGAACCATGAATTCTGCTGTCTACCAAAAAATCCTGAAGGAAAATGTCTGGTCATCTGTTCATGACCTCAAGCTGAAGCACACTTGGGTTCTGCAGCCGGACAATGATCCAAAACACCAGCAAGTCCACCTCTGAATGGCTTAAGAAACCCTCCAATGTGGCTGAATTACAACAATTCTGCAAAGATGAGTGGGCCAAAATTCCTCCACAGCACTGTAAAAGACTCATTGCCAGTTATCGCAAACAAGACACTGCTAAGGGTGGCCCAACCAGTTATTAGGTTTAGTGGGCAATCACTTTTTCACACAGGGCCATGGATTTTTTTTAAACACCTTCATTTAAAAACTGTTTTGTGTTTACTTATCTTTGTCTAATATTTAAATTTGTTTGATGATCTGAAACATTTAAGTGTGACAAACGTACAAAAAATGAGAAATCAGGAAGGGGCAACCCCCCCCCCCCCACACTTTTTTTTTTTAAGTGCAGGGTCTTGGGCCAGCATGGCACATGGTTCGGCTGCTCCCTTTAGGGGTCACCACAGTAGATCGTCTGCCTCCATCTCACCCTATCCCTTTCATCTTCCTTTCAAACACCAACCCTCTCCATGTCCTCCTTCACTACATCCATGAATCTTCTCTGTGGTCTTCCTCTTTTTCTCCTGCCTGGCAGCTCCATCTTCAACATCCTTTGTCCAATATATCCACTATCCCTCCTCTGCACATGTCCAAACAATCTCAGCTTTGACTCTCTTACTTTGTATCCAGACCACTTAACCTGAGTTTTCCTTCTAATATACTCATTTCTAATCCTGTCCCTCCTAGTCACTCCCAGTGAGAATCTTAGCATCTTCAACTCTGCCACCTCCAGCTCTACCTCCTGTCTTTTTGACAGCACCACTGTCTCCAAACCATACATCATAGCAGGCCTCACTGCCGGCTTGTAAATCTTTCCTTTCACTCTAGCTGCTACCCTTCTGTCTCAAATCATCACTGACACTCGTCGCCACCCACTCCACCCTGCCTGCACTCTGTTCTTCACCTCTGTTGTGCATTTTCCATTGCTTTGGCTGGTTGAGCCCACGTATTTGAACTCATCTACTTTCACTACCTCTACTCCTTGCATCTTCACCGCTACACCTGCCTCCCTCGCATTCACATACATGTATTCTCTCTTGCTTCTGCTGACTTTCATTCCTCTTCTCTCCAGAGCATACCTCCACCTTTCCAGGTTCTCTTCCACCTACTCTCACTACAGATCACAATGTTGTCTGCAAACATCATGGTCCACGGAGACTCCTGCCTGACCTCATCTGTCATCCTGCCCATCACCATGGCAAACAAGAAGGGGCTCAGAGCTAATCCCTGATATAACCCCACCCCCACCTTCAATCCATCTGTCACTCCTACAGCACACCTCACCACCATCTCACTGTCCTCACCCATGTCCTGCACCACCCTTACATACATCTCGGCCACTCCTGACTTTCTCATACAATATCACACTTCCTCTCTCCGCACCCTATCATATGCTTTCTCGAGATCCACAAAGACACAGTGGAACTCTTTCTGACCTTCCTTATACTTCTCCATCAACACTCTTAAAGCTAATATTGCATCTGTAGTACTCTTTCTTGGCATGAAACCGTACTGCTGCTCGCTGATTGTCACCTCTCCTCTTAGCCTGGTTTCAACAACTCTTTCCCATATCTTCATAGTGTGGCTGATCAACTTTATGGCTCTGTAGTTATTGCAGCTCTGAGCATCACCCACCATTTACCCGGGCTTGGGACCGGCACTAAGAGTATACTTGGTATACACACATGCGCCGGACAAAATACCAACCAACAGACTTGTTGTTTTTGCTTCATTCTCCTCTCCACAGGTATTAGATGGTGCTGGTCTCGATGTAGATTTCACCATCTTTTCTCCTTCTGGCGAGCAACTTTACAGGGACCTCCGCAAGTCAGATGGTGTCCACACGTAAGCAGTTCGCCTCACTATCTACAAAATTACAAAACAGATATGAAGGACTCAGTTGTGCGTGCATGCTCTTACTGCTCATGCTCTTTCTCCAGTATAGAGACCGATGACGGCGACTACATGTTCTGCTTTGACAACACGTTCAGTGCCGTCTCTGAGAAGCTCATCTTCTTTGAGTTGATCCTGGACAACATGGATGCCGATGAAGAACCAGATGCTTGGAAGGAGTATGTCCACGGAGCTGACATGCTGGACATGAAGTTGGAAGACATTATGGTGAGGGTGTAGTCAGTCTCGGCATGCATAGCTCTATCATGGAGGTTGAATCTCGTTCAGTTTTTATCCTAAGTTGGTGTTGCTCCTTTATCGTCTCCTGTTGAACTATTTCTCATCTATGAACACATGATGGCCGTAAAATAGCATGTAATCCACCACATAAACAATAAGTTTCATAAGAATAGCCATGACCTCTCACCTATTGGCTAAAAGCAGCCAATTGTTTCAGCTTGCACCACAGTACCCTGCACCACCCCTTCACCAGAAACAGCTTTGATTTGTGTCAGAAGACAGGAAATATGTCCTCCAGCTGTCGAGGAAGGAACAACATCGCATGAAGTTGCTTTGTTTAAAATGATCAGACTCTTATTTTGATCACCGTGCTTTACTGTTATTGCTTCTTCTTCCAATCCTGTACAAAGTCCTCTTTAGGATATTTTTTAGTGTGAGCATTTGGTGTGATCAATGGCAAAAAAAGTTTTAAAAATGGTGGAATAAAAAAAACCCAATCATTTTGAAGTTCACCCCTTACAAATGAGCTTTAAAAGTATCAGCTGTGGGATGACATGTAATGGTCGGTTGAACTTCTACAGTAGTTGACTGCAATCCAAAAGTATTTGCCCCCTTCCTAGTTGAATATTGAGTATTTTTTGCATATTTGTCACACTTAAATGTTTAAGATCATCAAACAAATTTTAATATTAAACAAATATAACCTGAGTAAATACAAAATGCAATTTTTAAATGATTTCAATTATTAAAGGAAAAAGCTATCCAACCTACCTGGCAATATTTCTTCCTTGTGGAACTTTAATTCAAAGTGAGGCACTTTTGAGCAGGAATAGTTACCAAGTTACCCATGATCTTATATAGTGGTCAGGCGAGCTGAAGCCCTTCTATAGCCACTTTCAAACTACAATTGGCGAGCCGCAGTTGTGGTTATCATTAGCATAAATTAACACCTCAACAACCCTCCATGGCTTTTTCAAACCAAAGAGATGTGTGTCTGAGCTTCCGCAAATAACAGTGCATTTCTCCGAGGTACCAAGTTTCATGTCCCTGCATTGCTGATGTCACATGAACGCACCGTGAGTTTGGAAGCAGTTTATGTCAGCCGTTACTGATAAGTTGACAGTCACTGGCAATTTTACAGGTCTTTTAATTTTGTCGTGTCAAACTCAGCAGATCAGTCGTTGATTGGAATACGCCGATCTACAGTGGTGTGAAAAAGTGTTTGCCCCCCTTCCTGATTTCTCATTTTTTTGTACATTTGTCACACTTAAATGTTTCAGATCATCAAACAAATTTAAATATTAGACAAAGATAACACAAGCAAACACAAAATGCAGTTTTTAAATGAAGGTGTTTATTATTAAGGGGTAAAAAAAATCCAAACCTACATGGCCTTGTGTGAAAAAGTGATTGCCCCCTAAACCTAATAACTGGTTGGGCCACCCTTAGCAGCAACAGCTGCAATCAAGCATTTGCGATAACTGGCAATGAGTCTTTTACAGTGCTGTGGAAGAATTTTGGCCCACTCATCTTTGCAGAATTGTTGTAATTCAGCCACACTGGGGGGTTTTCGAGCATAAACTGCCTTTTTAAGGTCATGCCACAGCATCTCAATCGGATTCAGGTCAGGACTTTGACTAGGCCACTCCAAAATCGTCATTTTGTTTTTCTTAAGCCATTCCTAGGTAGACTTGTTGGTGTGTTTTGGATCATTGTCCTGCTGCAGAACCCAAGTGTGCTTCAGCTTGAGGTCACAAACAGATGGCTGGACATTCTCCTTCAGGATTTTTTGGTAGACAGCAGAATTCATGGTTCCATTTACCACAGCAAGTCTTCCAGGTCCTGAAGCAGCAAAACAGCCCCAGACCATCACACTACCACCACCATATTTTACTGTTGGTATGATGTTCCTTTTCTGAAATGTTGTGCTACTTTTATGCCAGATGGAATGGGACACACACCTTCCAAAAAGTTCAACTTTTGTCTCGTCAGGCCACAGAGTATTTTCCCAAAAGTCTTGGGGATCATCAAGATGTTTTCTGGCAAAACTGAAACAAGTCTTTATGTTCTTTTTGCTCAGCAGTGGTTTTCGTCTTGGAACTCTGCCATGCAGGCCATTTTTGCCCAGTCTCTTTCTTATAGTGGAGTCATGAATACTGACCTTAACTGAGGCAAGTGAGGCCTGCAGTTCTTTGGATGTTGTCGTGGGGTCTTTTGTGACCTCTTGGATGAGTCGTCGCTGCGCTCTTGGGGTAATTTTGGTCAGCCGGCCACTCCTGGGAAGGTTGACCACTGTTCCATGTTTTTGCCATTTGTGGATAATGGCTCTCACTGTGGTTCGCTGGAGTCCCAAAGCTTTAGAAATGGCTTTATAACCTTTTCCAGACTGATAGATCTCAGTTACTTTTTCTCATTTCTTCTTCTTTTAGATTTGATTGGCAGTTGGCAACCAGCTTAAAGATGTATTACCGCCACTGACTTGATTATCATCACTCTACAGTGGTACCTCTACTTACGAACGTCTCTACATACGGAATTTTCAGGTTACGAGACGCCTCAACGGGAAAATATTGCCTCTAGTTATGAACGAAATTTCAGGATACGAAAGGCAAAAAAGTACGTGCTCCTCGCAGCTTCCGTAGTTTACCGAACGTAAACATACCTGTAGCTACTCTGCCATTGGCTATCGCCTAGCATCTTCCTGGTATCCCATTGACCACGAAGTTTTTTTTTTTTTTTTCAAAACTTTATGCGTTTGATTGATCTCGCCAAAGAATATGGCCGTAATACATCAACGATCAGCACGGTATTAAAACAAAACGAAGCACTTACAAGCCGACAAAAGCAAACGTCCTTGGATCAGAACATGAACCAAAGAAGGCAAAAGGTGACGACGTCGACGACGATAGCAGTTAAAGGGTAAATGAACATAATTTTTATTATTCTTTCTCTTTTATTATTCCCTTTTGTTATTCTTTCTCTCATTTTAAACTCTCATTTTATGTTTATTGTGCAGTAATCTAATTGTAACATGTATTTGTTACATGTTTTGATGCGTTTTTACGATTTATAAAAAATTTATGCCCGAATTTTGGGGGCTTGGAACAGATTACGGCATTTACATGTAAAACGCGCCTCTACTTACGAATTTTTCACGTTACGAGAATTCTTCCGGAACGAATTAAATTCGTAAGTAGAGGTACCACTGTATATCTTCTTCTTCTTTTAGATTTGATTGGCAGTTGGCAACCAGCTTACAGGTGCATTTCCACCATGGACTTGATTATTATCACTCTATATTAAATTAAATTAAAATTAAATCACCCTTTATTGTCATTCAACTGTACAACCAATCTTTTATATCTTTGTATAAACAGTTCTTATAAGGAGTTCTGAACAATTCCTTATGTGTGAAAAAATTATCCGTCCTTGGACTGGAGAGCAGTCTCCTTCTTGTTTCTCATTTGTTCCTAAATTCAGGGATGAGAATCCTCCGCGGATCCACGGAATTCCGCGGATTTGATCATGTCTAGGGTCATTCTCATGATTCGTCTAAATTTGAGGAGAAAATTTGGGGTGGGGGTGGGTGAGGTATGTTATGAGCGACGAGTCGGTCCCTCAAGACCCCCGGTTTAGTTTCCTCTTTTTTTCCCAAACCCCATTCTCATCCCTGTAAATTTGTTTGGATCACAGCATGATGTCTAGCTTTTGAGAATCTTTTGGTCTACTTCACTTTGTCAGGCAGGTCCTGTTTGTGATTTTTTGATTGAGAACAGGTATGGCAGTAATCAGGCCTGTGTGTGGCTATAGAAATGGAACTCAGTTTTCCAAAGATGTGATAAACCAGTTAATTTGTGTTTTAATGGGGGGGGGGGTACTTTTTCACACAGGGCCATGTAGGTTTGGATTTTTTTTTTTACCCTTAATAATAAACACCTTCATTTAAATACTGCATTTTGTATTTACTTGTGTTATCTTTGTCTAATATTTAAATTTGTTTGATGATCTGAAACATTTAAGTGTGACAGACATACAAAAAAATAAGAAATCAGGAAGGGGGCAAACATTTTTTCACACCACTATATAATTCAATGGTTGCTGCTCTCTGTCCTCCAGTTGCAAAATGTCAGGTGCATTTTGCAACTGTTTTGCAACAATTTTGAAAAATTGTCATTTTTCCCACCATATTGGCACTGAATATTTTCATATTTACAAGAAGAAACGCAGTGTGTGTGTGTCCAGCGGCACACGAAACATGATTTTTTTTTTTTTTATTTATTTTTTTTTTTTTTTGGAGGGTATTGTCACTGGAAAAAAAGAGCAGAAATGCGTGATCATGCAGGATGAACAGGAACTGAGATGCATGAATGAGCACAGAGCGGAGCTCAACAGGAAGACCGCCTCACACCCAACAGTCTCCCACAGCAGCCAGAGACAGTCAGTGCTGCTGCTGCCTCTGTGGGTTTGAGTGGAAAAAATGCTCTTAAAAGAAACTTCTCACTCTCAGCCACTGTGATATTTGTGTAATTGTGGTGCACTCAGTTGTCTGTTGCAACTTCCAAATTAATATAATCTGTCAGAATAATAACAACCTTCTGATTCATTTACACTTTGTGTCGTTGTGTTGTGACGTGGTGACGGTGACACCTACTTCGTTGTGTGCTTCTCCGCATTGTCCTATTCAAATATCCATTGAGGTGTGGTGGGCAACAACTCTTGCTGCTTGCAGGGTCATTTAACCTACATCAAGTTGCTTTGGTAACCCTCTTCAGACAACAGAGGGAACCCAGATCATACTGGGTTTGGCTGGATTGCTGGGGTACCCTGAAAGGGGTTGCAGGCTTTGCCAACCCAGCTCAGCCTTCATGACTAACACTGAGAGTGTTGTCATAATCAGTACAAACTAAATGAGCAGCACGATTTTTAATATTTTCAAACTGTTGTATATGTTTTGGGTTTTTTTTTTGTATGGATCCTACACTGTACTAGTGTATTCAAGTTGAGGTTGAGGTTGCACCAAACTGGTATGTGCTACAGATTTGGTGAATTTTGGTGCTATATGAGGGGTCGATAACCCGCTGCTTTGGAGCCACATGCAACTCTTTAACCACATTGTTGTGGCTTTCTACAGTTACATCTCAAAATGAAGTAAACAAATGTCATTTTAATTTTTATTTTTCCAAATATTGTGTATCAGATACATTTTTCAACTGAAACGCATGTTTTTGTTAACGTAAAATATGTATATTTTAAATGTTTTATGTTGTGAGCTAAAATAGGTGACACATCCCACCAAAATTAATTGCGGGCTCATATACACAGAAAGGCGCACTGTCCTCACCAGCTGGCCATTTATCCTCCTGCCTTTGGTAAGCTATAGACAAATCCAGAATCAGAAAAATCATGTAATAAGAATAAGAAAAACAGAAATAGGCCTGCAAACTTTGCCAGAATACAGGCTTTTGCCAAAAAGTAAAAAGCTGGAGATGAGCAAAGAAAAAAAAGCAGTTTCAGAGCTTCTCAAGCTGACAGATAGATGGACCGGAAAAGTTTCACTTCGTGGTGGACTTGATAAACCATCTAAACTTGTTGAATAAACGTCTCCAAGGTAAGGGAAGTACAGTTGGTTCTGTTTTATGTTCATACAAGATGGTTGATTGCTGTACATGGCTAAAGATTAAAAAAGACATCACCTGGAAATTACTGAATAGCCTACAAATTGGTCTTTTTTTTAAACAATTTCTTTTTTGTAATAGCCTGCAACTGTTTGATTTATTTATTTCAAATTGGCTTATTTTCTTCAAGTATGAGAATAATTAAACTTTGGCCGAACTGATTTTCGGTTAAAGGTGCAGTGTGTAATATTTTGGTAATCAAAATTATAAAATTTAATGTATCATAAAATCATTATTTAGTTTTCATTGTTATATAACCATTTCAAGTAAAAATTGTGCTTTTTGTATTGTAAGATTACTTTTTTATACACAGGAAGAGGGTCCGTCTCCATGTAGGCAGCCATCTTGGATCACCATAATGCCTTTCCAAGTTTTTAAACTTAATTCTGTCAACACAAATGACTTCTGTAGGTTATTGTAAATGCTTAATAAGGGAGTAATGACCAGTATGAAGGAAAATATTTGCATTTTGATATCTGACAGCTAGGTTACACATTGAACCATAACATTTTTTCAGAAGAGTCTGGCTTTTTCATTTGTTGAACACTGTTGTTATATGAATTCATAAATACTACATAAACTACATTTCTTGTATATTCATTGATATATAAAAAATGGTCAAATAGCTGTTGTGGCTCTCAGCTAATTCTGTTTTAGTCAGCCAAGGGCAAAATGGCTCTTTGCTTGGCAAAGGTTGCAGACTCTTGTGCTAAGGGTCTGCAACCAACTAAAGGAAGATGGTTCCTCATAAAGTCTAAGGTTTGACTTGCTTTTTTCGGAATATGTTATTGATATGCTAGTTCTAAGATGCATTAGGTAACAATGTAATGTGTAGATACTTTAAAGATTCAAATACATACCATGTATGCTGTAATTGTATAACGGCATCCAGTTATTTGAATTGAGAAAGCTAAAATTTACATACTAAGACAGGGATGGGCAACTGGTGGCCCGCAGGCCACATGCGGCCCCCGACATCATCCACTGTGCCTGCCAGTCGGTTTCCAAAAATCAATTATTTATATCCCATTTGAACATATTTGGAACTGCATTCTTAAATGCAGTTATTAAGTCTACCAGCAGAGGGAGCGCTAATCGAAACCTAGGTGCTGCTCCATGAGTGGTCGAGCAAGAGTGAAGGAGCCTCAGATAGAGTAGTGGGCCCTGGAGTATGTCTTTTAAGGTATATATGTATGTGTTGCATACTGAGACTGCATTAATAGGCTGTGAACAGCAATAAATGTACAGAGTAGGTTGCTTTTAATTAAACAACAATAAATGCTACAGCTCCTCACTGAGGAGTATTTGTAGTAACAAGTTTCAAACTGACAGGCAAATTTATATAAGAAACATCAAATTTACGACAGAAAAACACTAATTTAGAAAAAAAACAGTACAACTAGAAAGTTATAAATTTTTAAATAAAATGATGCAAATTTATCAGTAGAATCTTGCACAGCTAATACCAAAATGAAATATAGATTTGCAAAAAAAGGCTAATTTAAACCAGAAATGTAGCATATTTCAAGGATTCAAAGGCTTTATTATCATGTGCACAGTTAATTAATGCAACATTTCCTGAGCAATGAAATTCTTACTCTGCTGTCCGCAATGAATGCCATATTTATCAGTAAAACTATTTTTTTTTACTTGGATCATATTCTTTTAATATTTTAAAAACATTTTTCTTCATCGTCAAATTTCCTTTTCTTCTTGGCTTTTTTGTTAATTACTGTCCAGAGCTTCTCTTTGCTTATCATTTTGATGGAAAAAGTTTTAAAAATTAGGTCGTGATGTAATTTAACAGTAATTTTAATTCTAACATGGTAAAACACTGAGTAGCTTTTATTTTCATTCACATTTTCAATTTTAATTGTGAAACTTTTGACTTTGAAGAAAATACCCCCACCCCCCCTCCAGGTTTACTCAGAGGTCTGACAGATCTTGTTGAGGTTGCTCTTCAAATCCCGCGAATCTGACTTCTTTCTTCTCCTCTCTCCCAGGACACCATCAACAGTGTGAAAGCGCGCCTGAGTAAGAGCATGCAGATCCAGACGATTCTGCGAGCGTTCGAGGCTCGTGACAGAAACATCCAGGAGAGCAACTTTGAAAGGGTGAACTTTTGGTCTGTAATAAACCTCGTTGTTATGGTGATAGTGTCAGCAGTCCAGGTCTACCTTGTTCGCGCTCTGTTTGAAGATAAAAGGAAAGTTTGCACATAACCCCACCCGACTTGGAGCAAAAGAGCAACAGAGACAGATGCTCATGGTCACAACTGATCATCTGGCTTTTGACGTCATGCAGTGTTCTTTATATACATCTGAGCCATCAGAGACTTTGATTAAAAGCAAATTACTCACAGCTGAACTTGAAGCTTCAGGTGCAGTTGGAGTCCCAAAGTTGGAGCAACAACTTACAACCGTCTTGTTTTCTACTCACAACCTCCGTCTCTTTTAGAGAGTGAAACAAAATATTTGTCTCTCTTTAAAACTTTCAGCTTGTTTCATGGTCCTCTCTAGCTGTTATAGATCTAAATTGAAAGTGACAATTTTCAACAAGTTTTTTAACAAAATCCAATTCCACCTGGTTAGTAGCCATTTGCAAAATGATTTTTTTTTTAAAGTGTGGTTTTTTTTTTATTGCTTTTCTCATCATGTCACCCCCACACATTAGATGCCTTAGTGATTCTGAATTTTGCCTGTTTGTGAGGCCTTGGATCATCTCTTCCACTTCCACAAACATTCATGATGTAACATTCTAGTCACACTTGAGAGTCAGGGACCTGCTTATAGTTTATTGTGGCGTTCCTTCTACCCCCAACGGGTCGGTTTAGGGGTGTACCCCACAAGTACTGCAGTTCATGAAGTTGTTTTTTCAGCTCGAAGTTTCAATGACCACCTTAAGAATTCAAGATGTCTGCACCCATGTGCTGCACATCAACAATAGTGAAATAAACTACTGTCTCCGTTTTTCTTGGCATTGCTAACGATGGCTAAGATTAGATTTAGGGTTATCTGACTTGCTGCATTGGAATACGGCCGACTTGCACGTGACGTCATTTGATGTCTGGTTTCTGACCTGAGACAGAAGGGACGTACCAGGTGATCAATAGATTAGGCTAGATAGTTCTCTCTTTTTTGCACCTGAAGAACCGTGGAGTCAAAGAAAAGAATGCAAGCCATCTCCAAATCTCTCAGCAGCCACTGTCCTATTCTCTTCTGCCGTGATCTGTGGACTCATGGCCTAAACAGCAATCAGCCGGCTCCTCTGCTGCGAAGCCTCGCTGCCGCTGCCGGTGGGTGTCGGCTTACAGCCACCTACTGCTGTATGTGAAGATGTTGCGTCTGCCGTCTCTCTCGTGACAGAAGTCTATTTCTAGCCAACTGACATCTGGAAGGTCATTACCACTTTACCATGTTGCACTGCACAGGATAATATGCAAGTCATCCACAGCCTTTGCTACATCAATATTCTGTTAAATGCTGTTAATTGTATATTTATTGTGATATTCACTAATTTTAGCTAAAAATTACAAACATCTAATCATTGCACTGCCTCGGATGCCACAGAAAAACTTTTTTTTTTTTTTAATTTTGTCTTCCGATTTTTAGAACGTAATTTCACGTTTTAGACTTTGAAGTTGTCACGAGTTTACATGGGCCTCACCAGAAATGGGTCTACAATTCATTCTAATAAATGAGCTAGGGAGCGCACATTGGTTTCCTTTCATTAAGGTGCCACAGTTGTTTTTAGCCTTTTTTTTTTTTTTTTTTTATTGGTGTTTTCTCCATGTTGGAAACCTAGCTGCTCACTACCCCCCAGCTCATAGTGTCACGTCTCCGTTTTCTGAATTTTCCCTGTATGTAAGGCAAACATCATACAGTGAGTCCATGCCTTTAAAATTTACACCGCCTTATGTTGATGTGCATAAAGCCCAACTTGAAGCTGTGTCGTTGTTTAAAAGTTGTACATTTTTACATGCAGTATGAGCACATTGTACAGATTTTGTGGGATCCTGTAGTAATGTACTGTAGTGCTGCCTTGTTTTCGGCACTTATTACTACTCCTTATGTCACTGTGGGGTTACTGTATGTCGAGATGCTAATAAATGACATTTCAAATAAGAGTTTTCTAATCCGTTTTTAAAGTGGTTTCAAAATTCTACCAAAGTAAGTAAATTTTTTTTTTAAGTATTTCGATGTTGCTGAACATGTGATGAATGTTTGCGAGTCAAAGTGTTTGAACGATAATTTCTCCCTCCATAGTAATGTGGGGGGAAGAGAGAGAGAGAACATTACATATTTATTCGACTACTGTCCTGTAGTTTTAAATGTGAATAAATTAAACATCACACCCCTCTCTACCCTGGTTATTTTTTTTACTGTACAGTGTGTATGGTGTCCAAAAGCCACAATTAAAATGAGAATTATTGTACTCAGTTACAGCATTTCTTTGCCATCTGTCTTCTTTTGGAGCCTTTGGTGCAGAGTTGCAGGTGTAGTTATTGGGCACTGGTATAGTGCTAAATTGGGGGCGCTGCATTGGAGAGCTGAAATGGAGGAGAGTAACTGAACTCATTTTTTTTTTTTGTCATCACATGAGTATTGTGCTTTAATTCCTGGTACTTACTGAAAAAATGGACTTTGTCTGCACCATTCTTTCTTTTTGGAGGCATCGCTTGATCCTTTCTAAGTCAAATAGATGAGAAGTGTAAGTGAAAGTTTATATAAACAAAAATGGGCAACACCAGTGAAAAAGCTCCATCAGAAATGATGCATCATGATGGGTTTTGACATGAATTGTAGCTACAAGGTTCCACTTTGATTCCCATCACTGGTTTGTTTGTGTTGGCTGATCATACCGTGGAAGGTGGCATTTGCTGTTCCTCCAACAGAGAGTTGGAGCCAACGGTGGTGTTGTCTGTCTCGCTTGTTACCACGGAGACAGAGGGCCCCGCTTCATCCACTGAGATCCTGTTACTGCATTGGATATAAATAAGATAAATATCAACATGATAAACTGAGTCTATCCATCTCTACTACTGTATCTATAAGAAAATATGTATTTTAATTGGAAAAATTTAGATTATCTGTTGGATTTGAGAGCTGATCTGCGGGTTGGGTCTTAACATTTTATAAGAGAAGGGGCCACGGATGTTCAACATTGGAACCTTTTCAAAGGAAAAAAGTGAATTATTCAACATACTAACACAATAATAACAGTTGTGGTTAGCAGGATATCAGCCAAGGTTCCTGTAAAAAAAACAAAACAAAAAAACTCCAGCGGCATCATGATTGATCCCTGAATCTTAAAGCTGATGAAACATCCTGAATCCAAGCATCTGCAACATGGCACTAGCACTTCCTGGGAACCTGGATAGAAAATGTGAGCCCTCATTTACATAATGTGACATGTTCTAGCTGATTGGTCGAGGGATTGCTTTTCAACGAATAACTGAGAGTCAGGATATAAAGGTTGTGGAGGGTGCCATGGTTCATGTAATGTGCCAGTCCCAATGCAAATAAAAAGAATGGGATATACACTCAATGGCCACTTTACTACCTGTTCAACTGCATGTTATTGCAAATATCTAATAATCAGCCAATCACATGGCAAAAGCTCAACGGATTTACGCATGTAGACATGATCAATATGAGCTGCTAAAGTTCAAACTAAGCATCAGAATGGGGAAGAAAGATAATTTAAGTTACTTTGAATGTGGCGTGATTGTTGCTCTTAGAGTGATCTGAGTATTTTTAGAAACTGCTGATCTGCTGGGATTTTTACACGCAACCATCTTATCAGGTTTAAAGGGAACTGTCTGAAAAAGAGAAAATATCCAGTGAGCAGCAGTTCACTGGGTCCAAATGCCTTGTTGATGCTAGAGGTCAAAGGAAAATGGCCAGATTGTCTGGAGCGGACAGAAAGGCAACAGCAACCCAAATAACCACTCATAACAACTGAGGTAATACAGAAGAGAATCTCTGAAGGCACAACATTTTGACCCTTGAAGCAAATGGGCTACAGGAGCAGAAGACCTCGACTTGTGGCACCCCTGTTAACTAAGAATTGGAAACTGAGGCTACAATTCACACGGGCTCACTAAAATTGGAAAACAGAATACTGGAAAACGTTGCCTGGTCTGAGTCTCGGATTTTTGCTGCAGCATTTGGATAGTAGGCCCGAAATTTGGTATAAACAACATGAAAGAATGGATGGATACGTGGAGCATCATGATTGTGAAACCAACAAATCTGCAGCAACTGTGTGATGCTAGTATATACAGTGGTGTGAAAAAGTGTTTGCCCCCTTCCTGATTTCTCATTTTTTTGTACGTTTGTCACACTTAAATGTTTCAGATCATCAAGCAAATTTAAACATTAGACAAAGCTAGCACAAGTAAACATAATGGAGTTTTTAAATGAAGGTGTTTATTATTAAGGGAAAAAAATCCAAACCTACATGGTCCTGTGTGGAAAAAGTGATTGCCCCCAAAACCTAATAACTGGTTGGGCCACCCTTAGCAGCATCAACTGCAATCAAGCATTTGCGATAACTGGCAATGAGTCTTTTACAGCGCTGTGGAGGAATTTTGGCCCGCTCATCTTTGCAGAATTGTTGTAATTCAGCCACATTGGGGGGTTTTCGAGTATGAACCGCCTTTTTAAGGTCATGCCACAGCATCTCAGTCAGATTCAGGTCAGGACTTTGACTAGACCACTCCACAGTCTTCATTTTGTTTTTCTTAAGCCATTCAGAGGTGGACTTGCTGGTGTGTTTTGGACCATTGTCCTGCTGCAGAACCCAAGTGCGCTTCAGCTTGAGGTCACGAACAGATGTCTGGACATTCTCCTTCAGGATTTTTTGGCAGACAGCAGAATTCATGGTTCCATTTACCACAGCAAGTCTTCCAGGTCCTGAAGCAGCCAAACAGCCCCAGACCATCACACTACCACCACATTTTACTGTTGGTATGATGTTCCTTTTCTGAAATGCTGTTACTTTTACGCCGGGTGTAATGGGACACACACCTTCCAAAAAGTTCAACTTTTGTCTAGTTAGTCCACAGAGTATTTTCCCCAAAGTCTTGGGGATCATCAAGATGTTTTCTGGCAAAACTGAGACGAGACTTTATATTGTTTTTGCTCAGCAGTGGTTTTTGTCTTGGAACTCTGCCATGCAGGCCATTTTGCCGAGTCTCTTTCTTATGGTGGAGTCATAAACACTGACCTTAACTGAGGCAAGTGAGGCCTACAGTTCACATAAACGGTTGCATTCACCCTGCCATGCAGCTGTACAAGAGGCCCAACTCCTGCTGCAGAAAACATCCCCCAAACTATAACACTGTGGCACGCATATTTGAGATGCTTAGACTGCATATGTATAGCACATTGATTGAGATGCTTAGACTGCATATGTATATTGTGGTACCTCACGTCTTAGAAGGAACAATAAGTCTGGACCTCCTGGGGATAACAGTAGGAGGTGGAGGTGCCTTTAGAAATGACTCTGAAAAGGACTTCCGGGAAGATGGCGGAGAGACATAACGCTTAAACAGAGAGCTCTCCCTAGCCGGATTAAAAATCATCGGTAAATGGCCAACTCGACATAAGCGGATCAATAAACTAAGGGATGAAAACACGAAGGAGCCGGGCACAAGGACAAAAGCTGGGTAAAATTGAAGAATTCCTCTCCAACAACGCAGGAAAAACCGCTGAACGCGAAGCCCAAAAAAACGAGGTGTCTACAGCAGAGAAAATGGAGGACGCCAGACTCGAAAACATGAACACTGGCATCGCCAGTTTGGGTAAAGAGTTAAGAGAATTCAAGCGGCAGCTACAGCAGGATTTAGCGGCTCTTAAGGAGGAGCTGAAAAAAGAGATTAAGGAGGAAATTATGGGCCTCCGAAGAGAAATGGAGCGCAAGCTAACAGAAAACATGGAGGAGCTGCGCTCCCAGCAGGCATGTATGACAGAAGCGCAGGCCCGAATATCAGAGCTGGAAGATTGGAAAAGCGAGGCAAACGAACAACTACAGACCCTGACGACGCAAACGCAGAGGATGCAGGAGAAAATAAACGACTTGGAGAGCAGGTCCAGACGAAGCAATATGCGCATCTTTGGAATTCCGGAGGGCATTGAAGGCAACTCGATGACGAAATTCATGGATCAGTTCTTAAAAAAAGAGCTGGAACTGCCCGGAGAAACAGATCTGCAGATTCAACGAGCGCACAGAACCCCGGCACAGAACCCGAAACCAAACTCTACACCCAGGTCAGTTGTGGTAAACTTTGTGAAATATGACATAAAGGAAAGAATCCTGACACAAGCATGGAAAAAAAAGATACGAATCGGCGACAAACAGGTATTCTTTGACCATGACTACCCGACAGAAATTGTGCAGCAGCGGAAGAAATATGCCAACATTAAAAAAACGCTGAAAGAGAAAAAAATTAGATTCCAAACGCCGCTAACGAAAATGAGGATTCATTGGGAGGACGGCGTAAGAACCTACAACACGGCCAGAGAGGCAGCGCGGGATATGATGGAGCGGGGCCTTGAGGTGAGCGTGCCGGAGGAAACGGCTGGAGCAGCGGCGGCCCTGAACGCATCACGACAGCCGGAGTGGAGACGAGTGAACAGCGGAAGAAGGGGGAGAGACGTAGAGCAGCGGGCCCAGGACAAGCTACAAGGCTTTCAACTGAAAGCCTAGATCATAACAAAGATTAAGAAAGGCACAGAAGAAATGAAGGCCAAGAAGACAAGGTAAAAGAGAAACAGACGGCTAGGAGAGGTTTAAGTGATATTTGTTGGACATTTCTAGACTAATGACTATTACTTGGATAGAAATTAGAGGTCTAGGGAGGGCCCTTCACTCTGTGAAGACAATCCCCCCACCCACCAACAGGGACCAGTGGGCAGAAGAAAGGCCCAAAGTACGGAGGTCGAGATTTTTTAATGTGTTTTTATATAAATATGTGTTATTTTTGTTGTTAAAGGGGCTAGGAGCACAAGTTAAAAAAATGGAAAAACATGAATATGGGTAAAAATCTTAAGATAATGACACTAAACGTGAATGGTCTGAACTCACCTGTTAAAAGGGAAAGAATAATAAGAAAATTCAAGAAGGAAAAAGCTGAAATTATATTTATGCAAGAGACACATTTGAGCAAGACAGAACATGTGAAACTAAAGAGATTTGGCTATAAGAACTCCTACTACAGTTCATTTAAGGGAGGAGCTAAAAGGGGGGTTATGATACTAATTTCAAACAAAATACAATTTGAAAGTGAACAGGAAATCCAGGATAAAGAAGGCAGGTATGTAATAATAAAGGGAAGAATAGATGGTATGCAGATCACATTAGTGAACATCTATGCCCCACCAGAAAGTGACAAGGGTTTTTTTCAACATCTGTTTGATCTCATAGCAACACACAGTGAAGGAGTCCTAATTTGTGGAGGAGACTTAAATGCTGTCATGGATCATGAAGTTGACACAACAAGTGTTAAGAAGACAAAAAAACATGTAACAAAGTTCATAAGAACCTCACTGGCAGAAATGGGTATGGTAGACATATGGAGGGACCTGCACCCACTCGAAAAAGACTATACACATTATTCAGCAGTCCATAAAGTACACTCTAGAATAGATTACTTCCTTATGAATGAAGGTGACAGACACAGGGTGAGAAATTGTTGGATTGGAGGGGCAGAAATATCAGATCATAATCCTATATACATGGAAATATATCTAAACAATAGAAAACGACAAACAACATGGAAACTTAACGTAGGACTGTTAAATGATGAGAAAATGAAAGAAAGAATAAAAATAAACATAAACGAATATATCCAAGAGAATGACAATGAAGAAGTGGACCCAACAATACTATGGGACGCACTAAAAGCCGTGTTAAGAGGAAAATTAATTGTTGAAACAGGAAAAGCAAATGAGACTAAACTGGAAGCGTATGAACAAAGATGTGGGAGACTGAGGGAATTAGAACGTAAACATCAAAGCACAAATGATCCAAAAATATATCAAGAAATTAAAGAAGAAAAAACAAAGATAAAAGAAACACAAATGGATGAAATTGAAAGGAAAAATAGATATCTAAAGCAAAAATATTATGAAACGGGACCAAAAGCCACAAAACTGCTGGCAAAATGGTTAAGAAAACAACAAACAATGAATAATGTATACAAGATTAAAGACCCCACCACAAATAAAACCACAGTTAACCCAGAAAACATTGAAGAAATATTCCATAATTTCTACCAAGAACTATACTCGCAACCTGAAGAAACAAATACTAAAGATATTAAAAAATTTCTAGGCACATTGGACTTGCCATCAATAGGAAATCAACAAAATGAAAAGCTAACAGCAGAAATAACAACACAAGAGATCAGAGATGTGATTAAGTCACTTAAAAACGGTAAATCACCAGGTAGTGATGGGTACCCGTCTGAGTTTTATAAACTGTTTATAGAAGAACTCACGCCACAGCTCCTAAAGTCATTTAATTGGACGCTGAACAACAACAAAATACCTCCATCATGGAACGAAGCTATCATTTCAGTTATTTTAAAGCCAGGGAAAGATAAAGAACGATGCGGAAACTATAGACCAATCTCTTTATTAAATGTGGATTATAAAATATATACAACAATTATATGTAAACGAATAAAGACATTCTTGACGGAATTGATAGAAGATGATCAAACTGGTTTCATAGAGGGACGCCAAACACATGACAATATCAGGAGAACAATACATATAATTAACCAAATACATAAAGAAAAGAAAAGCGCAGTAATAATGAGTTTAGACGCAGAAAAAGCATTTGACAGGGTTAACTGGAAATTCCTATATAGTGTACTGGAGCGCTTTGGATTTAACGAAAAATCAGTACAATGCATAAGGACGCTGTATCAAGAACCTGTGGCAAGAATCAAGATAAACGGTAGCTTAACAGACAAAGTAAATATACAAAGATCAACTAGGCAGGGATGCTGCTTATCGCCCACCTTGTTTGCTCTGTTCATAGAACCATTGGCTCAAGCGATAAGACAAAATAAGAAATTAAAAGGTGTAACAATAAAGGGGGCGGAACACAAGATTGGGCTATTTGCAGACGATATTATAGTTTACCTTGAACAACCAGATGAATCAATAATGGAAATGATGAACTTGATAGAAAATTTTGGAAAATTATCAGGATACAAGATAAACATAACAAAAACACAAATACTGACATTCCACTATAACCCTCTAAACCAGATAACTGATAAGATCAAACTAAACTGGAAACAAAAAGAAATAAAATACCTTGGAGTGAACATACCTAAAGACCTAAGCAAAATATATAAAGCAAACTATGATAGGTTGGAACAAGAAATAAAAAAAGATATTGATAGATGGTCAATCTTAAAAATGGATCTGAATTCAAAAATTGAGACAGCCAAAATCAGCATACAACCTAGATTACTTTACCTCTTCCAGGCTATACCAACAGAGATTCCAGATGCCCAATTCTCAGAGTGGGACAGGATGATATCGAGATTTGTTTGGGGAGGTAAAAAACCAAGAGTGAAATATAAAACTCTCCAGTTACCAAAAGAGAAAGGAGGCATGGGCCTACCGAGTCTAAAGGAATATTACTACTCAGCACAAATAAGATATATCATATGTTGGTGCGACGAGGGATATGAGGCAAAATGGAAAGAAATGGAAAAGGAAATTGAGGGACTCCCAGTACAAAGCATAATAGGGGATAAAGATGCATATAAGCAAATCAAACAAATAGACCCAATCACTAAATTTACTTTAGAACTGTGGTATAAAATAGTACAAAAATATAATATAAAGGAAGACATAAAACTATTGAAATGGGTAGCATTTGACAGTCAGTTTGAACCGGCAAAACAAGATAGGGGATACAAAAATCTGGTGAACAAGGGAATCACAGCATGGGGCAATATCGGAAAAAAAAGATCTCAGGAGCTTTGTAAACATCAGGAGAAAATTTAAACTAGAAAGATCGGAATTTTTCAGATATCTGCAGATGAGAGATTATTATATGAAGAAGATTAGGCATAACCTCCAAACAGATGTGAGCGAGATTATACAACTCATTTTAAGCTCATATACAGGAAATAAAATAAGAATTATTTCAAAGCTATATCAGAAACTTATGACAAACAATCATACAAGTAACTATATAAAGGAGAAATGGGAGAAAGAGCTCAATTTAAACATAACAGAAGAAAGCTGGCAAGAAATATGGAAAACGCAACACACATCAACAAATTCAAGGACATGGAGGGAATTTGGATGGAAAAACCTGATTCGCTTTTTCATTACACCACAGATTCAAGGAAAATATACAAATACCCAGTCTTTATGCTGGAGGGGATGTGGGGCTCAAAATGCAGACCACTCACATATGTTTTGGAAATGCTGCAAAATATCATCATTCTGGAAATCTATACATGTGACAATACAGAGGATATTAGGATATAATATACCAATGAACTGTAACCTGATGTACTTATGTGATCTTAAAAGAGACAATGTTATACAGGCTGAGGACAGATATCTAGTTAAAATCTTGTTGATTGCATGTAAAAAAACTATCACAAAAAATGGCGATCAGAAGTTCTTCCTGACCAAGAGCAATGGACTGACATTGTTGAGGACATACGTATGATGGAAAAACTAACATATCGACAAAGAATGCAAGAAGGACTATGGGAAAAAAAATGGCGGAAATGGACACACTACAAAGTGCAACAACGAGGCAGAAATTGAAAGAATAACCAAAGACACCGAAAAAACCAGAAGAATTAAGAGATGGAAACTAAAAACTTGATGCTCCAACATTTGTCCCCCCCCCTTTTTTTCTTTTTCTTTTTTTTTCTTTTTCCCTACCCTAGCCCCTTTGTTTTTTAAATGTAGAATGTGATCTGAATGCATTATATATGATGAAAAATGAATAAAAATCTAAGTTACAAAAAAAAAAGAAATGACTCTGAAAAGACTTCCTGACCTCCAGGGGTTAGGCGGAGGAAGAAGAGACCTGGGGGAGACGTATTGTCTATGGGGGGTTGAATGACAATGTGATTCTGTACTTTGATGTCCCGGGTATAAAAAGGGGGGATTTGAGAAGTTGGTCCTCTTTTCTGTTTGAGAGGACGTTGGAGATGTGTGATGTTCAATAAACCTGAATTGAGAAATAAATTCAGCCTCTTCATTTCACGTTCTCCACAACACTTCCTCCTTCAAATTTAACTGACTTGTTTACACAGTTTGGGTTCAGTCTTTCCCCAGTATGAGACCAAACATATTGCTTCCCATCAGACCCAAATAAATTGAACTTACTCTCATCACTGAAGTGCACTCTGGACCAGTTCTCCTCTGTCCACACAATATGCTCCTCAGCAAAGGCAAGTCTAGCCTTTTTTATTCTTTCTGCTGATGAGAGGTCCGGTCACTGCAGAGTGAGCTTTGAGTCCAAATTGTCTTAAACGGTGAGACACTGTGTGCCGAGACAGATTCTCAACCTGTTCAGCAGCAAACTGGTGAGCAATTCCAGCTGCAGTGCGGAACCGATTCCCCATTGAGAGTCTTCCCATAATCCTGTCCCCCAAACCAGAGCAGTGTGAGAAACTAGTCATGTCCTGTGGGCGCAGATGTGCTGAAGTCATTCAAAGCAAGGGTCTCTACACTTCCTATGAATTTTTGAATTCTATAGCCCCCCCAAAAAACAGCACTGTTTAAGTCTTCTCTTCTGACACAGTGGTTACTGTTCTCTAATTTTGCTCACTGATTTTTTTTTTTTACAAAATGTTTGTGTTGAAGTGCCTTGTGTAGAAGAGCTTGAAATAACGAGGCGATGTGATTTATAAACCAAAGTTTATTATCAGCTCCTTTAACAAGTCTCATCTAGGTGCAGCAGCAGAAGAAGTGAGAGAGCGAACACCTTCGGCTCTACGAACTTATACTCGCACATAACAAAAGACATGCATATCAAAAGCTGACATCCCTCACTATCTTAATCCCCTCTTTTGTCTTCGTACCCCTCCACCTGGCCCTGGGGGGTCAGGGCGACCTATCTGGTCTCCACCGCAGCGCCTCGGATGCTCTTTGATCTTCACTGGCGGTTGAGACCCTTTGTCCTGTTCTGAGGTGTGAAGTCGCTTTACATATGTAATCACCCAACATTCTCACATGCTTATACATATGTAGGTTATGGGATATATGATTAATATAGACCACAGCCCCCCCAAAACGACTAAGAAAAGGACAATAGAAAAATTCACAGTTTAAGATAATTATTATGACATACTAACTGCTACACCTCTTGACACAGAAGAAGAAACTTCCCAGCAGCCATGCTCCTAAGAGAGTTCAGTGGTAATCATAACAGCATAGTAATATCACAAGTCAGTCCTAAACTGTTACAGCACAATTAGTGAACAACTGTTGAGTAGTTTGCATCAGTCCCTGTGCTGTCTGGGTTTTAATCTTCTCCCGAATCTGCTGTGGGTCCGCTTGGGCGTCCTGGTGGGACCTTCCTGGAAGGAATCTGCAGCTTGGGGAGGAGAGTGATTATTTGTTCCCTGCAGGGGGGCTGAGTCTTTTCTCTTGGGGGGTCTACCCCGCCGAGGTGCTCTCGCCAACCGTGCAGGCTCGTCTCTCAACAAGAAGGCAGGTTTAAGTCTGTCAATGCTGACTGTTTCTTTTCTATCCCCAAAATCAAGCACAAAATGTTTATCACCAGGTTCCAGCACTCTGAATGGCCCATCGTATGGTGGGCGGAAGGTTGGTTTTAAAGCTTCATGCCTAACAAAAACGAATTCAGCGTTTCTTAAATCTTGGGGGACAAAAACCCGTGGAAAAGAGTGATGTGCCGGTCCGGGGAGAGAGTCCGGTCCGTTGCTGCCTAAAAACCTTGGGGCTGGAAGATGCCCTGGCTCTGGGTTCTCTGGTAAAAATTCACCTGGGAGCCTGAGAGGTTGTGCAAAAACTAATTCTGCTGGGGAGGCGTCTAGATCCTCTTTAGGCGCAGCACGCAACCCCAATAAAACCCAGGGAAGTTTATTTACCCAATTTGTATCCGTTAGTGAGGCTCTGAGGGCGGCCTTTAAAGATCTGTGAAAACGCTCGCATAACCTATTAGCCTGAGGGTGATAAGCGGTGGTGCGGTGCATTGTCGCCCCTAAGCTGCTGGCCATGGCTGACCAAAGCTCCGAGACAAATTGAGGCCCCCTATCGGATGTGATGTCCGATGGGACGCCGAAACGTGCCACCCAGTTTGTCAAAAAAACGCGAGCGACTTCCTCCGCTGTGGTTGACTCCAGAGGGACCGCCTCAGGCCAGCGCGTGGTGCGGTCTATCATTGTTAACAGATGTGTGAAACCTTGGGAGGAAGGTAGTGGCCCCACGAGGTCGACATGAACGTGGTCGAACCTTCTAGCAGGGATTCGAAAAGGCTCTAGAGGGGCTTTTGTGTGTTTGTGCACTTTGGTGCGCTGACAAGAAATGCAAGTCTTTGCCCATTCTTTTACGTTTTTGCGCAGGCCAGGCCACACAAACTTTTCGGCGACCATTTTAACCGAAGCGCACACACCTGGGTGCGCGAGGGAGTGAATCGAGTCGAAAATACGGCGGCGCCATGCAGCTGGGACTAACGGGCGAGGTCGGCCGGTTGAGATGTCGCATATTAGGGGGGGCACACCGTCGCGTAAACCCCTTTCCTCCAGCCTTAACCCTGTTGGTCCAGACAGGAGTGTGCGCACGTCCGCGTCACTACTTTGCTCCTCCGCCATGGCTGCATAGTCTATCCCTGCGTGGATTGGGGCTGCGTATGTGTCCGCGTTGGCGAAGAGTTCTGCGGCTGAGGTAGTATAATCTGTCTCCTCGCGCTCCGGCGATGTCACAGCGCGAGAGAGGCAGTCTGCTACCACGTTAAGTTTGCCTACCACATGTCGAATGTCTGTGGTGAACTCTGAAATCGCAGCTAGCTGTCTTTGTTGCCTGCCTGACCACGGTTCGGAAATTTTAGCCATTGCAAAGGTGAGCGGTTTATGGTCTACAAAAGCCGTGAAACGCCGCCCTTCCAACCAGAACTGGAAGTGGCAGATGGATAAATGAAGCGCTAGCAGCTCCCTGTCAAAAGTGCTGTATTTACGCTCAGTTTGGTTTAGCGCTTTGCTGAAAAATGCCAAAGGTTGCCAGATTCCGCTGACGTGTTGTTCTACAACTGCCCCTATGGCCAGGTCTGAAGCGTCTGTGGTTAGCGCAATGCGGGCCGAGGGATCGGGGTGAACCAACAATGTGGCATTAGCTAGGGCACTTTTTACTTCCGCGAAGGCGCGTTCGCGCTCCGGGGTCCATTCGACCGCGTTGGAAGGTTTTTGTTTTCTGAGCGCGTCATATAGGGGCTGCATGAGCTGAGCTGCGTGGGGGAGGAAACGGTTGTAAAAATGAACCATTCCCAAAAATTCTTGCAGCGATTTGACCGTTTGTGGCCGTGGGAAACTTTTTACTGCATGAACTTTGTCTGGCAGTGGGACTGCCCCCTTCGGAGAAACTCTGTGTCCTAAAAAATCAATTTGTGACATGCCAAATTTGCATTTGGCTGGATTGATTATTAACCCGTGCTCTTCTAGTCTCTGAAAAACCATGGTGAGATGCTGCTCGTGTTCTTCCTCAGACGAGCTGGCTACCAGCATATCGTCGAGGTAGACGAACACGAAGGGGAGGTCGCGTAATACCGCATCCATCATCCTCTGAAAGGTTTGAGCGGCACCTTTGAGGCCGAAAGGCATCCGCAAAAATTCAAAAAGACCGAAGGGAGTTATTACAGCTGTTTTAGGAATGTCCTCTGCTCGAACTGGGACTTGATGATAGCCGCGGACCAGGTCTATTTTTGAAAAAATGCGCGCACCCGCCAGATGTAGTGAAAAATCTTGAATGTGAGGAATTGGGTAGCGGTCATGCGCTGTCGCATTGTTTAATCTGCGGTAATCGCCGCACGGTCTCCAAGAACCGTCAGATTTCGGGACCATGTGAAGTGGTGACGCCCAGGGGCTTTTCGAGCGTCTGATAATGCCTAATTTTTCGAGGGTAGTAAACTCGTCCCGAGCTATGGCGAGCTTGGTCGCGTCTAAGCGCCGAGCTTTGGCGAATACGGGTGGGCCCGTTGTGGGAATAAAGTGTTCGACCCCGTGTTTAGCCACTGTGGCTAAGAATTTGGGAATTGTGAGTGCTGGAAATTGGGTGAGGAGTTGATCAAACTTACCTCCTGCTGTGGTGACGCTGGCTTGCACGGGTGGTGGAGAAACTCGAGCTGAGCAGGGAGTAGAAGCAAAGGACAGAGCGTTAACCAAGCGTCTGTTCGCTAGATCAACTAATAACCCATGTGCACACAAAAAGTCTGCGCCCAACAAGTTAAAACTCACCGCCGCTACAACAAATGTCCATCTGTAGTTGCGGCCGTGGATGCGGAGGGGCAGGCTCTTTTCGCCAAAAGTGTCGATGATGGAGCCGTTGGCTGCCACCGCCCCATTGCCCCGGGTGCCCATGGCCCGGTCTGCTTGGGAGGGCATGACAAAACTTAGTTGAGCTCTCGTGTCGATAAGGAACTGCTTGCCGGTGTGTCCGTCCGTCACATATAAAAGCTTGCTTTTTTCGCCGAGAACCGCCGCTGTTAACGTTTCTCGGCTTTGGCGTTTTCCCGAAATCGTGAATTTGCAGGGGGGAACGCATTTGTAAGCCTTCTCGGCGAAGCGGTGGTGATAATAACAAACGTCCCTCCGTCTGTTACGTCTTGGCCGTGTTGCTGTCACCGCGGGCGGATTCTGCTCGGTGGTTTGTGGCTCCTCGTGGCTCCGGACATCAGCGTTGAGGTCTGCGGACGCTGCTGTGGGTGTCTGTTCCTTGCAGGCGTTGACGAGCCGTTGAGCTTCGTGAGCCAGCGTGCGGAAGTCCTGCTGGGTGCTGCATCGCATGTTGGCAAGCGTCCCTCTCATGTGTGGCGGCAGCGTACTGAGGAATATGAATTGGAAGAGGAAGTTGTCATTGTCCTCTTCTTTAAGTTGCAGCAAGTCCTCCATGAGGGCCTTGGGTCTGCATCCTCTGTGGCCGTAGACCGCCAGGATCCTCTCGGCTCTCTCCTCGGCTGAGGGGACGAAATTTGCCACGATGGTCGCTTTCAGTTCTTTATATTTGTCCTGGGCCGGCAGCCGCTGGATTATGCTCCGCGCACATCTCGAAGTGGCGGCGTCGAGTTTGGCGACGATGTGGTAGAACTTTGTATCGTCAGCCGTGATGCCCGCAAGTGCAAACTGGGCTTCAGCTTGCTGAAACCACGAGGCAGGGTCTTCCTGCCAGAGGTCCGGCAGCTTGACGGTGACGGCGTTTGTGTGGACCGTCACTGATGTGTCCGCAGGGTGAGAGTGCCTTCCTTCGGCTCTCTCAGCGGCGCTGGTGCTTGGTTGAGCCCTCTCTATCACTTCTGCCGTGGAGGAACGTCGTCCATCTGTTCCCCTGTCTGCATGGGCGCTGGCGTCTGCCTGGGTCGCCACAGATGAGTCGATTGCGGGGGAACGCCTCTGGTCCATCCTCGCGTCAGGGTCACCAGTGTAGAAGAGCTTGAAATAACGAGGCGATGTGATTTATAAACCAAAGTTTATTATCAGCTCCTCTAACAAGTCTCATCTTGGTGCAGCAGCAGAAGAAGTGAGAGAGCGAACACCTTCGGCTCTACGAACTTATACTCGCACATAACAAAAGACATGCATATCAAAAGCTGACATCCCTCACTATCTTAATCCCCTCTTTTGTCTTCGTACCCCTCCACCTGGCCCTGGGGGGTCAGGGCGACCTATCTGGTCTCCACCGCAGCACCTCGGATGCTCTTTGATCTTCACTGGCGGTTGAGACCCTTTGTCCTGTTCTGAGGTGTGAAGTCGCTTTACATATGTAATCACCCAACATTCTCACATGCTTATACATATGTAGGTTATGGGATATATGATTAATATAGACCACACCTTGGTTATTTTAAAAAATGCTGCTACAGCAGTGGTATAGCCACAGCTGTCGACACAAACATTGTGTCTGTCAAATTCTGAACAACGAAGAAGAACATACATGACTCACAAAAAGTTAGGGATATTTAGCTTTTGGGTAAAATTTATGGAAAATGTAAAAAGTTCATGCTACAGTGATATATCATGAAAGTAGGGCATTTAAGTAGAAGCATGCAATGGTGATTTCCTCAGCTCAAACAATTTACTGAAACAAAAGCCAACAACAGTGGTGGGTATACCACAACAAAAAATGTCAATGTCTCAATAACTTGTCATGTGCCCTTGAGCATCAATTACAATTTGACAACGACGTCTCATGCTGTTCACAAGTCAACTTATTGTCTGCTGAGGCATGGCATTCCACTCTTCTTGAAGGGTGGTCCTCAGGCCATTAAGGTTGTGGGGTGCAGGGTTATAAGCCTCTACACTGCGACTCAGCTGATCCCATACGTTTTCTATGGGATTCAGGTCTGGAGAAAGTGCAGGCCATTCCATTTGAGGTACCCCAGCCTCCAGCAGCCGTTCCCTAATGATACGACCTTGATGAGCTGGAGCATTGTCATCCATGAAGATGAAATTAGGCCTGTGTTGTTCATGCAGGGGCACAATGACTGGCTTAATGATGTTATTCAGGTAGTATCAGCTTGTCACTGTACCATTCACAAGGTGTAGAGCAGTTCTGTATTGACTAGACACACCTGCCCAGACTGTAACATGGTGACAACAGTGGCTGATGCATAGTGTTCTACTTGACATCTCCAACATCATTGGTGGACACTTTCTGCTCAGCGTGAATCGACTTTCATCAGAGAACAGCACTGAGGCCCATTGGTCCCTTGTCCAGCGTAAATGCTCCCTGGCCCATGCCTGTGCCTTTTGGTGTGGTCAGGTACCCTTGCAGGTCATCTAGCACGCAGACCACACTGATATAAATGGTTTTGAATGGTCTGACGTGACACTTGGGTGCCTCTCACCTCCATGTGCCTGGAGTTGACTGGCATTCATCATCCAGTTCCACAGGGCACTGCTCACAATAAAGCGGTCATCAGTGTGGAATGTAGCCAAAGGATGTCCTCTTCTATGCCTTTCTGTGACTCATCCAGTCTCTCTGTATCTCTGTTGCAACCTGCTGATGACACTCTGTGACACTCTAAGCTCAGTGGCCACTTCCCTCTGAGAACATCCTGTTTGAAGCCTCGCAATGGCGAGGTACTGTTGATCAGTTGTGAGGTGTCGTTTTGGTCTCATGATGTCAAAATGTGAACAGCATGATGAAGAGGACTGTTTAAATACCAATTCTAATTGAACCAGAAAATTTATTGGTCAATTCATGGATCAAACACCTTTTGTGAATTTTGCTGTTAAGCACCTTGTCAGAGTACAGCAAGTTACGCAAAAAGTACTGAAACACTGAACAGTTGGACATGTGCATTCAAAAGGTTAGAGAAAGTCAAATTAAGTTCACCTGTTGTAGTGGACACAATACACATGGCACTCCACCCAGGACAAAGGGGTTGGTGGGGGAGAAGACAGAGATGCTAATGGAGAAAGAGGAGAGGAGCTAAACAAGCAAAGATGTGCCTTTTGCCCCTGCCACGCCAGGTTCACACCTGAGGATGCAGGGGTGCGAATGTATGGTAGCAAGACCTGCTCTGTGATGTGTGTGTCAATGTCATGTTCTTCTAGATTTGATTGGCAGTTGGCAACCAGCTTACAGGTGTATTACCGCCACATACTTCACTCTACATCATCACTCCATCCGGTCAGGAGCTGTAGTCCACATGTTAATGTGTGTACATGTCTTTCATGTCTCTATGTTAATGTGTTCACCCTGTGCCGGAGGCGGGAATAGAAGTGTATAAAAGAGTTTGCTCAGGCACTCAGAGGGAAGAGTTTTCTGTTTTATGTTGGAAGGTGAATAAAGTTTGTGTGTTGTCCAGCTCGCTGTCTTGTCTGCTTTCATCTTCTACACTGGAGTTGGTGGCAGTAGGCATAGAGTGATGATATAGAGTGAAGTACGTGGCGGCAATGCACCTGTAAGCTGGGTGCCAACCGCCAATCAAATCTAAAAGAAGAAGAAGAAGAAGATCTTTCATACTCTAAAGGTTATAGTGTGGTGACACTAGACACAGTGGGTGGACATTCCTCTCACACCCAGAAGCAGGAAGAGGGGCAGAACAATGGACTGAAGGGGGTAGCCCCCCCAAGGAGTAACTAGACAGACAATGAGGGCAGGGGAGGTGAATGTATGGTCAGGAATGTTGCAAGTGTTATGTTAATGTGTCACACATTCTCTTTGTACACACACAAGCATAATGCACTAGCACAGCTCTTTATGCATACCATCCATCCCTCCATCTTCTTCCTCTTAATCCTTTTCGGGTCATGGGGGGGGCTGGAGCCTATCCCAGCGTCTTTGGGCGAGAAGCAGGAGAGAGTTGAAAAACTCTCCTACCAGACATTCGGCCCCAGCGGGCAATGCTGGGGTCCACCGGCTGTATTTATGTTTTTTTTTTTTTTGTTTGTTTTTTTTTTGTTACTTATTTGTACCCGTAGGTAGACTTGGTTTGCAGTTTGGTGACAAGCCACCGGCTGCTGGTCGCTGCGTGCGCGAGCGCCCTAAACCTACATGTTTTTTTGATGTGCGGGAGGAAACCGGAGAAATCCCGGAGTAAACCCGCGCAACACGGGGAGAACATGCAAACTCCACACAGCTCACTGTTGGTCGGGGGCTGGGATCGAACCCACGATCTCATGATCCCCGCGGTCCCCCGGCCGAGGGTAAAACTGTGCTGTCACAGTGCTAAACCACTGCGCCACCGTGCAGCCATGTTAGAGGGTCAATAAAGAACCTGTGTCGACCTACGCTCGTGCCTCACCTCCACATCCTTTCCTTACACCCTCTACAATAGTGCGTTTTAAGTGCATCCTGAAATTTCACCCGAAAGCCGAATATCCCTAACTTTTTGTGAGTAGTATACTTTAGAATAAATTAAGTATTAATACATTGTTCTGTAATTTTGAATTCCACTGTATATATCAACTTTCTGTGTCGGCCCTGCGATGGACTGGCGATCTGTCCAGGGTTTACCCTGCCTCTCGCCCAAAGATGATGGGATAGGCTCCAGCCCCCCCACCCCCCACCCTTGTGACCCGAAAAGGATTAAGCAGAAGAAGATGGATGGATGGATAACGACATGGGTCCCAAAATTGAGTTCTAATGACACTTATAGTTAAAATGTAAAACTAAAGAATATATTTCTTTAATAAGAATGTTCTGTGTATACTGATTTACTTGTATTGCTAAAAAGCTTGAAGGTATTACCTACAGCTTTATTGCTTAAACAACTCTCATACTTGATAATTTGAAATCAGCGATTTTTAGGCAGTTTCTGATTTCTGTTCCTGATTCACTCATTCATTCATTCATTCATCTTCTTACGCTTAATCCTTTTCGGGTCGCGGGGGGGCTGGAGCCTATCCCAGCATCTTTGGGCGAGAGGCAGGGTCCACCCTGGACAGATCGCCAGTCCATCGCAGGGCCAACACAGAGAGACAGTCAACCATTCACTCTCACATCCATACCTAAGGACAATTTAGAATCCCCAGTTTGATGCCAATTAACCTAACCTGCATGTTTTTGGCATGTGGGAGGAAACCGGAGAAATCCCGGAGTAAACCCACGCAGACACGGGGAGAACATGCAAACTCCACACAGACCACTGTTGGTCGGAGGTTGGGATCGCACCCACGATCCCCAGGCCAAGGGTGAGTTGCTGAGCTGCCGCAGTGCTAACCACTCCCCCACCGCGCTGCCCTTGTTCCTGATAATATGAAGTATAAAAAATTATCACTAGAGGGCACTCGCATACCAGTTTGGGTCTCCTGGTCTTCATGGGACGTCGAAGAAGAGCTGAATAAAAACACTTCCGGTACGGGAATAAAATGAAAAAATTCTGAATGCTGATTAAAATTGCAACACAGGTAGGCTAGAAACATTTTATGAAACATTAATAAAAACCGTTTGAAGATCCTACACATAACTGACATTTAGACGCGTGTATTAGACGGCTTATGGTCTATTTTCTTGTTCACAAACCGGAAGAACCGATCGTTTAAATCAGAATCGGTTCATCTGATAGAAATTGAAAACGGTGAACGTATGATTAAAGCATGTCATCTTTTAAGACATTAAATCTGTCAACGAATCCATGACGGACGCCTTTATTTAACCTAGCAAACCCCCGAAATCGTCTTTAAAGTCGATTATTCATCCAGTGTAAATAAATCTGACGTTTAACCGACACTTTCTCAACGAAAATATAAACACAACGTTCATTCTCATTTTTATTACTAAAACTTGTTGTGGTTTTCGTGTCCACAAAAAAGGCACATTTTAAACTATTTGTAATATGCATTAGAGGTCATTTTTCCTTTGCTAAAATAACCCACATACGTGACACCTTTGGCGTGCCAACATGCTGGTTAACACCTTGTGACACAGGTGTGCCTTGGACTGGTCACATAAAATGACACTCCTAAAACTGCTTTTTTAATCACATTTCATCTAATGCCACAGGCGTTCGGGCTACATGCACCAGATCAGCTGCTATGCAGATATCTTCTGTTAGGATGAAACTCCAGGTTTGAAAGGGTCTTTTTAACCAGCGCAAGGAGCCTCGGTTTCTCTTGTTTTTATTGTAGCAGTATCAATAGAAGCGCCCTTACTTGGCTTGCCAAGTGGGACGACACAGGTAGAGTACTGGACTCTGAAGCCAGAGGTCACGAGTTCAAATCCCCTGGTTGGATGTTGGGTCTTGGCAGTTGCCCTCAACTCAGTTACATTTTTCACATGGGGGGCTTGCTTGAGACGGTTTGCGGTACTTCTGGCCGTAGGGCCCTAATTTGCCCAGGTGTGGTCTACCACACTGTACTGCATACCATCTCCTGTCAAGCCAAATATTTCCTCTTTCCTTAAAGCACACGATCAGAAAATGTCAAGTTGTAGCACCTTGGGGGAGCCAGATTATCTAGCATCTCAGACAGGAGACAGTGTTGTCCCAGCTTGGGACAACAAAGAGGAGGAGGTTCCTGGTGAGATAGCAGGAAGGAGTCAGGGATGAAGGATGTTGAATGCAGTGTGATGCAAATGTCATGTTGTGTGTGATGTAAATGCCATGAAACTTAAGAGGAGAGTTTCTGCTTAAATGTTCAGTCTGTTGTGTGCTTGAGTGATGTGAGTGTGTAATAAATCGTCTGAAATGATTCTGCCTCTGATTTCACACACTCCACAAAGTCACTTATGCGCTGCCAAATTTTCCCCTTTCTTACCAACTGCAGGCAGGAGATACTTGGGTAGGCTTTGATGCTTGGCTTTTTAACAGAGATATGCATGTTAAGCTGCAATGTTTTATTAATACATGGCAACAGTACATGTTTTTAGCTTGCTATAGGTCTTTACTTTTACATGCATGAGCCATAAAAAAATCTTTAGGATAATGTGTATGTTATTTTTTTTTAATAACCATGGTAAAGAAAGCCACAGTAAATAAAAATATATGAGAAGATGTCATAAAACATTGTAAATTTCTTTGTATCAAAGCTTGATTGTTTCAGAAAGAATAAAAGGCCCATGCAAACTACTGAAAATTTTGTGATTAAAGCGGTGCCGTTTTATATATTACTTTTTGCTCCAGCAGTGTCCTTTCTAAATTGTTGAATCAAAACTGCCACTCACTTGAATGGTGGATTTAAGTTGCTCCCTCACAAATCTGCATGTTTCTAGTGGTCAAGGTGATGGGGCCAGATGGGGCCCCGGGTCCAGCGGTGCCCTGGCGGAAGGTGCTGTGGGAACACCAGCCATTCCCCGATAACTACGTGGACCAGCGGTTCCTGGAAGAACTGCGGAGGAATGAGGGAATCCGGCAGTACCGTTACTGGGCTGTAGTCAAAGAAGCTGGCTTTGTAGGGCAGCAGCTGTCCTGCGTGGCCATTTTCATCACTCTCTGGATCTACATGGAGCAGGTACAACCCTTAAAAAATGTGATCTCCTTAGTTAACTTTTCATTTGTACTCTATATTAATAAATACCTTTGCTTTCTCTAAAGGGTCTGTTGTCCCCTGAGACACTGCTGTGGACCAGTCTCACCTGCGGAGTGCTGGGTTATGGACTCCACCAAGTATTGATGTCTCATGCTGAGCCATGCAGTGAGCCCCGCACCTATTTAGCTGATTTACAGAGCACTACCATTTTTCTTTCCTTCACCTTTGGCTTCTCACCGGTTCTTAAGACACTAACAGAGTCTGTGAGTACAGATACGGTATATGCCATGTCTGCTGTGATGCTGTTGGCCCACCTGGTGTCATTCCCATACGCCCAGCCCTCGCCTCCCGGCAGCCTTTCTCTAAACGCAGCCTTATTTGCCTCGGTGTGCTTAGCCTCGAGGTTACCTGGGACTATGCACACCTTTGCCATGCTTAGCTGTGCCCTACTGGTGTTTGCCCTGTGGCCCTGCCTGCTGCAGAAGTTGAGGGCGAACGCCCCCAGCCAGTTTACAGGAGCATGTGTGGGAGTGTGTGTCGGAGGTATAGGGGGTCTGGGGTCCCAGTCGCTGGGCGGAGCTGTGCTCTTAAGCCTGGCCTTGGGGTGTGTTACATTGCTCTGTCCTTTGCTGCTAGTTAGGCTCCAGAGGCACAAAGATAATATCCAGGGACCGTGGGACGAGGCTGAGATTCATGAGGACCTGAGCCGCTTCCTTCACTAATGGACTGACTGCTACTTGCCAAAGTGATATTTAAGGTGTAACCCAGGATTTCCACTGACTCTGGATGTGGTCTGTTACGACTGTAATCCAATCTCTGCAGCAAATAGTTCCTGTTCTAGTTAATGTTCTGTTCCCTACCTGGTCCAGACCATTGCGGAACCCAGATTTGGATCACTAAAAATATGCAACGAATCTATTTTTGACAAATGCCGGATCGAGTCTACAAGGAAATGCCCCAATATGTACTGTATTAATAACTGTTTGTTCATTAAAAACTATTTAAGAATCGCCCATTATTTTCTGAGGTCTACTCCTCCACTACTGTGTCAGAGAAGACAGTTATTTTATATAATTCTCACCTGATTTTGTAATTCGAACCCTGTTCTTATCTGTGCTGCTTCAAAACACAGACGGAGCTGGTAGACTCAAATCATATCACAGCTGTAACAGACTGCATTCAGAGTCAGTGGAAGTCCTGGGTAAGCCAGCGTTTTTCAACCAGGGTGCCTAGGAACCCGGGGTTTCTGTGAGAGACCTACAGTCCGTGGGAAATTGTCTAATTTCGGTTCTTAATTGCTACAAAAAAATTACAAATAATTTGCTGATGTTGTACATGGGTTCTGTAGCTGCTCTTCCATGTCAGTAGCTGGCAGTATGAATGCAGTATGATTACCACCTTCTTCTCCTTCCTTTTCGTCTTCATGTGGTTTATGGGGATTAATAACCTTGTTAAGATATGCTAGATGGTGACTAGATGAAAAACAGCAATGGATAAATATTCGAAGAGGAACGGTTCAAGCTCTGAACTGGGCCCTGGGCAAACTTCTAATCCAAGTGAAGGGCCAAACGGTTACCAAAAGAAAGCTAAGACAGTGAAGACAAGGCAGTACAGCAAAAGTTACCTTTCCTTTGGATTTATGTCTGCTGGGGATCCTACTGCAACAAGTCGTTATGCTTAGTGTGCAGGGAAAAGCTATCCAACAGTGCCATGGCCCGATGCAAGCTTAAACATCATACCCAAATAAAACACCGATCACTTCAAGACAAAAACATGGACTTCTTTGTTTATCTCCATGAACACAGGGAGAAATGGGTAACTTCAATGAGAAAAACCTGGGCTTTCAAGCCTGACTGTCATAAAACTAAAACAAGAGATAGACTGAGAGCTGTGGAGGAAGAGCTTGGTTTATCTCGTTTTCAGTTTCTGCTAGGATATCAGCTTTGCGTTCATCTAAACAGGCCCACGTTTCACCCTGAATGAGTGTAAACTAATTACAAGACAGAATTGTCATTACATACAGTGGTGTGAAAAAGTGTTTGCCCCCTTCCTGACTTCTCATTTTTTTGTATGTTTGTCACACTTAAATGTTTCAGATCATCAAACAAATTTAAATATTAGACAAAGATAACACAAGTAAACACAAAATGCAGTTTTTAAATGAGGGTGTTTATTATTAAGGGTAAAAAAAAAAATCCAAACCTACATGGCCCTGTGTGAAAAAGTGATTGCCCCCTAAACCTAATAACTGGTGGGGCCACCCTTAGCAGCGACAACTGCAATCAAGCGTTTGCGAGAACTGGCAATGAGTCTGTTACAGCGCTGTGGAAGAATTTTGGCCCACTCATCTTTGCAGAATTGTTGTAATTCAGCCACAATGGAGGGTTTTCGAGCATGAAACGCCTTTTTTAGGTCATGCCACAGCATCTCAATCAGATTCAGGTCAGGACTTTGATTAGGCCACTCCAAAGTCTTCATTTTGTTTTTCTTAAGCCATTCAGAGGTGGACTTGCTGGTGTGCTTTGGATCATTGTCCTACTGCAGAACCCAAGTGTGCTTCAGCTTGAGGTCACAAACAGATGGCCGGACATTCTTCTTCAGGATTTTTTGGTAGACAGCAGAATTCATGGTTCCATTTATCACAGCAAGTCTTCCATTTCCTGAAGCAGCAAAACAGCCCCAGACCATCACACTACCACCACCATATTTTACTGTTGGTATGATGTTCCTTTTCTGAAATGCTGTGTTACTTTTACGGCAGATGTAATGGGACACACACCTTCCAAAAAATTCAACCTTTGTCCCATCAGTCCACAGAGTATTTTCCCAAAAGTCTTGGGGATCATCAAGATGTTTTCTGGCAAAACTGAGAAGGGACTTTATATTGTTTTTGCTCAGCAGTGGTTTTCGTCTTGGAACTCTGCCATGCAGGCCATTTTTGCCCAGTTTCTTTCTTATAGTGGAGTCATGAACACTGACCTTAACTGAGGCAAGTGAGGCCTGCAGTTCTTTGGATGTTGTTGTGGTGTCTTTTGTGACCTCTTGGATGAGTCGTCGCTGTGCTCTTGGGGTAATTTTGGTCAGCCGACCACTCCTGGGAAGGTTCACCACTGTTCCATGTTTTTGCCATTTGTGGATAATGGCTCTCACTGTGGTTCGCTGGAGCCCCAAAGCTTTAGAAATGGAAATTGAACTCAGTTTTCCAAAGATGTGATAAACCACAGTTAATTTGTGTTTTAACAGGGGGACAATCACTTTTTCACACAGGGCCATGTAGGTTTGGATTTTTTTTTTTACCCTTAATAATAAACACCTTCAATTAAAAACTGCATTTTGTGTTTACTTGTGTTATTTTTGTCTAATATTTCAATTTGTTTGATGATCTGAAACATTTAAGTGTGACAAACATACAAAAAAATGAGACATCAGGACGGGGGCAAACACTTTGTCACACCACTGTATGTGATAATAGAGGGTATGCACATGATGTCACTGAACAGAACTCATGGCAGTTACAGAACACAGGAGAAAGAAAAATGAGTGGCAGCTGTATGCAGTAAAACAAAAAACACACACTATTCAGTCAGTAGTATACAGAGTACCTGCTTGTGTTGTGGATTACCAATGCTGTCATTCCGGTGCAGTGGTTAGCACCATTGCCTTATAGCTAGACAGCTCCAGGTTCAAATCCCCAGGCTGGCAGGGGTAGGAACCTTTCTTTGTAGAGTTTTCCCTGTGCTGTGTGGGTTTACTCTGGGGGCTCTGGTTTCCTCCCACAATCCAAAGACATGCATGTTAGGTTCATTGGTTATTCTAAATTGTCCCTAGATATCTGTCTCCTATAAGCCCTTAGAATAGAGGGTTAGGTCTTTGAGACTAGAAAAAAGCACAGATCCTTATTCCACCTTGCATTAGTTGATAAAAATAGATAAATAATTACAGGCCTAGAACCAGTTCTTCACTAATGTGTGCTTTTACCCACACATCATTACAGTCAAGTGTGGTATAGACATCTAAAGTAAAAAGGGGCACTCTTTGTACTGCTGTGACTAAATATTTTGTGTAATTTTTATGTTTTGCTACATAAAACTCTCAAAACACTTGTGGCAGCTTGTGTAACTATGGTAACTGCCCTGCAGCTGCTAAGAGTTCTGTCGCAGTGCATTCACTCTTTAGGCTGTAATGTGTTCTTTTGTAACATTTTTGGTTGGTGGGGTGCAGTTTTTCCCAATGTAAAAAGGGTTCCTCGGCTCAAAAGAGGTTGAAAAACACTGGTGTAAGCAAATGAAGAACTTTGTATGAATCCATTTAATGTAAGAATGTTTGTGTTGTACATTTAAAACTAACAAATGTTAAATCTTTTATTGCTGGTCCAGACCAAAAAGCTATTAATGTTAATGCAGGAAATGTGAAGGTTTTTTTTTTTTTTTTTAATATTTAAGCTGCTACTGTTTCTAAGTATCGACCTCCGAGTTTGATATGAAAGGTATCAACTAAAATGCAGTGATTACTAATGTTTTTGTTATACACTATGAATCTGTGCACCAGTATGATATCAGTGCTCTTTTAATAATCTGTGGGAGATGTGTTATGGCTCTACATGTGGTTCTAGGTCAACGCTGACATCATGGCTTGAAAATAAAAAGGGCTCTAAATTACACAGCAAACTAGAAGCATTTGAAGAGCATAAACCTCTGCAAAGGCTGTGCATCTCCCATTTTCACTGGACCTGACTACATTCAAGGGAAAGATGATTTATTTAAAAAATATGGTACTAAGTGGTTTTATTTTTAGGTTAAAATGAATTATAATAATGAGAGTTTTTACTTGAGTTTGACCAGATGGTAAGCCATTTAAGATGGAAGAAATCTAAACAGCTTCTAATAATTGATTTATTTTCCAGCAGCTTTTTTTTTTGACATGGGTTTATCAAAGGTAAAAATTGAACTAAAAACTATGAAAAACATCCGTTGACACATACTGTAAAATTGTTTTATTTGCCCTATAAGAATTACTGTTAATTTAATCCAAATTCTTTGATCTCTTTTGACGATACTGACCGTTAGTTTTGTTTGACATTCAATATAAACAGAACTGGAACTTTTGTTTATTTCTGAATTTTTGTCTCAAAACATATTAAACAAATCAACTGCATTTACACAAGTCATTTTGTCCCCGTCTGTTCATTGCAACATCAGGGTATTTGCGTTGTTAAAATCCAGCAAATCTTACATAGTTTAAGGACACCCGTTTCAGACTGCAAAGTCACCGGATATCATGAACCTGACAGCACCGCTCAGTGGTCACTAGATGTCCCACCTTCATCACCGCTTCTCGGCCTGGTTAGACGTGGGGCTGTGGGCTGCACAGCTGCTCTCCGCTCCGGACTGCAGAGGTGGCGCCACAGTCCGGACAGCCCAGCAGCGGACAAAATCCGACTCTGAACACCAAAGTCCAATGGAGCGGCCTCCCCACCCTCTGTTTAAAAAAGAAAAAGAACCAGGGAGCACCGTGGAAACAACACATCATGGAGTACCGGCGTAAAATGGCTCTGCGCATTTTATAATCTGTAATTTCCCCATTGTGGGACTAATAAAGGCTTATCTTATTTAGAGATTCAACCCAGCCATAGGGGGTGCACAAGCCAGCGTACTCCTAGTGCTGGTCTCAAGTCCTGGGTAAATGGGGGAGGGTTGTGTCAGTTAGGGCATCCTATGTAAAACCTTTGCCAAATCAAACATGCAGATCATGACGAATCCACCTTATTCCTGGGGGTGCCGCTGTTGGAACGATTATGGGCAGAGCTTCCGGTTTTTGCTGACTTAGTGTTAAATCAGTCATTAAGAGTGGAGTAGCAGGAGCATTTAAAATAGCGTTTTTAAAAGTTTTTTCAAATTCATTTTAATGGATAGCCCACATACGTGTTTTGCACTCAAGTGGCAGCTAATTTCAGCACTTGTAGTTTTTGTATTTTGGCATGTTTTTGCGTAGTTCTGGTACTTCCTGCTGTTCGTGGTGTGAGGCTCCTCACAGATAAGCACAGCTAAATCTGTGGCTTCAACAGCAATGAGTAGATCATGCACTGAAAACCTAAAGGATTGTTCGTGTGATCGGTGGTACACACACTGCAGCACCAGATATGTTTTCATTTGGATGAATGTCACAGAACTGATGTTTTACCCCAAATTTAAAACGCCCAAGCACGGTGTTGTGGTCCTTTGTGGCTCTGATTAAACTCTACGTCTGCTTTGAGGTAAATTTGATTATGTCCAACATATTTTAACAAAATGCAACCAACTTTATTGCGGTGGAGACATTGATATATCTCAAAGCTTTTATTTGTTTACAGCATTAGCATCTTAGCAGCGGCGCTAACAAACGGAGCTGTTGTCTGCTAGGCCACTTTTAAGGTAATCTTCTCATCCCTCCATAGTTGTGGGAAGTGGTATGATTACATTGTGATGACCCCCACAATCTACATGGACATTCAATCTTCACACTCAGCTAGGGCAGGAAGCAGAACAATTTGAATACGGACAGAGAGCCCCTAGGGGACAACCAGAACAATGACTATTGTTATACATCCCCGGATTAAGGAGAGGAAGTCCGACGCCAGTTAATCACGCGATTGATATGTATTGACTGATATGTATATCAATATGCAAATGTGCCATGCATTCTCTCTTGTCTGTATAAAAGAGCTGACTTTATATGCCTCACGGAGGAAACACACACAGAGCACACACAGCACAGCGCTACAGTGTGTCTCATGATGATGGAGGAATAAAGCTTTGAAACCTTCCAGCTCGTAGCATCTCGCCTGAACTTATTTCTTTCCTCCACAACATTACTGTTTTTGAGGTGCAAAAGGCTGTGTTCCCGTATTTCTGATGCCAAAGTCATTGCTTTTTTGACAAGGAAAGGTGTCCCATTTCAGTGACAATACGTTTTAAACTAGTACCAGAAGTTGCCATAATTCACGCAAGGCATCATGGGGCCTAGGAATAAGGTGGATTAGACTTTGATACCGGATCGGTCGAAGCCCGGGTTAATGACGACTGCCACCAGTGCTTGTGGATCTAGAGAAAGCATATGATAGGGTGCCAAGACAGGGAGTGTGGTACTGTATGAGGAAGTCAGGAGTGCCAGAGAACTATGGGAGGGTGGTGCAGGACATATATGAGGACAGCGAGACGGTGGTGAGGTGTGCTGTAGGAGTGACAGATGGATTCAAGGTGGGGGTGGGATTACATCAGGGATCAGCTCTGAGCCCCTTCTTGTTTGTCATGGTGATGGACAGGCTGACAGACAAGGTCATGTAAGAGTCTCCGTGGACCATGATGTTTGGAGATGACATTGTGATCTGTAGTGAGAGTAGGGAACAGGAGAAACAGAACCTGGAGAAGTGGAGGTATGCTCTGGAGTGAAGAATGAAAGTCAGTAGAAGCAAGAGAGAATACATGAGTGTGAATGAGAGGGAGGCAGGTGTAGTGGTGAAGATGCAAAGAGTAGAGGTAGTGAAGGTAGATGAGTTTAAATACCTGGGGTCAGCCATCCAAAACAATAGAAAATGCACGAGAGGTGAAGAAGAGAGTGCGGGCAGGGTGAGTGGGTAGAGGCGAGCAGGGCTTGACATTAACTTTTTTGCTCACCGGCTACTGTGGTGATTTTCCAAAGTTACTGTACTAGCCACTTGGCCTTTTCACTAGCCACAATTTTGTGGTTAGAAAATTACAATCCATAGGTTGAGTGGTTTGGAAACCAAGTAAGAGAGGCAAGACTGAGATGGATTGGACATGTGCAGAGGAGGGATAGTGGATATATTGGACAAAGGATGTTGACGATGGAGCTGCCAGGCAGGAGGAAAAGAAGAAGACCACAAAGAAGATTCATGGATGTAGTGAAGGAGGACATGGAGAGGGTTGGTGCTACAAAGGAAGATGCAAGGGATGGGGTGAGATGGAGGCAGATGATCCGCTGTGGCGACCCCTAAGGGGAGGAGCTGAAAGAAGAATTTTATTCAGAGATTCAGAGGTGGGTAGAAGGATGGCAAGAAATCAACTAAAGTATCAATTTCAGCTATAGATGTAAATCAGGGTGCGGGGCAGTTTTTTTTTTTTCATAAATTTGTAACTTTTTGCCATTAATTTGCTACATTTATGTTATGGGCGGCGAGAGCGCGCCCCCTCCTTCCTGTTCATCTCTCCGCTGTTCATCATCACACCTGAGGGAGAGGACACACCTGCGCCCTCTCATCAGCCAGTGTACTTAAAGAGGCATCCTTCTGTGACTCAACGCTGGCTTGTCTGGGTATACTGCTGCTGAAAGACAGCAAGTCATCATAACACTGGTAAAAGAAGTTATTAACCTGTGTGCTTTTTCCACTGTGCAGGTTTCTGCCATTGTGCGGGTGTGTCACTGAGGGCTGCGTGTGCTCTCCTGTCACTTCTTCTCCCACGACGCTAACCTCCACCCGGTCAGGCTCCACCAGCAGTCCCCTACCCTGCTGGTTTGTCTATTCCCTGCTGGAGTCCTGCCAGTGCTCCCTCGGAGCCCACGTAAGTGGTAATTTGGCTCGCCCATTTTCCCTTACTCCATTCCTCTGCTTACAGCTCTCGTTCTCTCTCCACAGGCCCATTCCTCTGGCGAGTGACTGTTCTGTAGCAATGCGGTTTTTTGCTATTTAATAAAACATTCATACGTGTGTACTGTTTGATTGTCTCTTTGTTGCTGCACCTTTCACGTGGGCTGAATTATTTAATCAGTCATGACAGAAGGAGCCAGCCTTAACCTCGGCTCAGCAGGTGCAACAGGGGGACAATCTGCTCTGGATCGCTTAGAGGCGACCGAGCAACAGGTCTCTGTGATGAAGCAGCAGCTGCAAACAATGATGCAGCAATTGGACACCTTCACGCGTCATTTGGCTGGGACGGCTCCTCCTCCTCAGCCTGCCCCCGTTGTTCAACCACCAGTTCACCGTACCACCTCCGTTCCCACACCTGCCCCGTTCGCGGGGGAGGTGGGGAAATGCAAGGAGTTTTTACACCAGATGCGGATGTATTTGGAGCAGATTGGGGGGGAGCGCCCGACGGTGATCGCTAAGATTCAATTTTTCACCTTACTGTTGCGGGACCGAGCCCTCAGTTGGGCTCGTGCCCCATCAGACGGCCCTGAGGACCGTAGTTACACGTTTGACCAATTTGTGGCCACTTTTTGTCACACATTTAACCACACCGAGAGTCAGGGGAACATAATGAGCCGCCTTATGACTGTCCGCCAGGAGGCCCGGTCTATGGCCAAGTTCTCTGTGGAGTTTCGGGTTGAAGCGGCAGACTCGGGGTGGAACGAGGTTGCGTTACGCAACGTGTTCCTCCATGGGTTAAACGCCCATCTCCACGACGACCTGGCAGTTTATGCTGTTCCCGATACACTCGATGATCTTATTGATCGGGCTGTGGGGTTGGACAACCGCTATCATGAGCACGCAAAGGAGCGACAGGCCTCCTCTTGCTCGTCCGCCAAGCGGGTGCCTGCTGCGGGCACTGACACTGGGGGGGCCGGTCCTCCTCCCAAGCTGATGGACCTCAGTCAGTTTCAATTAACCAATGATGAGCATCGCTGGAGGAGGGGGACTGGCGCGTGCTTGTACTGTGGTTCACCGAAGTACATTTGGGACGAGTGCCCCCAGCGGCCAAAAGACGCGGCCTGTCAGTAACCGTGGGGGGTCTGGCGGGCAGGACCAAGTTAACTCCCCCCGGCAATTTCTCTATTCTGGCCCTCATGCAATTGCCGGGGGTCAAAAGGAGGGTCTTGGCGTTAGTTGATTCAGGGGCAGAGGGCAATTTCGTGTTGGCCCGCCTCGTCCGAGACCTGGGTATTCCCACATTTAAATTGCCCCATCATCAACGTGTTACCACCATATCTGGCTGTGAGGTTGCGGTTATTGCCGAATGCACGTGGCCAGTTGCCATCCTCTTGTCCGGGAATCATCGGGAGGAACTAACGTTCCTAGTTCTCCCAAATTCATCATCCCTGATGATTCTAGGTTATCTGTGGCTCCGGAAGCACAGCCCCATAAAAAAACTGGGGGTGTAATTCCATCTCTTCCTGGAGTCCGTTCTGTTTGGCCAATTGTTTAAGTTCAGCCGAATGTGCTCCATCTCTTCCGGTCTCTCCTCCTCCGGTCGAGCCACCGGACCTCAGCCTCATCCCCTGGGTTTATCATGATTTGGGGGAGGTCTTCAGCAAGTCGAGATCGCTGTCACTTCCACCTCATCGCTCTTATGACTGTGCTGTGGACCTTGTCCTGGGGGCGAGGCTGCCATCCAGCCGGCTCTACAGTATTTCTGGGCCGGAGAAGGAGGCTACAGAGAAGTATGTTGAAGAGTCACTGAACGCCGGCCTTATTTGGCCATCTTCAGCCCCTCTCGGGGCCAGATTCTTCCTTGTCGGCAAGAAGGATGGCTCGCTGCGCCCGTGTATCGATTACCGTGAGCTCAACGCCATAATAGTTAAGGACAAATATCCCCTGCCCTTGATGAATTCTGCATTTGAGCTCCTTCAGCGCTCACGGGTGTTTACCAAATTAGACCTACACAACGCGTACCACCTCATTCGCATTCATGAGGGGGATGAGTGGAAGACAGCGTTTAAAACACACTTGGGGCAATTTGAGTATTTGGTGATGCTGTTTGGGCTCACCAAAGCCCCCGCTGTCTTCCAACAGTTAATTAACGATGTCCTCCGTGATATGCTCTGTCAATTTGTGTTCGTCTATTTGGATGACATTTTATTTTCTCCCGCTCGCCTGAGGAACATGAGGTCCATGTAAGGGCCGTTTTACAATGGCTCCTGGAGAACCAGCTCTATGTTAAGGCCGAGAAGTGCGAGTTCTCCACAACATCAACTTCCTTCTTGGGCTTCATAGTGGCTGAAGGGAGACTGATTGCCGACCCGGCCAAGGTGAGGGCAGTGCTCGATTGGCCGACACCCCACTCCCATAGGGAGCTTCAACGTTTCCTTGGGTTTGCGAATTTCTATTGCAGGTTCATCAGGAACTATAGTGGGGTAGCACTGCCCTTAACGCAGCTGACCTCTGTTAAGGTCCCCTTTCGGTGGACTGAGGCCGCGGAACAGGCCTTTTCCAAATTAAAAGGCCTCTTCACTGAAACACTAATCTTGGCTCAGGTCGACATGCAGCTCCAGTTCGTCCTTGAGGTGGACGCGTCTGATTCGGGGGTGGGTGCTGTTCTCTCACAGCGCACATCCTCCAATCAGAAGCTCCATCCACGCACGTATTTCTCTGGTCGGCTTACGCCGGCCGAGAGGAATTACGACGTAGGGGACAGAGAGCTGCTTGCCATTAAGTTGGCATTAGAGGAATGGAGACATTGGTTAGAGGGGGCTATTCACCCCATTGTCGTGTGGACCAATCACAAGAACCTTGAGTACTTGCGGTCGGCCCGCCGACTTAATGCCAGGCAGGGCCACTGGGCTTTATTTTTCCAGCAATTTAATTTCACCATCACTTACCGGCCTGGCTCTCGGAATACCAAACTGGACACGCTATCGCAGCAGTTTGATTCCGAGGAGGTAGCGCCCCCTTCCCACCCTCAAGCCATTCTTCCCCCTTCATGCGTCCTTGATACCCTTATGTGGGATATCGAGCTGAGGGTCCGTCAGGCCCAGTCTCGGGAGCCTATGCCAGCAGGGTGCCCCCCCCGGACCGCCTATACGTCCCCGCTGCCCTCCGCAGTGATGTCATCCAGTGGGGTCACACCAGCCGCTTCGCCTGTTATCCTGGAATCACCCGCACTATAGATCTGGTTCGGCGGGGGTTCTGGTGGCCCACGCTGAGGCGGGACGTGCGGGAATACGTGCGGGCCTGTTAGACCTGTGTCCGGGGCAAGTCTGATTCCTCCCCCCCCCGTCTGGACTCCTCCATTCCCTCCCCGTCCCTGGTCGGCCATGGTCTCACATCGCCGTAGACTTTGTCACTGGATTTCCCCACTCCCATGGTAAAATAGTGATACTGACCATCGTGGACTGTTTCTCCAAGGCTGTCCACTTGGTGGCGTTTCCCAAATTTCCCTCGGCCTTGGAGACGGCCGTCCTGTTGACTGATCATGTGATTTGACTCCATGGTATCCCAGTGGACATCGTGTCTGACCGGGGCCCGCAGTTTACATCACAGGTCTGGAGGGCCTTCTGCCGCACCCTGGGAACAACGGTGAGCCTCTCCTCTGGGGACCACCCCCAGAGCAACAGGCAGGCAGAGTGCTCCAATCAGTCCTTGGAGGCCACCCTGTGGTGCGTGGCAGCCAAGCACCCTTCATCGTGGAGTTCACACCTGACCTGGGTGGAGTATTCTATGAACTCGGCTACTTCCACGTCTACGGGGCTTACCCCTTTTGAAGTGTCATCGGGGTAAGTGCCTCCGTTCCTGCCCATGACTGAGAGGGAGGTTGCAGTTCCCTCCATGGGGGCTCATGCTTGCTGCTGTAGGCGCATCTGGAGATCCATGCGCGCTGCCCTTACCCGCTCTGTGGAACGCAACCAGGCTGCAGCAGACAAACGACGGATGCCCGTGCCCAAGTACACCGTGGGACAGCAGGTCTGGTTGGCGGCCAGTCAGGTGCCGTTGAAGACCACTTCGAAGAAGCTGTCTCCACACTTCATCAGGCCCTTCCCGATCTCCAGGATTATCAACGACGCCTCGGTTCAGCTGAGACTCCCACCTACTCTCCGAGTGAACCCGACCTTTCACGTCTCGCACATCAAGCTCCTCTCAGTCAGTCCTCTCGGCCCCCCCCCCCCCCCGAAGCTGCCTCCTCCTCCCCTGATCATTGACGGCCACCCCGCCCACATGATCCACCGGATCTTGGATGGTCACCGTCGGGGCCGGGGTCTCCAGTATTTGGTGGATTGGGAGGGCTACGGCCCGGAGGAACAATCCTGAGTTCCTACGGCCTGAATCTTGGATAAAGAGATGCTCCGGTCCTACCATCAAGCCCATCCCAACAAACCTTGTGGACCGCCAGGAGGCGCTCCTAGAAGGGGGGGGGGGCCCTGTCATGGGCGGCAAGAGCGCGCCCCCTCCTTCCCATTCATCTCTCCGCTGCTCATCATCACACCTGAGGGAGAGGACACACCTGCGCCCTCTCATCAGCCAGCGTACTTAAGGAGGCATCCTTCTGTGACTCAATGCTGGCTTGTCTGGGTATGCTGCTGTTTAAAGACAGCAAGTCATCGTAACACTGGTAAAAGAAGTTATTAACCTGTGTGCTTTTTCCACTGTGGTTCTCCACTTCTTCTCCCACAACGGTAACCTCCACCCGGTCAGGCTCCACCAGCAGTCCCCTACCCTGTTGGTTCATCTATTCCCTGCTGGAGTCCTGCCGGTGCTCCCTTGGAGCTCTCGTTCTCTCTCCATAAGCTCAGTCCTCTGGCGAGTGACTGTTCTGTAGCAGTGTGTTTTTTGCTATTTAATAAAACATTCAAACGTGTGTACTGTTTGTCTCTTTGTTGCTGCACCTTACACGTGGGCTGAATTATTTAATCAGTCATGACACATTTATTTATATATTTGCAACTTTTTTTCTTGTAAATCAATTACTTTTTGCATCTTAAATGGGTTATTGACTGAAAAAAATGTTTTTGTAGGTTTTAACCTTTTGAAATGCATCAACTATGCTCACTTTGTGGGACAACCCCCACAGACTAAGGACAGTCAGCTCGCTACTCCTGGTTATTTTCCGCAGCACTACTGTGATGTAATGTGCCATTCATGCAGTGTGATGTTAATGTGCCATTCATGCTTTGTGTTCACGCGTCCTGTCCTCACTGTGACCTAGAGACAGATCAATATGTAGATGTGACTTGTCACCTCTTTGTCCTGCAAGCTGGAGCAGGGGCTGGCAATCTGCCTATTTGATATGTATGTCTCTCTCATATGCAAATGCCCATGCTCTTTCATGCATTGTCTGTAACTGGTATAAATACCGCACATATCCTGTAACTATCTCTCTCTGCTACTGCTCAATTGACTGCACCTGTCTTCACGCTACTGAGAGCCCTCAGGGCTCGCTCTGGGCCGCTCTGCACAGCACCAGAATGAGCTCGTGATGGCGATGTGACATAATAAACGCACTTTAAACTCCTCAGTTCGCCGCTTATTATTCCATGTCGCCACAACTTCTCTTAAAAATACACATGGCCTTTATATCGTTTTTCCCTCCAAGGTATTTTCCTGCACATCAGGAAATGGGAAATGTCACTAGTCTTGATCAGCACTGTGGCACTGGTCTTCATACCTGTCTGCTGTTCTATTATTGGCTAGTCTGTCATGTACATGGGTGGCGGGTGGGGAGCTAAAGGTGTTAGTTTCAGAGCTAACAGTGGTGCTAGGAAGCTCACACCAAGTGCAGTTTATATTATTTCCTTTAGATTTAAAGATGCTCTCCGGTGGATATAAATCCCCTAAAAAAACAAATATCCATTGTCTAAAATGGTATCTTAAACCCTTTTTTCCCTACAAAAAACCCTTTCATTGTCTTAGTTTTGTGTCAAAATCTTTTCACTTTTCCTGCTCTTTCAAATGCCAGGATCTGTGAATAGGTTCACCAACATCCCCCAAAAAACTTGACTTTTGGCGGCATGCCACTCTGCGTCACCCTAATAGATATCTCTGTTTCCACCTGGTTCACTAATCCAGTTGATAATATATCTCAAGTCATTCTGGCTTTTTTTTTCTTCCCCATTTTTAAAAAAAAATTCCTTTCAGTTTTGCCGGAATGAGCTACATATTTACTCAAGTAACATGTAAAAACTATCCTCCAGTAAAACTTCTCAGAAACGTGCAATTTTGTGAAAAAGTTACTTGGGTACATGTACTTGAGCAAAGTATGTAAATCATTATGGTGTCATGGACGTCAACAGCAGCTGAATGAATATGATGATCATCACAAGGCACTTGTGTCTGGTAAACAAAGATACTATATAGACAAGTACATTTAAATTGGTGGAATAAAAATATTCAAATGTACTTCAGTGAAAATACTTTTTTCTTCATAAATGAAGTACTCAAGTAAGACTAAATAATACCCTGCAGTAAAACTACTCCATAAAGCAAGATTTTTCAAAAAATTTACTTGTAAGTAAATGTAACTCATTACTAGATGTATATTGTGAAATGCTTTATAGTGAATGTACAGCCCTGTAAGCCAGTATGCTTTACATTTTGATGTGCAGTAATACATTGTGTATACACCACATTCCAAACTAGAAAAGCACTCGGAGAGCGCAGACCTCCGCCAAGCGCCACAGTTCCCCCCATACAGTGTTTGTGTGTACGTTTTCAGATTCCTTGACCACGAAAACATATGACTAGCAATTGGATTGACAATGATAGGATTAGTGGTTCAGTGGTTATTCATGAAAATGGCATTTTCTGTAATGGCGGCCACAGTTCCCCCCATACAGTGTTTGTGTGTACGTTTTCAGATTCCTTGACCATGAAAACATATGACTTGTAGCCCATGTATTTGTGCCTACATATGTTTAAGCATAAAGTGGATGCTGAGATTACATATGGAGATTGACCTCACCGAAGGGGACAATGGGTCTGGACCACCTGCGGGGAACAACAAGAGGATGGGGGTACTATGAAAGGACTTCCCGACCCCCGGGAGACAGGTGGGGGACTGAAGGTCTGGAAGAGGGAGAAATGTCAATAGAGGGTTTTGACGGGGATACGTGACTCTTCCTTTGTGTGAATCATCTGTGTGAAAAGCCTTTGTGTGAAATGTTATAAATGTGAAGCTTGGATGTAGCTCAGCCTCTTTGCTCGTTTGAGAGAGAAGGCTGGGGATGATGTGATGCTTGAATAAACCTGAATTAAAAAGCAATTCAGCTTCTTTATTCCACGCTCCCCACATTGGTGACCCAGTGACGTGGAGAATGCCTGGAGAGGGTCTCCACGTTCCGGACTCGCTGGAGTCTGCCCTAGTGAGCACCGTAGCCGTCAAACTGCCAGAATTCTGGCAGAACAACCCACAGTCGTGGTTCCTACAAGCGGAGTCACAGTTCGCGCTCGCAGGGGTAACGGCGGATGACATTAAGTTTCACCATGTCATCGCTAGGCTCGACAACCGCACAGCCCGGTGTGTGCGGAGCTTGGTACAGCAGCCACCCGCCTGCGACAAATACGGCAGGTTGAAAGCTGCCCTCACCAAGTTTTCATGCCCTCAGCCGAAGAGCGGGCTAGGAGGCTCCTGGCTTTGCTCAACCAAGGAGGACACAGGCCAGGCGCCCTAATGGAAGACATGCTGCAGCTGAGGGTGTCAGACAACGATGATTTCCTCTTCAAATACATCTTCCTAACTAACCTCCCGACGCACATGAGAGGAACGCTGTCTGGCGTACGTTGTGAGAGCCAGGAGGATTTCCGGGAGCTGGCCCAGGAGGCAGAGAGGCTCCTGGATGCCTGCGGCGAGCAGACGACGGCAGCGGCAACCCAAGGCAGCGGTGAGCCAGAGGCAGCAAACCCAACCCTGCCAACAACGGCAGCAGCGCAGCCTCGATGCGGTGGAGGTGATGGTTCAGTGGCAGAGGCGCGGCCCCGACGCAGCGGAGGAGAGGATCTCTGCTTTTACCATCGGAGGTTCGCCGAGAGGGCACACAGGTGTGTGCCGCCATGCAGCTTCAGGAGTTCGGGAAACGGCAAGACCGAGGGTCGTTAGCAGCTTCGACTCTTGGCGAAAACAGCAAGCTGCTCTACATTACAGATGCGTGCTCCGGGCGGGAGTTCCTCATAGACACCGGAGCCCAAGTGAGTTTCATCACCCCAACCTATGCTGACCGGTTGGCTGGACCCCGTGGTAGCGGAGCGACGGCGGCAAACGGCTCGAGCATCAACACCTATGGGAAGAGGACTTTGTCTCTACGCTTACATGGCCGCACGTATGAATGGACTTTTGTCATAGCGGCGGTGAGTTTCAACATGTTGGGGGCTGATTTTTTGTGCTCACATGGTCTGTTAGTTGATCTGGCCAATAGGCGGCTGGTAAATGCACTCTCTTTCTGCTCTCTCCCCTGTTCAGCTTGAGTGTCCCCGCCACCAGTACAGACCAACGTCGCCACAGCAGGTGGTAAGTTCCATACACTCCTCACCCAGTTTCCAGCGCTCACAGTACCCACTTTTTCAGCAATGGTCGCGAAACACGGGGTGGAGCATTTTATAACTACAGCTGGTCCCCCTGTCTTTGCGAAGGCTCGGTGCTTGGATGCTGCCAAGCTCTCCATAGCGCGCGAGGAGTTCGCCAGCCTGGAGAGGCTGGGCATCCTTTGCCGTTCGAAAAGCCCATGGGCTTCGCCGCTCCATATGGTCCCGAAAGCTGACGGCTCCTGGAGACCGTGTGGCGATTATCGCAGACTAAACAACGCCACAGCACATGATTGCTACCCCATCCCACACATCCAGGATTTTTCAATACATCTGGCGGGGGCGTGCATTTTTTCAAAAATAGACCTGGTTCGCGGCTACCATCAGGTTCCAGTCCGACCTGAGGACATTCCTAAAACAGCGGTAATAACCCCGTTCGGGCTTATTGAGTTTCTACGCATGCCGTTTGGTCTTAAAGGGGCAGCGCAAACGTTCCAACGGATGATGGACGCCGTGTTACGCGATCTCCCGTTTGTGTTTGTTTACCTCGACGACATTTTGGTCGCCAGTATTTCAGAGGAAGAACACGAAAAACACCTCACTGCGGTTTTTAGGAGGTTGGGAGAGCACAGTTTAATAATTAATCCAGCCAAGTGCCAGTTCGGCGTCGCGCAGATCGATTTTTTGGGCCACCGCGTTTCCCCAGAAGGGGCAGTTCTGTTACCGGATAAGATGCACGCAGTGGCGGATTTTCCCCGACCACAAACGGTCAAGTCATTGCAGGAATTTTTAGGGATGGTGAATTTTTATAACTGTTTCCTGCCCCACGCAGCGCAGCTCATGCAGCCATTATATGCCGCGCTAAAAAAACAAAAACCATCCAATACTATCGAGTGGTCCCCAGAGCGGGAGCGCGCGTTCACGGAGGTAAAAAAAGCTTTGGCTGACGCTGCGCTCCTAGCTCATCCTGACCCATCGGCACGAATCGCGCTAACGACCGACGCATCAGAGGTGGCCATAGGGGCCGTGATAGAACAGCAGGTTGCCGGGGTTTGGCAGCCGCTGGCTTTCTTCAGCAAATCCTTGAGCGAGGCCGAGCGAAAATACAACGCGTTTGACAGGGAGCTGTTGGCGCTTCATTTGGCTATTTGCCATTTCCAGTTCTGGCTGGAAGGGCGGCGTTTCACCGCTTTCGTGGACCACAAGCCGCTCACGTATGCGATGTCCAAAATTTCAAATCCGTGGTCGGGCTGGCAGCAGAGGCAGCTGGCCGCAATTTCGGAATTTACCACTGACATTCGACACGTAGCGGGTAAACTCAACGTAGTAGCAGACTGCCTCTCGCGCGCGGTCACGGCACCGGCGCGCGCAGAGGCAGATTACCCCACCGCGGCTGCGCAGCAAAGTAGCAGCGCGGGAGCGCGCGCGGCCCCAGTTCACGTGGGGATAGACTACGCAGCCATGGCAGCAGAGCAGGGTGCAGATGCGGACGTGCGCGCGCTCCAGTCTGGACCAACAGGGTTAAGGCAGGAGAGCAGATGCTTGCAAACCGGTACACCCCCCTTAATCTGCGACGTGTCGACCGGGCGCCCACGCCTGGTGGTCCTGGCCACATGGCGCCGCCATGTTTTTGACTCGGTCCACTCCTTGGCACACCCGGGAGTGCGCGCTTTGGTGAAAATGGTAGCGGAAAAGTTTGTTTGGCCGAGCCTGCGCAAGCACGTGAAGGAGTGGGCAAAGGCCTGCATGTACTGTCAGCGGGCTAAAATTCACAAGCACACGAGAGCCCCTTTAGAACCGTTTCACATCCCGGCCAGGAGATTCGACCATGTGCATGTCGACCTCGTGGGCTCCCTACCGTCATCGCAGGGGTTCACACATCTTTTGACAATGGTGGACCGAACCACACGTTGGCCGGAAGTGGTCCCACTGGCATCGACCACGGCTGCGGAGGTGGCTCGCACTTTTTTAACGGCCTGGGTAGCGCGTTTTGGGGTTCCGTTGGATATTACGTCCGATAGAGGGCCTCAATTTGTCTCTGAGCTTTGGTCAGCGATGGTCAGCGGCTTAGGAGCAAAAATTCACCGCACTACCGCTTATCACCCTCAGGCTAATGGTTTATGTGATCGTTTTCATAGGTCTTTGAAGGCAGCCCTCAGAGCGTCACTCACGGATGCAGATTGGGTAAACAAACTACCATGGGTTTTATTAGGGTTGCGTTCTGCGCCCAAGGAGGATTTAGATGCCTCCCCAGCGGAGTTAGTGTTCGCACAACCTCTCAGGCTGCCAGGGGAGTTTTTACCAGAATACCCGGAGCCAACCCACCTCCCGGCTCTTGGGCCGCTAGTCGGCACGGGAGCGGACATGCTCCCGGGCCCTGTTCATCACGCTTTTCCACGCGTTTTCGTTCCCAAAGCTTTAAAAAATGCTGAGTTCGTTTTTGCCAGGCACGAGGCTTTAAGATCAACCCTCAGACCACCATATGATGGGTCATATAGAGTGCTGGAGACAGGTGATAAGCATTTTGTGCTAGATTTGGGAGACAGAAAAGAGACAGTATTGACAGACTGAAACCTGCTTTTGTGATGAATGACAAGTCTGTACGGGTAGCGAGGGCACCTCGACGCGGCAGACCCCCCAAGGGAAGCATCCCGGGGCCCCCGCAGGGATCAGATAACCACTCTCTTCCTCAGTCAACAGATCCTTCGCAGAGGGGCGCCGCAGGGAAGGCGAGGCTGGCTTACAGCAGATTCGGAAGGCGGTTGAAGCCCAGGCGGCGCACAGACTGAGTGTTTGATGTTAGATATACTGTTGATAGTAGCATGTTCACTGAAAATTGAATGTATTGTCCATTCTTCGTCGTTTGGGGGGGGGGGTTATGTTGCCCGTGTATTTGTGCCTACATATGTTTAAGCATAAAGTGGATGCTGAGATTACATATGGAGATTGACCTCACGACCGAAGGGGACAATGGGTCTGGACCATCTGCGGGGAACAACAAGAGGACGGGGGTACTATGAAAGGACTTCCCGACCCCCGGGAGACAGGTGGGGGACTGAAGGTCTGGAAGAGGGAGAAATGTCAATAGAGGGTTTTGACGGGGATACATAACTCTTCCTTTGTGTGAATCATCTGTGTGAAAAGCCTTTGTGTGAAATGTTATAAATGTGAAGCTTGGATGTAGCTCAGCCTCTTTGCTCGTTTGAGAGAGAAGGCTGGGGATGATGTGATGCTTGAATAAACCTGAATTAAAAAGCAATTCAGCTTCTTTATTCCACGCTCCCCACATGACTAGCAATTGGATTGACAATGATAGGATTAGTGGTTCAGTGGTTATTCACGAAAATGGCATTTTCCGTAATGGCGGCCACAGTTCCCCCCATACAGTGTTTGTGTGTACGTTTGCAGATTCCTTGACCATGAAAACATGTGACTAGCAATTGGATTGACAATGATAGGATTAGTGGTTCAGTAGTTATTCACGAAAATGGCATTTTCCGTAATGGCGGTTTTCTTCTGGACGGTGATCCGGATCATCCCCAAAATTTAATCAGTTCTTCCTTGTACCATTTCCAACAATGCCTGAAAGTTTCACTGAAATCCGTCCAAAACTTTTTGAGTTATCTTGCTAACCAACAGACAAACAAACAGACAAACCCCGGCAAAAACATAACCTCCTGGCGGAGGTACAGTGGGACAAAAAAGTATTTAGTCAGCCACCAATTGTGCAAGTTCTCCCACTTAAAAGATGAGAGAGGTCTCCAATTTCCATCATAGGTATACCTCAACTATGAGAGACAAAATGAGGAAAAAAAATCCAGAAAATCACACTGAAGGATTTTTAATGAATTAATTGGTAAATTCCTCAGTAAAATAAGTATTTGGTCACCTACAAACAAGCAAGATTTCTGGCTCTCACAGACCTGTAACTTCTTCTTTAAGAGGCTCCTCTGTCCTTCACTCATTACCTGTATTAATGGCACCTGTTTGAACTCGTTATCAGTGTAAAAGACACCTGTACACAACCTCAAACAGTCAGACTCCAAACTCCACTATGGCCAAGACCAAAGAGCTGTCAAAGGACACCAGAAACAAAATTGTAGACCTGCACCAGGCTGGGAAGACTGAATCTGCAATAGGTAAGCAGCTTGGTGTGAAGAAATCAACTGTGGTGTGGTATATATTACTCATATATTCCATACCTGCATACGTTAGAGCATGTGGAAATGTTTGGAGCAACATATGCAAAGGAACTTCACACCTCCGAAAGGACAAAGGAATCTCACCGCCGTGTGAAGACCAACGACGTCACAGGACGCGGCGGCGACAGACTTGACACCTTCACCCCCTAAGGCGAGGAGAGGTTTTCCCATCACCTCCCAAGACGAAGGGAGGAGTTAACAGGACAATGGGGGGATTAAGATACGGGGGATGTCGGCTTGTGTTTTGCATGTCTTTGATGTGTGCCTGTATTTAACCAGCGAGCTGGGCAGAAATCTTTCTCTTTTGCCTTCTGCCAAGCTCTGCACCAGATGAGAAAAGATAGAAGAGTTGTTCATTAAAGACTCTGTTTTTAATACAAAACCGCCTCATCATTTCCAGCTCTTCTACACTGGTGACCTTGACGCGAGTATGGACCTGAGGCGTTCTTCAAGCGACTCATCCATGGCGACTCTGACATACGCCAGCGACGACGCAGACGAGGGAACAAGCGGACAGCTGTTCCCCCCGGCAGAAGGAATTGAGAGGGCTCAACCGAGCTCCAGCACCGCCGTGAAAGCCGAGGAAAGGCACTCTCACCCGGCGGGCACAACAGTGATGGTGTGCACGAACGCCGTCACTGTCCAGCTGCCAGACTTCTGGCGAGAAGACCCCGCCTCTTGGTTTCAACAAGCTGAAGCCCAGTTTATACTGGCGGGCATCACAGCAGACGATACAAAATTCTACCATATTGTCTCCAAACTCGACTCCGCCACTTCGAGGTGTGTGCGGAGCTTGATCCGGCGACCACCGGCCCGGGACAAGTATGAGACGCTCAAGGCGACCATCGTGGCGAACTATGTCCCACCAGCGGAGGAAAGAGCCGAGAGGATCCTGGCGATCTACGGCCACAGAGGGGGCAATCCGAAGGCCCTCATGGAGGATTTGCTGCAGCTCAAGGAGGAGGACAATGACAATTTCCTTTTCCAGTTTATTTTCCTCAGCACGCTTCCACCACACATGAGAGGGACACTCGCCAATACGAAGTGCAACACCCACCAAGACTTCCGCACACTGGCCAGCGAGGCTTATCGGCTCGTCAACGCCTGCAAGGAGCGGACACCTACAGTGGCATCCGCGGACCTCAAAACTGACGCCCCGAGCCACAGAGAGCCACGACCCACGGAGCAGACCCAGCCCACGGTGACAACGGCGCGGCCCAAGCGTAACAAACAGATCGACGTCTGTTATTATCACCACCACTTCGCCGAGAAAGCCCACAAATGCTTTCCCCCCTGCAAGTTCACGATGTTGGGAAAACGCCAAAGCCAAGGGCCGTTAACAGCAGCGGTTCTCGGCGAGAAAAATAAGCTGTTATACGTGACGGACGGACACACAGGCAAGCAGTTCCTCATCGACACAGGAGCTCAGCTGAGTTTCGTCATGCCCTCCCACGCAGATCGAGCCATGGGTACCCGGGGCAACGGAGCAGTGGCAGCCAACGGCTCTGACATCGACACGTTTGGTGAAAAGAGCCTGCACCTCCTCATCCACGGCCGCAGCTACAGATGGACATTTGTTGTAGCAGCGGTGAGCTTTAACTTGTTAGGCGCAGATTTTTTGTGTGCACATGGGTTATTAGTGGATCTGGCAAATAGGCGCCTGGTTAATGCACTATCTTTTGCTTCTATTCCATGCTCAGCTCGAGTTTCTCCACCACCTGTGCAGGCCAACGTCACCATGGCAGGAGGTAAGTTTGAGCAACTCCTCACCCAATTTCCAGCACTCACAACCCCCAAATTCTCAGCCACTGTAGCTAAACACGGGGTTAAACACTTCATTCCTACAACGGGACCTCCCGTTTTTGCCAAAGCCCGCCGCTTAGACGCGGCCAAGCTCAACATAGCACGTGACGAGTTTGCAACTCTAGAAAAATTGGGCATTGTTAGACGCTCAAAGAGCCCCTGGGCTTCACCACTTCACATGGTTCCTAAATCCGACGGTTCTTGGAGACCGTGCGGAGATTACCGCAGATTAAACAACGCTACAGCGCATGACCGCTACCCCATCCCTCACATACAGGACTTTTCACTACATTTAGCGGGTGCGCGCATTTTTTCAAAAATAGACTTAGTCCGCGGTTATAACCCCTTTCGGCCTTTTTGAATTCCTGCGAATGCCTTTCGGCCTCAAAGGCGCTGCTCAGACTTTTCAACGTATGATGGACGCAGTCTTACACGACCTCCCCTTTGTTTTCGTCTACCTCGACGACATGCTGGTAGCCAGCTCATCTGAGGAAGAGCACGAGCAGCACCTCACTACCGTTTTTCAGAGGCTAGAAGAGCACGGATTAATAATTAATCCAGCCAAATGCAAATTCGGCGTATCGCAAATTGATTTTTTAGGACATAGAGTCTCCCCGAAAGGGGCAGTTCCGCTTCCAGACAAAATTCATGCGATAGAAGGTTTTCCACGGCCCCAAACGGTCAAATCGCTACAGGAATTTTTGGGGATGGTTAATTTTTACAACCGTTTCCTCCCTCATGCAGCTCAGCTCATGCAGCCCCTGTATGACGCGCTCAAAAAAAAGAAAGCTTCCAACGCGGTCGAATGGACCCCGGAACGCGAACACGCTTTTGCGGAAGTTAAAAACGCCCTAGCTAACGCCACAATGTTAGTCCACCCAGATCCCTCGGCCCGCATTGCTCTAACCACAGATGCTTCAGACTTGGCCATAGGGGCAGTTGTAGAACAACTTGTCAAGGGGGTCTGGCAACCTTTAGCATTCTTTAGCAAATCGCTAAACCCGACGGAACGCAAATACAGCACTTTTGACAGGGAGCTGCTGGCGCTCCATTTGTCCATCCGCCACTTCCAGTTTTGGTTAGAAGGGCGGAGTTTCACGGCTTTTGTGGACCATAAACCGCTCACTTTTGCTATGGCTAAAATTTCAGAACCTTGGTCGGGCAGACAACAAAGACAGCTAGCTGCGATTTCAGAGTTCACCACAGACATTCGACATGTAGCGGGCAAACTTAACGTAGTAGCGGACTGTCTCTCTCGCGCTGTGGCACCACCAGAGCACGAGGAGACAGATTACACTGCCTCAGCAGCTGAGCTTTTCTCTAACGCAAACACATATGCAGCACCTATCCATGAAGGGATAGATTATGCAGCCATGGCGGAAGAACAAGGCAGTGATGCCGACGTGCGCGCGCTCCTGTCTGGACCAACAGGGTTAAGGCTGGAGAAAAAAGGGTTGCGCGACGGCGTGCCCCCCCTAATATGCGATGTTTCAACCGGCCGACCTCGCCCGTTAGTACCAGCTGCTTGGCGCCGCCGTATTTTCGACGCAATTCACTCCCCCGCACACCCAGGTGTGCGCGCCTCGGTCAAAATGGTTGCCGAAAAAATTGTGTGGCCAGGCCTGCGCAAAAACGTAAAAGAATGGGCAAAAACTTGCATTCCTTGTCAGCGCGCCAAAGTACACAGACACACAAAAGCCCCTCTGGAGCCTTTTCCCATCCCTGCTAGAAGGTTCGACCACATTCATGTCGACCTCGTGGGGCCACTGCCTTCCTCCCAGGGTTTCACACACCTGCCAACAATTCACCGTACCACCGCTTATCACCCTCAGGCTAATGGGTTATGCGAGCGTTTTCACAGGTCCTTAAAGGCCGCCCTCAGAGCCTCATTAACGGACACAAATTGGGTAAATAAACTTCCCTGGGTTTTATTGGGGTTGCGTGCGGCACCTTAAGAGGATTTAGACGCTTCCCCTGCAGAATTAGTCTTTGCTCAGCCTATCAGACTACCAGGTGAATTTTTACCAGAAAACCCGGAACCAGGGCACCTCCCAGTCCCAAGGTTTTTAGGCAGTAACGGACCGGACTCTCTCCACGGTCCAGCTCATCACTCCTTTCCACGAGTTTGTGTTCCTCAAACTTTAAAAAACGCCGAGTTTGTTTTTGTTAAGCATGAAGCCCTAAAACCAACGTTACGCCCAGTATACGATGGCCCGTTCAGAGTGCTGGAAAATGGTGACAAACACTTTGTGCTTGATTATGGGGATAGAAATGAAACGGTCAGCATTGACAGACTCAAACCTGCCTTCTTGTTGAGAGACGAACCTGCACAGTTGGCGCGAGCACCTCGGCGAGGCAGACCCCCCAAGGAAAAAGTCTCAGCCCCCAGGCAGGGAACAAATAATCTCTCTCCTTCCCACACTGCAGATTCCTCACAACAAGGTCCCAGCAGGACGCCTAAACCAACCTACAGCAGCTTTGGGAGAAGATTAAAACCCAGACTGCACAGGGACTGTGTGGTAGACTGCAAGTCTAATTCAAAACATTACTGGCACATGCCTCTAGGGGGAACTACCTGTATTGTTCAGCACTACTATTAAGGGGACATATTAGAACAAGAGTGTGAAAACCCCGCGCAGAATCCATGTTCAGTCTTATTATGTGTGTTGCAGAATAAATGGCAGAGTTAGCCAAAGAAATAACTCAAGTGTGATCATTGCTACACGGTAGGATATCACAGACTGATTACACCACTCTGCAATTTTTCGCTAATTGTGCCGCAACAGTTTAGGACTGACTTATGATTATACTATGCTGTTATGTTTTCACTGAACTCTCTTAGGAGCATGGCTGCTTGAAAGTTTCTTCTGTGGCAACAGCTGTAACACGTAGTATGTCTTAGTAATTACCCTAGACTGTGAATATTTCTGTGTCCTTTCCTAGTTGTTTGGGGGGCCTGTGGTATATATTACTCATATATTCCATACCTGCATACGTTAGAGCATGTGGAAATGTTTGGAGCAACATTTGCAAAGGAACTTCACACCTCCGAAAGGACAAAGGAATCTCACCGCCGTGTGAAGACCAACGACGTCACAGGACGCGGCGGCGACAGACTTGACACCTTCACCCCCTAAGGCGAGGAGAGGTTTTCCCATCACCTCCCAAGATGAAGGGAGGAGTTAACAGGACAATGGGGGGATTAAGATACGGGGGATGTCGGCTTGTGTTTTGCATGTCTTTGATGTGTGCCTGTATTTAACCAGCGAGCTGGGCAGAAATCTTTCTCTTTTGCCTTCTGCCAAGCTCTGCACCAGATGAGACAAGATAGAAGAGTTGTTCATTAAAGACTCTGTTTTTAATACAAAACCGCCTCATCATTTCCAGCTCTTCTACAGTGGGAGCAATTATTAGAAAAAGGAAGACATACAAGACCACTGATAATCTTCCTCGATCTGGGGCTCCACGCAAGATCTCACCCCGTGGGGTCAAAATTATCACGAGAACGGTGAGCAAAAATCCCAGAACCACATGGGGGGACCTGGTGAATGACCTGCAGAGAGCTGGGACCAAAGTAACAAAGGCTACATCAGAAACACACTACGCCGCCAGGGACTCAAATCCTGCAGTGCCAGACGTGTCCCCCTGCTTAAGCCAGTACATGTCCAGGCCCGTCTGAAGTTTGCTAGAGAGCATTTGGATGATCCAGAAGAGGATTGGAAGAATGTCATATGGTCAGATGAAACCAAAATAGAACTTTTTGGTAAAAACTCAACTTGTCGTGTTTGGAGGAGAAAGAACACCATACCTACTGTGAAGCATGGGTTTGGAAACATCATACTTTGGGGCTGTTTTTCTGCAAAGGGACCAGGACGACTGATCCATGTAAAGGAAAGAATGAATGGGGCCATGTATCGTGAAATTTTGAGTGAAAACCTTCTTCCACCAGCAAGGGCATTGAAGATGAAACGTGGCTGGGTCTTTCAGTATAACAATGATCCCAAACACACCGCCCGGGCAACGAAGGAGTGGCTTCGTAAGAAGCATTTCAAGGTCCTGGAGTGGCCTAGCCAGTCTCCAGATCTCAACCCCATAGAAAATCTTTGGAGGGAGTTGAAAGTCTGTGTTGCCCAGCGACAGCCCCAAAACATCACTGCTCTAGAGGAGATCTGCATGGAAGAATGGGCCAAAATACCAGCAACAGTGTGTGAAAACCTTGTGAAAACTTAGAAAACGTTTGACCTCTGTCATTGCCAACAAAGGGTATATAACAAAGTATTGAGATGAACTTTTGTTATTGACCAAATACTTATTTTACCGAGGAATTTACCAATTAATTCATTAAAAATCCTTCAATGTGATTTTCAGGATTTTTTTTTTCTTATTTTGTCTCTCATAGTTGAGGTATACCTATGATGAAAATTGGAGACCTCTCTCATCTTTTAAGTGGGAGAATTTGCACAATTGGTGGCTGACTAAATACTTTTTTACCCCACTGTAATTATTATGCAAATAGGATTTTAGTGTCATAAACATTCATTTTTTTGTTTTTCAATTAAACTCATGGATGGTATTGTGTCTCAGGGCTCTTTGGCTCAATGACATCAATCTCAGACACCTGTCATAATTAGTTTTGCCATGTGAGCCCGATTAAAGGAAAACTACTTAAGAAAGATGTTCCACATTACATTCATATGCCACAGGTTTCAAGCAATATGGGAAAGAAAAAGGATCTCTGCTGCTGAAAAGCATCAAATAGTGCAATGCCTTGGACAAGGTATGAAAACTGATATTTCACGAAAACTTTAGCGTGATCATCGTATTGTGAAGAAATTTGTGGCTGATTCAGAGCACATACAGGTTTGTGCAGATAAAGGCATAATGAGGAAGGTTTCTGTCAGACAAATTCATTGGACTAAGAGAAGCTGCTAAAATGCCATTACAAAGCAGCAAACAGGTATTGGAAGCTGCTGGTGCCTCTGGAGTCCCATGAACCTCAAGGTGTAGGATCTTCCAGAGGCTTGCAGTTGTGCATAAACCTACTATTTGGTCACCCCTAACCAATGCTCACAAGCAGAAGCGGTTGCAGTGGGCCCAGAAATACATGAAGACTAATTTTCAAACAGTCTGGTTTACTAGAGAGTGCCATGCAACCCTAGATGGTCCAGATGGATGGAGTAGTGGATGGCCACCATGTCCCAACAAAGCTGTGATGTCAGCAAGGAGATAGCGGAGTCATGTTTTGGGCCGGAATCATGGGGAGAGAGCTAGTAGGCCCCCTTAGGGTTGCTGAAGGTGTGAAAATGACCTCGGCAAAGTATACAGAGTTCCTGACTGACCACTTTCTTCCATGGTATGAAAAGAAGATCCATGCCTTCCGTAGCAAAATTATCTTCATGTATGACAATGCACTATCTCATGCTGCAAAGAATACCTCTGTGTCGTTGGCTGCTATGGGCATAAAAGGAGAGAAACTCATATTGTGGTCCCCATCCTCCCCTGACCTCAACCTTATTGAGAACCTCTGGAGCATCCTCAAGCAAGAGATCTATGAGGGTGGGAGGCAGTTCACATCAAAACAGCAGCTGTGGGAGGCTATTCTGACATCTTGTGAAGAAATTCAAGAAGAAACTCTCCAAAAACTCAAGTTCAATGGATGCAAAAATTGTGAAGGTTATATCAAAGAAGGGGTCCTATGTTAGCATGTAACTTGGCCTGTTAAGATGTTTTTGATTGAAATAGCTTTTGATTTCAGCAAATATGACCTCCTAATGCTGCAAATTTAACAAATGACCATTTTCAGTTCTTTACATCCAATAAAATGTTTTGTAACTCTGTTGTGCATAATAATTTGGAAGAGTGCATTTTGTTTTTTTATTTTTGCAAAAAATAATTATCATTGGGAGGATTGTTCATTAAAATTTGAATTATGCTCTAATGGTTGATGACTTGAAAATTATACTGACTGTCATTTGCATCGACTATTTAGGAAAATCAGGGACAAATATCATTTGCATAATAATTTGGAACACCATGTATTCATGAAAATGTGTCAATTATCTTTAGGAATATAAAACATCCAATGATTTTAAAATGGCTAACATTTGATAACGTTATCATATATTATATACAATAAATTTGTGTTGACTCTACAGCCAGTCAAGTTAAAATGTATCGATTCATTGAGTGAAATTACAAACACATTAGCAATTAAAAAAAACCTTCACTTTTCAATCAAAACTACATTAAGACAGTTACTGTTTTCTTAAGCTTTTAAAAAAATCATTCTTTTTCAAAAATATAAATTTTATTCACAAATGGTAGAAACGGTGCATGCATATTCCCGTTTTTATGAAGAATAAGTCATATCTTATATACACAATGTTAAGGCACATGAAAGAAGTCAGCAGATAATGGTGTACATTCCAGCGCTAATAGCCAAAGACTTTATGTACAAAACAGGCTCAGAACGGAGTGAATTCTGCAGACAGCAGCTCCCACAGGAGACTAAGCATAGTGCTTCAGCTGGATTACACATCATGCAGGTCATGGTTGTCTTTGGGCGGCGGACAGCTTCAGTTGGAAGGACCACAGTCACAGTGGTTGATGGGTAATTGAGTTCTGGGCAGAACACAACTCATTTGGCATTTGAGATTGCTGGTGGCTGCCTCCTAGAGAGAGAAGGGGAGATTACTATAAATTTACATACTTGATATGAACAAAATCTCACAGAAAATATCTGACAAAAGTGGTAATAAATAAAAATTCTATGAAAATTAACCATTGAAAATCAGACAATGCTTTTGAATTGTGGTTCAACAGAATTATTTTAAAAAAACAAACTCATGAAACAGGCCTGGACAAAAATGATGGTACCCCTAGAAAAGATTGAAAATAATGTGACCATAGGGACATGTTCAACCAAGATGTGTCCTCTAATTAACATCACAGGTGTCTACAAACTTGTAATCAGTCAGTCGGCCTATTTAAAGGGTGACAAGTAGTCACTGTGCTGTTTGCTGACATGGTGTGTACCACACTAAACATGGACCAGAGGAAGCAAAGGAGAGAGTTGTCTCAGGAGATTAGAAAGAAAATTATAGACAAGCATGTTCGAGGTAAAGGCTATAAGACCATCTCCAAGCAGCTTGATGTTCCTGTGACTACAGTTGCACATATTATTCAGAAATTTAAGATCCACGAGACTGTAGCCAACCTCCCTGGATGTGGCCGCAGGAGGAGACGGATAATACGAATGGTAACAAAAGAGCCCAGAACAACCTTTAAACACATTCATGGTGAACTCCAAGGTCAAGGTACATCAGTGTCAGATCGCACCATCCGTCGCTGTTTGAGCCAAAGTGGACTTCATGGGAGACGACCAAGGAGGACACCACTGTTGAAAACAAATAATAAAAAAGCCAGACTGGAATTTGCCAAACTGCATGTTAACAAGCCACAAAGCTTCTGGGAGAATGTCTTATGGACAAACGAGACAAAACTGGAACTTTTTGGCAAGGCACATCAGCTCTATGTTCACAGACGCAAAAATGAAGCATACCAAGAAAAGTACACTGTCCCTACTGTGAAAGATGGAGGAGGTTCTGTTATGTTCTGGGGCTGCTTTGCTGCATCTGGCACAGGGTGTCTTGAATCTGTGCAGGGTACAATGAATTCTTAAGACTATCAAGGTATTCTAGAGAGAAATGTGCTGCCCAGTGTCAGACAGCTTGGTCTCAGTCGCAGGTCATGGGTCTTGCAACAGGATAATGACCCAAAATACACCGCTAAAAACACCCAAGAATGGCTAAGAGTGAAACACTGGACTATTCTAAAGTGGCCTTCTATGAGCCCTGATCTAAATCCTATTGAACATCTGTGGAAGGAGCTGAAACATGCCGTCTGGAGAAGGCACCCTTCAAACCTGAGACAACTGGAGCAGTTTGCTCATGAGGGGTGGGCCAAAATACCTGCTGAGAGGTGCAGAAGTCTCTTTGACAGTTACAGAAATTGTTTGATTGCAGTGATTGCCTCAAAAGGTTGTGCAACACAATATTAAGTTAAGGGTACCATCATTTTTGTCCAGGCCTGTTTCATGAGTTTGTTTTTTTAAAATAATTCTGTTGAACCACAATTCAAAAGCACTGTCTGATTTTCATTGGTTAATTTTCATGGTATTTTTATTTATTACTACTTTTGTCAGATTGAAGTTATTTCTGTGACCATTGTGGGGTTTTCTTTCATTAACAGAGGGGTACCAACAATTTTGTCCACGTCTGTAAAACACCCATTTTTTCAAGTTTATGCAGAATTTAGAAAAGAACATGGCACCTGATTAAAGTGTACCTTTCCTAATCGAAGACTTAACTCATTGAAGAATGCCTGATTTCTCATTATCCTACACAAACTTCACTTAGCAACAACTAGGCTAAATCTGGATTTTAGAAAAAGTAAGAACCCAGGCTGATTCTTCAACAACTAATTTTCAGCTTTAAATGCTGTTTTCTAAATATTGAATTTACCAACAAATATTTCAGTCTTTTTTCTCAGCACCATCTATTACCAGACTGTCATTGATGGAGTTGCTCATTGCATTAGCTCATTTCAGCTAAAACATACAGAAACTGCAGTGGAGAGTTACATGTTCTCATAACACATACAGTATTGCTTTAAAGTTTGTGAACCCTTTAGAATTTTCTACATTTCTGTATAAATATGACCTACAACATCAGATTTTCACACAAGTCCTAAAAGTAGATGAAGAGAACCCAGTTAAATGAGACAAAAATATTTTACTTTTTCAATATTACACATATGTGAGTGGCAAAAGTTTGTGAACCTCTAGGACTAGCAGGTTGTCAAGGGAGGAGGAAATGTTTTCAGTAGCGTTTGTTGGTTTGTCTGTTACCAACATTACTCAAAAAGTTAAGAACGAATTTTGATGAAATTTTCAGGATAGGTGTGTAATGACATGGGGAACAGATGATTATATTTTGGTGATGATCTGAGAGTGCATTCCTCCACCAAGGGCTTTGTTTGCATTTGTGCAGCAGGTTTACACAAAAACTTCTGAATGGATTTGGACGAAATTTTTACCAGAGGTGGTTCTTGGGCTAGAGAGGAATCCATTACATTTTGGTGATGATCTGAGAATGCATACCTCAGCCAAGGCTCTTATCTTCGCACAGTGTGTTAGCAACAATACTCCAAAACTAATGGACAGACTTTGATGCAATTTTCACCACAAGTGGCTCCAGACGTACACACAAACCCATTACATTTTGGAGGGGATCCATGAAAGACAGTAGGAGCCTTGGTGGAGGTATGCCCTCTCTGAGCGCTTTTCTAGTTTGAATTTAAATCAGTGGGATGACAATCAGGTGTGAATAGGCACTCTGTTTTATTTTAAGATCTATCAAAGTGTCAACACATGTTTGTGGAACTGTATCATGGCACGAACAAAGGAGATTTCTGAGGACCTCAGAAAAAGGGTTGTTGATGCTCATCAGGCTGGAAAAGGTTACAAAAGCATCTCTAAAGAGTTTGAACTCCATCAATCCACAGTAAGATAGATTGTGTACAAATGAAGGAAATTTAAGACCATTGTTACCATCCCCAGGTGTGGTCGACCAACTAAGATCACTCCAAGAGCAAGGTGTGCAATAGTCGGTGAGGTCACAAAGGACCCCAGGGAAACTTCTAAACAACTGAAGGCCTCTCTCACATTGGATAATGTTAATGTTCCACCATCAAGAGAACACTGAACAACAATGGTGTGTATGGTAGGGTTGCAAGGAGAAAGCCACTGCTTTGCTTTACATTGCTACTCATCTGCAGTTTGCTAAAGATCTAGCTACAATGCTCTGCACTGTGTGTTCATATATTCATATACTGTATTTATTCCATCCAGCTACAATGCTCTGCACTGTGTGTCTGTGTGTGTGTGTGTATATATATATTTTATAGTAATATGTACATATGTATATTAGCTGCTCTTGCTTGCTTGTTTTTTTTTTTCTTGCCTTCTGATTGTTGCTCTGAGTGTTGCTATCCCTGTGCTGTTGCAATCCTGGAATTTCCCCGTTGTGGGACTAATAAAGGCTTATCTTATCTTATCTTATCTTATCATGTGGACAAGCCAGAAGGCTACTGGAAAAATGTCTTGTGGACAGATTAGAACAAAATAGAACTTTTTGGTTTGAATGAAAAGCGTTATATTTGGAGAAAGGAAAACATTGAATTCCAGCATAAGAACCATATCCCATCTGTGAAACATGGTGGTGGTAGTGTCATGGTTTGGGCCTGTTTTGCTACATCAGGGCCAGGATGGCTTGCCATCATTGGTGGAACAATGAATTCTGAATTATACCAGCAAATACTAAAGGAAAATGTCAGGACATCCGTCCATGAACTCAGTCTCAAGAGAAAGTGGGTCATGCAGCAAGACAACAATCCTAAGCACACAAGTCGTTCTACCAAAGAATGGCTAAAGAAGAATAAAGTTAATGTTTTGGAAAGGCCAAGACAAAGTCCTGACCTTAATCCAATTGAGATTTTTTTTTGATTTTGTATACTTTATTGATCCCCAGAGGGGAAATTGAGGGCATCCACCTGGATGGATGAAGCAGCCACGGTACGGCGCTATCCCTTTATCATTCACACACACATTCACACCTAGGGCCACTTTAGAGTCTCCAGTTAACCTAACCTGCATGTTTTTGGCCTGTGGGAGGAAACTGGAGAACTCCCGGAGTAAACCCACGCAGACATGGGGAGAACATGCAAACTCCACACAGATCACTGTTGGTCAGGGGCTGGGATCGAACCAGGGATCCCATGGCCAAGGGTGAGTTGCTGTGCTGCCACAGTGCTAACCACTGCGCCACCGCACCGCCCAATTTTGTGGAAGGACCTTAAGTGAGCAGTTCATACAAGGAAACCCACCAACATCACAGAGTTGAAGCTGTTCCGTATGGAGGAATGGGCTAAAAATTCCTTCAAGCCGATGTGCAGGACTTATCAAGTTACCGGAAATGTTTAGTTGCAGTTATTGCTGCAAAAGGGGGGGGGGGGGTGTCACACTAGATACTGAAATCAAAGGTTCACAAACTTTTGCCACTCACAGATATGCAATAGTGGATTGGATCATTTTCCTCAATAAATAAATGACAAAGTAAAATATTTTTGTCTCATTTATTTAACTGGGTTCTCTTTATCTACTTTTAGGACTTATGTGAAAATCTGATGATGTTTTAGGTCATATTTATGCAGAAATGTAGAAAACTCTAAAGGGTTCACAAACTTCCAAGCATCACTGTATGGAAAATGTCACAGTTTCAAAGGTACTGGTCTTTCTTTAAGTCGAAACAATCAAAGAGGATGTGGAATAAGTATTATCACTACAGAATAAACAAGACAACACATCAGTAACTGAAAAAAGAGCTAATCTACATGTGGCTGAGCAGATTAGGGTGTGTTTTTGATATAATTTTAATGCAGATATTCAATTTACCTGTATTTCCACACATTTTTAAAATTTCCACACACTTTGATATAAAAGCCACCAGCAACATCCACAGCAAATAAAATATAAATTAACAAACAAAAAGACAAAATTAGTAAAAATGTGACTTTGTTTTCTATGCAGTGTACTGTATATCTATAGGGGAGGCAGAGAGAGGTATATGGATAGATGGAAGGCGTGAGGAAAGAGAAGAGACCGGTATGAGGGAAAGAACCTAAAGAACCATTGGAGAGCACAGAGGAAATGAGGCAAAGAGAAAAAGGAGAGACGGGCCAAAAGCAGGGGAGGAACCACTGAAAGTGGAGACGTGCAGAAAAAGTACGAGAAAAAGGAAAAATAACGTTTTTTGCATGAGGGGAAACTGAGCAAAGCAATAAAACAAATGCATGCGAGGAGAAGAAGGGGGAAGGGTCGATGAAGGACAAAGAGAAAGATGAAAACTTAACAGAGTGCTGGGCCTGTTGTCTCTGGCTCCAATCGAAAGCGGCACAGAGAGAAATCGTGTCTGCTGGGGCCAATGGGAAGGAGAATATGAGAAACACATTTTCTAGCAGGCCCCCACCCAGCTCAAATAACAACTTTGTCTAACCCTATACCTCTGTGGAGGAAGGGTAACTGTAAGTGTGCATGCACAGACGCCAGGCCTGGCAATAACTGGGGGTCATCATAACACAGCAGGTCAGGGTTTCAGGGCATAATGTTTGTGCTTTTAGAGTCACCTTGGCACACAAGCTGGGGCACGGTTCTGTTGACCAGCAAGCCTCTGAAAGCTGTGACGAGAAACATTAGGTCCAGTGTGAGGCAACCGAGGAGCAGGCTGAGCATGGCCACAAATTGCTAGCTTGTCACGGTTCTCTGCGTTTTTTGGGAGGCTTGGGCTGAGAGGAAAGGAGAGCTTTCAGAGTCAGGCCTAGGTTGCACAGATTCATCCCATGCTTCTGTACATGCACCATTGTGTGAATTTAAACCTGGAGGGCTGAATCCATGAGGAGTCTACAGGTGGAGGCAGTGGGGTGCTGTACGTAGAGGTAGAGATCTCCCCGATGATGGTGAGCGCCTCCTTCAGGGCTGCATGTTTTTGGAGCACTTCCACTCGGTGCTGCTGCTGCTCCGGTGACTCATCCATCAGCGCTGAGCATTCTCCCAGAGAGTAGAGCTGGGCCAGGAGATTGGAGCTAATGAACTCTTTCACCTACAGAGAAGGACCATAAACTGCTGTGAGATGTTAAACGGAACACTCTGTGAAGTGATATTTTACTGTGATTTGAAAATATGAATCTTCATGGAGAAAATTTTTTAAGCTTTTGGAAAAATGAACAAACTATTTTAAATTGTAAAAAGAAAAAATACAGATTGATAATGAATGTTCTTTAAAAGACAGGAGAACGTGTTTTCTAGGCCATAAGGAGATTTAACATGGTAAAAGTTACAAATGAAACAAACAAAAAAATAGGGCTCACACTGTTGATCATGAAGTGCATTATCGTTTTTGGCATTAAGTCTCTGACTGTCTTATAGATGATGCCCATGTAGGAGTCTACCAGGCTACTTATGGTCTCCACTTGACGCTCTAGTTGGGGATCTGTGAATATTTCAGGAGACCCATTCCCCTGCCCGTCCACCTGGATGAAAGACAGATGTGACATGAAAACAACACACCACGCTGATAGTCTTTGCTCTTTTAAGCGATACTGTGTAGTGGCGTTGTGCTGCAGGCCACTAAAACAACACGTTTGGTTTTATTATCATAATACAGGAGTGAAGTGATAGAGACTTGCTCTACCTTTAACAAAAGTAACCCATTAATGAAAGAAAAGGTAGAGCAGAATGGAGGGAATACAAAACGAAAAGGGAGGGTGAACTGGGCAGAAGAAAGAAAAAGCAGTGAGTGGGTGAGGGACAAGGAACTGCTGATTAGAAACAGACTAGAGCACGCACACATACACTCATATTGTAGTGACATCATGGACCAAGAATGCTGCACTAAAGAGCCAACGACAGAGAGGGATGGAAGGGGTGGGGGATAGTTTTTTTACTCTTTTACTCTGGCCAGGGGAGAGAAGGGGGAACATGGAGAGAGAGGGGTAAAGGGGTTCCAGCCAACTTTTAATGTTAGAGAAGGCAATGACTGCACACAGCACAAAGGTAAGGTGCAGACAGGTGCTGCTCCCCACAGCTCAGGTCAGGTCTGGGTTTAATTAAGTTGAATTAGAGGTCAGAGTACTAACGGCGACTTTCTCAGGGTAGACTCCGGCCCGCAGCAGAGAAGTCTTCCAGCTGTCCAGCTCCTCTTGAGAGTTACAAGCCAACTCCAGGCATTTGTAGTCCTTATACACGTTCCTGCAATTCATGACAGGCCTGTCAGAAATGTCCAAAAAATATACAGCAGTAACACTTCAAACTCAGGGATGCTTTACACAGTTTGGAAAAATATACACATAACCTTACACACAGTAGGGCTGGGTTTGCCCGTTGCTTACCTTACAGTTATAAAAACACACAACTCATACCAAAAACATTCAGATTTGTCTGGTAGGTTGTTGCTGAATGGCTGGTTGATAACTACAAAGCAACCCTGATCTTTTTTTCCCTTTTCTAGTGAATTGCACATATGCCAATGATATTCACTGTTGCAGGCATTTCTGATAAATTACAGTCACGCACTGGGAATAATGAATGCCACATTTTCAGTTATTTTACAATAAAGTGTACGGTGGCCCTGAAGTGCAAATCACAATGGCAAATAAAACACACACAAATAATGAAACACAAAAGCAAAAGAGAAAGCACAGCAACACAACAGCAAATAAAAAAAATGCAACAGCAAATGAGGAAAAAAACCCAGCAAATGTCAAAAAACACACAACAAACAACAACAAAAGAAAATCCCCTCACAACATTAACTTAAGTCAGAGAAGGAAAGTTCTATTGACAAGGGTTATGACTGATTAAAGTCTCATTTTTCAACCGGGGACCTAAGACCCCAGAGGGTCCTTGGGAAATTGTATAATTTCACTTCTTAATTGGTCCAAAAAATTGAAGCAGAACATAAAACCTCATTGCTCCATACAGAGGTCCGATGGTTGTCACATGGCAAAGTGCTGGCCTACACGCACGAGCTCTGAGAGGAACTAAAAGTGTTTTTGACTTATAAGAGGTGTGATGATGCAAAGCTACATGCAACTGATGAGTGGTGTGCAAGGCTGGCATGCCTGGCAGATATTATTTCAACATCTGAATTATCTGAACACACGAATGCAAGGCAAAGATGAAAACCTGCTCACAAGCACAGACAAAATAAATGGATTCCTTTAAAAGGTACATCCATCCATCCCTGGCAAAAACATCTGGAAAAGTGCCAACCTTGACATTTTCCTGCCAGGATATCAGCTATGTGTTCATCTAAACAGGCCCAAGTTTCACACTGAGTATAAACTAATCACAAGACTAAACTGTCATGACATACAGTTGAAACCAGAAGTTTACATACGTACACTGTATAAAAAGACACAAACTCTTTTTTCTCACTGTCTGACATTAACTCAGGCTAAACTTTTCCTGTTTTAGGTCAGTTAGGATTACCAAAATTATTTCTATTTGCTAAATAATTTTTCTATTTGCTAAATATTTTTATAGAAATTTTTTATTACTTTCTTCAAAGTCAGAAGTTCACAGACATTTCCTTAGTATTTGGTAGCATTGCCTTTAAAGTGTATGACTTGGGTCAAACGTTTTGGGTATCCTTCAACAAGCTTCTCACAATAGTTTGCTGGAATTTTGGTCCATTCCTCCTGACAGAACTGGGGCAACTGAGTCAGGTTTGTAGGCCACCTTGCTCGCACATGTCTTTTCAGCTCTGCCAACAAATTTTCTATGGGATTGAGATCAAAGCTTTGTGATGGCCCCTCCAAAACACTGACTTTGTTGTCCTTAAGCCACTTTGTAACTAATTTGGTGGTATAATTAGAGTCACTGTTCATTTAGAAGATCCATTTGAGCCCAAGCGTTAACTTCCTGGTTGATGTCTTGAGATGTTGTTTTAATATTTCCACATAATGTTCTTTCCTCATGATGACATCTATTTTGTGAAATACACAAGTCCCTCCTGCAGCAAAACACCCCCACAATATGATGGTGCCACCCTCGTACTTCACATTTGGGATGGTGTTCTCAGGCTTCCAAGACTCCCCCTTTTTCCTCCAAATGTAATGATGGTCAGTATGGCAAAACAGTTCAATTTTAGTTTAATCAGACCACAGGACATGTCTCCAGAAATTAAGGTCTTTGTCCCTGTGTGCATTTGTAAACTGTAATCTGGCATTTTTATGTTGCATTTGGGGTAATGGCTTCTTCCTCGCTGAGTGGCCTTAAGCCCATGTTGGTACAGGACTCGTTTCACTGTGGATAATGACACTCTTTTACCAGTTTCAGCCAGAATCTTCACAAGGTCTCTTGGTTTTATGGCTGGGATTTTATTTTTAATGCCATATCGCCCAGCCCTAATAGCACGTATCTGTGGTGGCATGAAATAATAAGCAGCAAACTGAGAGTTTTTGAGGGAGTTTATTAATCATACCGCCATCACAACACCCACTCCAGCGCCGTGCAGGCGCGCTGGAGCGGGCCCAGAGGCTCTCGTCAGGAGACAGGGAATGCGTCTCATCAGAAGCAGTGGTCAGAGAGAGAGAGAGAGAGAGAGAGAGAGAGAGAGAGAGAGAGAGAGTTACAGAGCGATGCAGTTTAAATACCCAGTTACAGACAATACATGAAAGGCATGGGACATCTGCATCACAGTCAGAGCAGGAAGCATGAACATTTGCATTTGAGTCATACATATCGACAGCAAGACTGGCAGGAAGGAGCTAGACAAAGAGCGGCTGCCTATTGATATCAATACACACATCTCATTGTTCTGCTAATTGCCCCAGCTGAGCGCTCTGCTTGTCCCAGTCTGTTGTGGGGGTCACCCACAGTACTCCCCCCCAGAGGGCTCAGCAGGAAGCTGAGGCCTCGACAGCCCGCTTTGGTAGCGAGCAGGAAAAGCTCTGTGCAGGCGGAGGTGGAGGGAGGGGGGTGGGGGTAGCAAGTGCCGGCCCAGGACGGCGAAATTGTTTGGGCCGCGCAAAAATTGCCTGTGGATCCGCGATGTTGAGGGGCTGTCCCGTTGAACGTGGCGGAGGTCCATAGCGGCTGTGCGAAGAAAAATTTGTCTCCGACTCCTCTCGCGGCTGTGAAGAAAAACAGGAGCTGCAAGGCTGCGTAGCGGCTGTGAGAGAAAAGGAGCTGCAGCTGTGTGAGGGACTTGGCGTGTTGGCTTTAGGTGCGTGCTCGCAACCCTAAAGCCCTCGGGGACAGCTGACGGCTGAATTCCCCTTGTGCGCCGTGGCTGAGACCCGTACAAAATCCTGTGAGCGAGCTGCGTGCGTGCTTCAGGTGTGTGAGCAGCCCTGAAGGTTCTGTGTGCAGCGGCAAAGGACGATGGCGGTCTGTGGAGCCGTTATTGTCCCGTGCGTGGCGCGCCGTCCTCGTAACCCCCCGGTGTGCGCGCGGGGGTTCGGTGCGTGGGTGTCCCGCTGTTAAGAGGCGAGTCAGGGTCAGGGAGCTTGATGGAGATCAGCGTAGTCGGCGCCGATGGTCATCCCTGTTCAGGTTGTTGCTTCGTTCGCTCGTGGTGCGTTGGAGCGGTGAGAGGAAATAGACGATCTTTGTCCCTCGGCTCGCGTAGATGCGTAGGAGCGGTGAAAGGGAGGAGACGATCTTTGTTCCTCGGGCTCGTGTAGATGCGTAGGAGCGGTGAGAGGGAGGAGGAGCGGTGAGAGGGAGAAGACGTTCTGTGTCCCTCGGCCGGTCCAGCGTGGATGTCCCAATCTCAGGCGAGGGTCGCACCATGACGCTTTCTGCAGCCTTCACGGTCGTGGGTGATCTCAGAGGGAGTTTGCCTGGTGGTGGCTCGGCGTCGAGGTCTCCCTGTAGCAGAAGGGAGGGCAGATCATTTGCGTCAGGCTGCTGCGTTCGCTTGTCGTCGGAGAGTCACCGCCGGGGGCTGCCAGCATGTTCTATTCTTGGTCGGGTCACCAGTGTGGCGGTCTAGACCAGAAGGTTGCGTTGCACAAAGCGTGTGCTTTCTCGGGGTCACCAGTGTGGCGGCATGAAATAATAGGCAGCGAACTGAGAGTTTTTGAGGGAGTTTATTAATCATACCGCCATCACAACACCCACTCCAGCACCGTGCAGGCGAGCCGGAGCGGGCCCGGAGGCTCTCGTCAGGAGACAGGGAATGCATCTCGTCAGAAGCAGTGGTCAGGGAGAGAGAGAGAGTTACAGAGCGATGCAGTTTAAATATCCAGTTACAGACAATACATGAAAGGCATGGGACATTTGCATCACAGTCAGAGCAGGAAGCATGAACATTTGCATTTGAGTCATACATATCGACAGCAAGACTGGCAGGAAGGAGCTAGATAAAGAGCGGCTGCCTATTGATATCAATACACACATCTCATTGTTCTGCTAATTGCCCCAGCTGAGCGCTCTGCTTGTCCCAGTCTGTTGTGGGGGTCACCCACAGTATCTACTGTTTCTGGTTTAAGGTAATGTAGCTGTGTTTACCCACTCTGGAGTCGAGATGTGGGTAGGGCGGTTGCCTGAGTCTGTGTATCTGTCCATGTGTCTCTCTGTCTACGTATCTGTGCTCTAACTCAAGAAGAAATGACGGTAGGATGACCAAACAACACACAGGTTGGCCACTGGAGTACCATGTTTGGCAATGCTTTTGGGATCCAAAGGTTAAGGTCACAGGGTCATTGTTATGGCAGCTAATTTTAACCAAATTTTAACACAAGCTAGAATGGGGTCTGGGACATCTCTTGAATGCCCAGTGCCTTCAACCTTGACCTTGCATTTGACCTTGAAGATTGGTAAGGTCTGAAAATAGGTAATGGTGTCCCATCATAATTGAAGTACAACATCAACCAGGGATTTTCCTTACTATATGAAATTCCAACAGGGATAGAGCTGTAAGGCATGGGTCTGCATCTCTGTTGAGTGCAATTCTAGTTTTGTTTACTGTTGTGCTTTCTTATTTGCCTTTGTGATTTGCACTTCAGGGCCACCATAACAGTGTGCCTACTGTTTAATTTTAAAAAGGTTTACTGTTGTATAGAATGTGTATGGCAGTATAAGAGTATACATGGCTTGACATTAGACTGCAACGTTAGCAATTTTACCACATCTTTTGTCACACAAAAGCCTCAATCCCTCTCTGCTTTTGTCTCTTACGAATAAATTAAGGCCTCAATTATCCTTAAAAATTACAACTAATTCTTAAATGCATCTTTCAACTGTCTTAAAATTACCAGAGATAAAATAGCAATAGCTACAACACATTTTCTTGTTCATAAATCTGTGATCTGTTTCTTGTAAATTTGTGACTTTTTCTGGTAAATTTGCAACCTTTTTACTTTTACTGTATTTGCAAGGATAGGGTCTAAGTTCAGTTATTTTATTTGAATAACTTCTAGTTCCAACATTGATCCTCGGGATGTGGAAATTTAATGTGGCCTCAAATGATGATCAAAATTTGCAGTAATTTCAGTTCCAGTAAATAATCAGGCAAGGCTAACTTTAATGTCACTGATTTTTTGAGATTTCACAATTGTCAAGTCTTAATTTTAATCAAGTGACACTGAAAAAGGTATTTGAAAAGTCTTGAAATGAACTTATTTATAACTACAGATACCCTGAATGTAGGCTCTATCATACAACATTGTGACAAAAAATATGGTATGTGTTGATCTTTCTATGGTACATTACCATACCATGACCAGCTGGCAGAGATCCTCGCCAAGCTGTTCAACTTCTCCCTGATGCACGTCACCATCCCCTCCTACCTCAAGGCCTCCACCATCATCCCCATCCCCCCCACCCCCATTTTTTTTCTGGTTCCCGTTCCGCCGGACCGGTGGCGCCACACGAGTTGGCTGCCCGTTGCAACAGCCTTTTTTTTATCTTCCTTCTTCTTTCTACACCTTTCACTCTATATATATATCACGGACACACAGATCGCCCTAAAGGTCTCCCGAGTCAGCGGACGGAGCCACTGTTTACAGCAGGAGACGATACAGCAGGAAGAGCTAGTGCTAGCTAGCACTCAACCGCCACCCGGTGCTAACAGTGAAACTCGACATACCGGGAACTGTAGCGAAAACGACGCGGGTGCCGGGCTGGAGTTTAGGCGGCGTGCAAGAAATATAAGACAGAATAATAAAGAGCGATGGCAAGAACCAAGCAGACTGCCTGTAAAATCTACTGGAGGAAAAAGCCCCCCAGGAAGCAGCTAGCCACCAAGGCTGCTCGGAAAAGCGCTCCGGCCATCGGCGGAGTGAAGAAGCCTCACCGTCACAGGTCCGTGGCTCTGAAAGAGATCCGTCGCTACCAGAAATCCACGGAGCTGCTCATCTGTAAGCTGCCCATCCAGTGCCTGGTGAGGGAGATCGCTCAGGACTTCAAGACCGACCTGCGCTTCCTGAGCTTCGCCGTCATGGCTCTGCAGGAGGCCAGCGAGGCCTACCTGGTGGGTCTCTTCTTCGCTAAGAGGGTCATCATCATGCCCAAAGACTTCCAGCTGGCCCGCGGCATCCGCGGAGAGAGAGCTTAGACTTTCTACTGCACATTCACCAACCATAATGCTCTGCACTGTGTGTCTATATATATATATAGTATATATACTGTATATATATATATATATATATATATATATATATATATATATATATATATATTTATAGTAATATGTACATATGTTTACTAGCTGTTCTTGTTTTTTCTTGCCTTCTGATTGTTGCTCTGAGTGTTGCTATCCCTGTGCTGTTGCAATCCTGGAATTTCCCCATTGTGGGACTAATAAAGGCTTATCTTATCTTATCTCATCTTACCCCCAAAAAGTCCGCAATTGACAGCCTGAAGGACTACAGACCCATAGCACTCACGTCTGTAGTCATGAAGTGTTTTGAGCGACTGGCGTCCCAGCACATCAGGGACTGTCTTTCCCCCTCCTTTGACCCCCACCAGTTCGCCTACAGGGAGAACCGGTTTACGGAAGATGCCATCGCCACCACACTCCACAGAGCGCTAAGCCACCTAGAGAACCCCAGGAGCTACATGAGGATGCTCTTTGTGGACTACAGCTCAGCTTTCAACACCATCATCCCGGACATCCTGATCAATAAACTGCACCTCCTCCAGACACCCCCCCCCCCCCGCTACCTGCTCCTGTATAAAAAACTTTCTCACAAACTGCCCACAAACAGTCAGTCTGTTTGACTGACAAACTGTCAGACTCGGAGCTACGTTCCGATCCACAGTGTAGTTCAAACTGTATTCTCTACTCCTTGTTCTATTTTCAGGGAATTGTCATAAACACCCTTTTCAGGGCATGAATGAGGCACCAAATGCCGACAGTGAGTCTGCTTGTTTATTTACAGAAAGACACAAAATAATGAGCCACATGGGGCAAAACACATACACTAAATGTGACACACAAATAAAGAGCACAAACACCTACATAAGAGAGTAGCGAGCGCGAAACCTGACGCTATAGAATAAACACTTACAAATGATTGAAGTGAGGGCGAAACCTGACGCTGAAACGAGACTGGAGCCGGATGTAGGGACTCCAGTCTAAGGTAGATGAGATCGCAGCAACGACTACGTCTAGCTGGCGATCTTAAATAGTGAACAGAAGTCAAACTACAAACAGGTGTGGAGTAAACGTAATGACAAAGTGCAGACAGCCGTGACAGGTCATGAACAGATTTGACAGCAGGAAGTCCTGTTATGGCGCTGTCAAAATAAAAGCATAGACATAATGAAAACGTAATTAGAAATACATATGGAAACTAGAAAAGCACTCGGAGAGCGCAGACCTCCGCCAAGCGGCACAGTTCCCCCCATACAGTGTTTGTGTGTACGTTTTCAGATTCCCTGAGCATGAAAAGATATGACTAGCAATTGGATTCACAATGATTATTTGTTTATTTGACATGGACAGTGCAATAAACAGACAATTAATGAATGACAATCAATGTGATAGTGATAGGATTAGTGGGTCAGTAGTGTAAAACGGGGCTATAAGGGACGGCGGGTTGATAAGGGACACTTTTCTGGGAAATGTTTTAAATGTAATTGTGCTTTTTTTTATTTTGAGCAGGACGCTGAGTTGTGTTTTTATTGTCAAATATCCATGAATCCTTCATCAAATGTAGGCGGAAGCAAAATTAAAGAAGCAGAATTACATTTAGAAAAGTGTCCCATATTACCCCGCCGTCCCTTATAGCCCCGTTTTACGGTTGTAAAAGCATTGCCTCCTTGGCGGAGGTAATAAACTGAAGTGTTGGTGTGTCCATCTCCTCCACTGACAGATGCAGATTGGTTAGACAGGTTGCCGTGGGTTTTATATTATATTGGGGTTGCGCTCCGCGGCAAAACAGAATTTAGAATTTTCCCCGGCAGAGAGGTCGTTTTTACGCAGCGCCTATAGCTGGGCGGGGAATTTGTGGCAAATAATCAGGCGGCGGACAGGTGGCCGTGTCAGGTTTTGCAGCGTGGCGGCAAAACACGCACGCTGGCGGGCCCAGGCCAGCAGTGTTTTCCGCGTGCTTTTGTGCCTAAAACGTTGAAGAACGCGGAGTTTGTGTTGGTCAGACGCAACAAGCAGCGCAATGTGTACAGCGCCTATGGCTGGCGGGCCCAGGCCAGCAGTGTTTTCCGCATGCTTTTGTGGCTAAAACGTTGAAGAAGGCGGAGTTTGTGTTGGTCAGACACGACGCCCAGCGCCGTCCATTGCGCCTGCGCACATGTTGGAAATGGCCATATGTCACAGTGTGGAAAAATGCTTTTAAAAATTCCTGTATGCAGACGGTGATGCGGATCATCCCCAAAATGTAATCAGTTCTTCCTTGTACCATTTCCAACAACGCCTGAAAGTTTCATGGAAATGCGTCCAAGATTTTTTGAGTTATCTTGCTAACCAACAGACAGACAGACAAACAAACAGACAAACCCCGGCAAAAACATAACCTCCTCCTGGCCTTTTCGGCCTGGCGGAGGTAAAAAGGGAAATAAACAGGAGACCCGAGCCCGGTGCGGAACCAAACTCAGGATCACCACAGTACCCCTCCCTCAAGGGGTGGAGACCCAGACACCCATGGTAACATCAAAAAAGAGAATACCCCCCCCCCCCAAACGGCAACAACTACAAAAACTGACCCGGGGGGGGGGGGGATTCCAGGCCCAGAGGGAGAGACACAAAATAATACAAAACCCAATAATCTAACGTCACATAAGGACAATATAAAGAAAACTGGGTCATAAATAATAAACAGAGAGACAGTTCCGGTGGCCTCCCAGTGTTCTGGCTCCACCCAACCGACCAGTGAAAAGGCCGGGCAGCCAACCAACACCCCAGCGACCCCAACTACCAGAAAAGAGTTCGGGGGGCCGACCGAAATCCAAGACGTGCCGGACAGTCTGATGAAATGAGTCAGGTGGTTTGCCAGAGAATCGAGACCACCTAACCTGGCAGCTCAGTCTTTCAGGCGGCCGGCCAATGTTCTTCAGCCACCAGGACCGAAGGGGGAAACCGGGAAGCGGCTTACCCATTGGGAGGCTCAGTGACAGGAAGCCGGGCCGGGGGCGAGGAACCCCAACAGCGTCTGGTGGTGGAGAGAAGAGGGTGGCCACGACAGCATCAGGTCGGGGGCCAGCAGCACCCGCGGTGGAGCACGGCTGGGCCAACGTATCATACATGGCGGCTCCAGGCTGGAGCTCCGAAGCACCTGCGGCGGACCCAAACTGGGCCAACGCTGCACCCACAATGGACCCCGACCAGGCCAACGCTGCACCCACGATGGATCCCGACCGGGCCAACGCTGCACCCACGATGGATCCCGACCGGGCCAACACTGCACCTACGGTGGACCCAACTTGAGGAGGGACCCAAACGACGGCCTCGGGCAGGGATGGAGCAGCGACCTGAACAACCCCCACAGACAAACTCGGACCCTTGGGAACGTCTGACGAAGCTGGAATGTCTCCAGTGACCCTGGAAGAGGACTCAAGCACTGTAGAGAAACAAAAGGGGTCAGGGTTACTGGCAGCGGCAGAGCCCGGCGAGGCGAGCTCGAATGCAGCGGGCAGCTGCACCCGGCTCTCCTCCCCAAGAGACAGGCAAGATTGCTCCAATATAGAAAAGAGAAAGACAAAATAGAGCACTTGCCTGATCTCAAGCTTGGCCGCCGTCCAGGACTCCGGTGATCCAAGCGACAAAATAGACACGGGCTCGGTCTTCAGGAGGTCGATATCAGGTTCCCACTTGGCTGCAGGGGCCACTGCAGCCAGCATGATGGTCTCAACAGTCCTGGAACCCCCAGGCACAGTAGTCCACAATGATGGCTCCGTCGGTGCGGTGGCAGGAGGTCCGTCGCTCGCTAGGGCTGGCTTCTGCTCACTGGAGACCCGGGGACGCTTCACCCTCAGCGCAGGCTCCAAATGGCTGGCAGCCCTCCTTCTCTGTCCGTGGCTGTGGGGCTAGGGCCTGGCTCACCAGGGCCGCAGGCTCCTCCCTCGTTCGGCGGTTTAACCCAGGCACGGGCGGACACTCAGGGGGTAAAGAAGGAGACACAGAGGTAGCGAGGACAATTTTAGTGGCTGCAGCTGGTGGTGGGGACTCAGTGGACTGCAAAACTTGAGCCCCTGAGGCAAGTGTTTTTTTCATTCTTTTCAACAATATGATGAATTACCTTGTCTGTTTTCCTGGGGTTTGATGGCTCCTGCTGCAGCAGGCTCAGTTCTTCCCTCTCCTGCAGAAATGATGATGGCGGACCCCTCGGGAAGACAAGGAGGAGCTGCCCCAACAGAATCGGTGACGGGCAGAGCCGGACAAGGGACCTCTGGGCTTGCAGCAGCTGAAGAAGGCGCCGAGGAGCAGGGAGGAGCAGCCGAGGCAGTCCGGGGTAGGGGAGCTGGCGAAACAGCAAAAAAAAATGACACGGAGGCTGAGACTGCTGTCTCCACTCTACCTGCCGCGGCAAAGGAGAAACAGCTGGCTGGGAGATGAGGGAGTTCTTCTGGTGGCCCATAGCAGGATCCAGGCGGGAACCCCACGGAGGATTGACCTGGTCAGGAAATTCCCTCCCCTTTGGAATGATCATGTCCCAAGGAGGAGATGGATCACGAGCAGGGCGGCGATGTCTTCTAGCTGGAGGCGAGGCTAAATTTAAATTAGGAAAGCGCAGCTGCTGCGCTGAAACTGAAGCCAGCAGCTCGGCAAATTCAGGAAAATTGTGAAGCTCAGGATTAGCCTCCACCAGTCTGACAGCAGCCACCAGGCTCTTAAGAATCTCGCTGGGATGGAAGGCAGAGCGTGCTTCAGCCACACGGCCCCTGATGAGTTCAGCCGCCCACTGAACCGCTTCTCTGGGATCCTTGGCTGCCCTCCTCCTCCGCTGTGTAGGAAGACGATCTGCCAGCAGTGCAGAAACTGGAGCTGGAACCGAGGTAGAACCCTCACAGAGAGCCGAGGAACAAGAGTGCTTTCCCGTCGGTCCCCTATTGGGCTTCCTGGAGGATTTCTTGTCCAACTCTCGGTTCTTCTGGAGAAGCGCCGAAACTTCAGCCATCCTCTCCCTGCCCTCAGCATGATCAGCAAAGCGAGGATGGCATTTGACAGTCGCCTCCGTGAGGCCCAGGCACCACAAAGCACTTTCGGGGGGGGGGGGGGGGGGCGTTGGCGAGCGATGGATAGGAGGTCATCAATCTCCATTAGAGCCCGGATGAGCTCAGGCTCATAGGATACCGTGTTCTAAATGACACCATACCTCCTCCCCGAAAAAAACCCCAAAAAACACAGGCACCCAGTAAAAGGGAAAAACAGAGCCGAAAACAAAACTCATTGTGGATGGCACCTCGCTTGGCTGCGATCTACTGTCATAAACACCCTTTTCAGGGCATGAATGAGGCACCAAATGCCAACAGTGAGTTTGCTTGTTTATTTACAGAAAGACACAAAATAATGAGCCACGTGGGGCAAAACACGTACAGTACACTAAACGTGACAAACAAATAAAGAGCACAAACACCTACATAAGAGAGTAGCGAGCGCGAAACCTGACGCTGTCAAAATAAAAGCACAGACATAATGAAAACGTAATTAGAAATACATATGGAAGAAAGGGAAATAAACAGGAGACCCGAGCCTGGTGTGGAACTGAACTCGGGATCACCACAGGAATATCAGTAAGTTAACTGCCCTTCAAAGAATTTCTCCATTTGAAACACCCTGTAACCGTCGGCTCCTCCTCTGTGAGTTACCATGGTAACCATGGACACGTACTGATACTATGGTGGATAATTTATATTTCTTAAATAAAATATTAATACAAATAAACTTTTATTACTATCAGTTGATATAAACAATAACCAACATGTTTAGCTTGTTAATAACGTTAGGCTTATGGGTAATCTTCTTGTCAACTTCCGGTGAAGTGATGTCCTGTTGTTCACTTCTTCCCTGCACAGTTCTCAGTTCCCTTTGAACTGAAGACCGTTCGCTCCCTTTGATTTGGAATCTCAGTTGATATGGTGGATACCCTGTGCAGTCCACTTCAGAGTTGGGCAATCAGAACACAGCTTTGGCCCTCACCACTCCTCCACAATGTCTCTCAGCACTGGCTCCCCTCAGGGCTGCATACTCAGCCCTCTACTGTATTCCCTGTACACCACTGACTGTATTCCAAACCACCCAACCACCGTCATTGTGAAGTACGCAGAGGACACCACCTTGGTTGGGCTCATCACTGATAACGATGAGAAGGCATACAGGCCGGAGGTAGAGAATCTGCGGCTGTGGTGCCAAGCAAACAACCTGAAACTGAATGTCCAAAAACCCAAAGAACTCATACTGGACTTCTGGAAGAACAGACAGGACTCCCCCCAGCCCAGCAGTGGCTGTACTTCCTCCATGTCCCGAGGAAGAACAACCTGGACCAGAAGCTGCTGCTGGCCTTCTACCGCTGCTCAGTAGAGAGCATGCTCACCTACTGTCTGGGTGTGTGGTACGCCGGCTCCACGGTCAAGAACAGGAAGGCTGTGCAGAGGGTCATCAACACTGCGCAAAAAATCATTGGCAGCCCTCTTCCCTCCCTCGAGAACATCTCCAGATTCTCCTATCTCAGAAGGATTAAGGCCATCAGAGGAGACCCCTCACATCCCACCCACCACCTGTTTGACCTGCTTCCCTCTGGACGACGGCTCAGATTAATCAGGTCCCACACCTCCAGACTGACAAACAGTTTCTTGCCCTTGGCCATCCGAACTGCAAACAGTCAGAGGCTCCACCCCCTCCCTCTGAATGCTCACATGCACAGAACTGAGGATGTTTTTAATTATGACAATAACACACTTGTCCTTGCACTCCACACTTTCATGTATATTGACCCATCCGTGAAACCACTACTATGTACAGTATATTTTCCATAATCCTTGGGCCATTTTACTCAATTGTGTGTTCTGCACAATGCACTCTTATGTACATAGTTCCATCCATGAAGCCACGACCATACCTGTGTATATTTTCATAATCCTGGGCTATTTTTATTTCAGACGTGTGTTTAATCATGTGCTCTGTAACTGTGTTTTTATAAATCTTTCTCTCTTACTTTACTGTGCAGTAGCCTGGTGAGCGCCCACAATTTCACTGTACTGTACAACTGCACAATGACAATAAAGACTATTCTATGTTAATAATATGAAAATCAGTTACCTTTTCCTAGAATCTCAAGGGCTGCAACTAGAGAATTTATTAAAGAGGTCATTGACTGAAAAATGGTGTGTTTGTAGGTTTTAACTGTCTGAAATGAGACTATCAGTCACCTAATTATCCCAAAATTTTCAAAACAATCAATTCTCTAAAAAAAAAAAAAAAAAAAACACAGCCTTTATCTTGTTTTTCTCTCCCAGAAATGCCAGAAACATTTTTGACTTTTTGTGGAAATCGTTAACGTCACGTTTAGAACAAGCAAACCTACCGCCGTCCTTGAGACCAGCCCACTGCTCTACCTCTATCTAGACCACCAGAATAGTAGCCTAGAGGTAGAGCATCTGCCCCAACCGGGAGGTTGGTGTTCAAATCCCGGCCGGGTCATGCCAAAGACCATATAAAAATGTAACTTCCTGCCGTCCAGCTTGGTGCTCAGCAAAAATGGAACGGAGGAGGGAAATGTGGATGGCAGTGGCTCAGGAGGTAGCATGGGTTGTCCAATAACCAGAGGGTTGGCGGTTCGAATCCCACTATCCCCAGCCATCTTGCCGTTGTGTCCCTGGGCAAGACACTTTACCCACCTTGCCCCCAGTGTCCATGACACTGGGTATGAATGTGTATAAATGTTCGGTAGTGGTTGGAGAGGCTGCTGGCACAGATTGGCAGCCATGTTTCCATCTGTCTGCCCCAGGGCAGCTGTAGCTATAGTAGTAGCTTACCACTATCAATGTCTGTCTGGAGTGAATGAATAATGAACTCACTGTAAGCGCTTTGAGATGTCACTTAACATGTAGAGTGCCATATAAATCTAATCCATTATTATTATTATTATTATTATTATTACTGGCCCGCCTGGCTGTCTGTCATGTGCTATGGAAGTGGTGCTAAAGGTAAGATAAGATAAGATAAGATAAGCCTTTATTAGTCCCACAATGGGGAAATTCCAGGATTGCAACAGCAACACTCAGACCAACAATCAAGAAGACAAGAAAAACAAGAGCAGCAAATATACATATGTACACATAAATATATAAATATATATACACACAGTGTGGAGCATTGTAGCTAGATGGAATAGACAGCATAACAGTCTACTTAGTTCTCCTACATAGTATGAATATGTATCCATACATATTGTCACCCTCCGTAGCGACTGATATTGTCCTAGTTGTATACCGGAGGGGACCATTGTGTAAGTCTATTGCATCTTTTGCATTCAATACTATTAGGTCGTCACGTTTTTTTTGCCATCTCTGCGAGCAGCCCTGCTTAGGTTATACAGTCTGACAGCCGTAGGTAGGAAGGACCTGCGAAACCTCTCGGTTGCGCACCTAGGATGATGTAGTCTACTGCTAAATGAGCTCCTCAGTGCGTTCAGTATGTCCTGCATAGGGTGGGACTTGGACTCCAGCAGAGATGACAGTTTAGCCACCATCCTTCTCTCTCCTGTCTCCTCCACTGGGTCAAGGCGTTTCCTCAGGACAGAGCTAGCTTTCTTGATCATTTTGTTCAGTCTCTCCCTATCGGTTGCTGTAATGCTACTGCCCCAGCAGACCACTCCAAAAGTGATGGCTGATGCAACCACCGTGTCGTAGAATGTCTTCAGCAGCGCCCCTTGTACACCAAAAGACCTGAGTCTCCTCAGTAGGAACAGCCTGCACTGTCCCTTCTTGTAGAGTGCATCGGTATTGTGTGACCAGTCTAGTTTATTGTTCAGATGAACACCCAGGTACTTGTAGGATGTCACCATCTCAATGTCTGTTCCCTGGATGTTTACTGGTGCTGTGAGGGGTTGTCCTTGCCTGCGGCAGTCCACCACCAGCTCCTTAGTTTTCCTCGTGTTGATCTGGAGGTAGTTCCGATGGCACCAGTCCACGAAGTCCTGGATAAGTCCTCTGTACTCAGCTTCATCTCCGTTGGAGATGAGGCCGACGATCGCAGAGTCGTCAGAGAACTTCTGTAGATGGCAGTGTGTTGTGTTGTGTGAGAAGTCCGCAGTATAAAGGGCGAACAGGAAGGGAGCCAAAACGGTCCCCTAGGGGGTCCCCGTGCTACCGATGATCATGTCGGACACACAGTTCCGGGTTCTCACAAACTGTGGCCGGTTAGTGAGGTAGTCCAGGATCCATGATGACAGGTGCTGGTCCACCCCTGCACACAGCAGCTTGTCCTTCAGGATCATCGGTTGGATGGTGTTGAAAGCACTGGAGAAGTCAAAGAACATGATCCTCACCGCATTCCCGGGCTTCTCCAGGTGGGACAGAGAACGGTGAAGGAGGAAGATCACTGCATCCTCAACCCCAATGCTATGCTGGTAGGCGAACTGGAGTGGATCCATCGCTGGTCCCACCAGGGGGCGGAGGTGAGCAAGGACCAGTCTCTCCAGGGTCTTCATCATGTGAGCCTATTAGCCCCTGAGCTATTAGCCCCCAAGCTAACATTAGTAACAGGAAGCTAGAACAGAGTGTGGCGTATATTACACAGGGTTACAAAAATAATTTTTTTGTAAGTTGTCTGTGTTTTTTCAACTGATTTAAGACAATTTTGCACTGCTGAATCCGAATATGACATCCGTTTCTCTTGCTCAGGTGCTAAGTAAAAACCTGTACTTACTTAGTACTTATTTAGTACTGTGCATGTACTTACCTTTATATAAAGGTAAGTACATATAAATTGAATGTTACGTCATCATTGTTCAACATTCAGAGAATTTCAAGCTATAAAAAAGAATTTTGCATCATATAAAGTGAAAATACTCGATGTAAACAAAAACGTATAAAACATGTGGCCATAATTCAAAAAGTTGACCTGATTGAGCAAAACCAATGTGATTTTTGGATTCAGCACATCAAAATTGTCCTAAATCAGCTAAAAAAAACTTAGACAATAAATTTGGTGTTGACCAGATTTATTTTCTTCAGATCTTAGTCACCCCAATAACCATCCCCATTACCACCTGGTTCACCGGTCCGCAGTCTACAATGTGCCTTGTGTCGTCTGGCCCGTCGAGCAGTGGTTTCACTGTGGGCACCAGCACTGGCATGCTGGTCAGTCACAGGAGCTGACAGCCAGCAGCTCCAGGCAGCATCCCTGGGTCGCGGCAACTGCATGATATTTGCTATTTGTTTCCTTTTGATCATTGTGTGTCTCTACATTACCAGTCTGATGTTCATCACCGAGTGTTTCTGAATCATTAGTGTCCTGAGTGTCCGTTTCCTCTTCCATTCCAGTGTCTGTTTCTCTCTGTTGATCATTGTCTCTGTCCTCCATGTTGTAATGAGGAATGTCCTGTAGTTGTGTCAGGTCTGTAGCACTTTCAATGCCACTTTGGTTCACGTTGTCTTGATGTACCTTTTTCAATCTGAGTTGATGCACTCTGATGCAGAGTCCTTCATGCCTGACAAACACCACTGCACCATCCTGGCCGAGGATGATTCCTGGTCCTTTTCATTCTGGGGAATCAATCCACTTGTAGTACACTTTGTCTCCAGCTTCATATTTCTCATCTGTGTGACGTACTTGCTTTCGTAGAGCTCTACGTATTCTTTCTGAACATTCTGCTTCAGTGAAAGCTTTTCTGGATGCATGTAAACCCAATATGTGTCTTGCCACCCACTCATTTTTAGTGGTACCCTCTAAAGCTGGAGGTCTATCTGTCAACACTGAGGGCAGGTTTGAATTCTGACCAAAGACCAACTGGTAAGGACTGTAGCCATGAGCGTGGTGGTTTTTGCCATAAGGGCCCAGTCCAAAGCATTGTCCCAGTTGCAGTAGTTGCTTTCCTTAACTTTCATCATAATCTCAGTGAGTGTTTGATTGTGTCATTCCAGGAGTCTGTTACTCCATGGATGATAGGCAGCTGTGGTCTTCACCTCTATGTTAAAGTTTTCTGCCATATCTCTGAACTCGTCATTGTTAAACTCTCCTCCATTGTCACCAAAGAGTTTCTGTGGCGGACCATACACACTTATCCAAGCATGTAAAAAATGTCTGATTATTTCAGATGACTTCTTTGACTTCAGAATACTGCCAGCACTAAACAGTGTGAAGTGTCAATAATGTGAAGATACCACACACCTGGTTGAAGTTCATGGAAATCAACAGCAACAGTCTCACTGTACTGTGATGCTAGTGGTAGGCCAACAGCTGGCTTGGACTTTGCTATATACAGTGGGGCAAAAAAGTATTTAGTCAGCCACCAATTGTGCAAGTTCTCCCACTTAAAAGATGAGAGAGGTCTCCAATTTTCATCATAGGTATACCTCAACTATGAGAGACAAAATGAGAAAAAAAAATCCAGAAAATCACATTGAAGGATTTTTAATGAATTAATTGGTAAATTCCTCAGTAAAATAAGTATTTGGTCACCTACAAACAAGCAAGATTTCTGGCTCTCACAGACCTGTAACTTCTTCTTTAAGAGGCTCCTCTGTCCTCCACTCGTTACCTGTATTAATGGCACCTGTTTGAACTCGTTATCAGTATAAAAGACACCTGTCCACAACCTCAAACAGTCAAACTCCAAACTCCACTATGACCAAGACCAAAGAGCTGTCAAAGGACACCAGAAACAAAATTGTAGACCTGCACCAGGCTGGGAAGACTGAAACTGCAATAGGTAAGCAGCTTGGTGTGAAGAAATCAACTGTGGGAGCAATTATTAGAAAATGGAAGACATACAAGACCACCGATAATCTCCCTCGATCTGGGGCTCCACGCAAGATCTCACCCTGTGGGGTCAAAATTATCACGAGAACGGTGAGCAAAAATCCCAGAACCACATGGGGGGACCTAGTGAATGACCTGCAGAGAGCTGGGACCAAAGTAACAAAGGCTACATCAGAAACACACTACGCCGCCAGGGACTCAAATCCTGCAGTGCCAGACGTGTCCCCCTGCTTAAGCCAGTACATGTCCAGGCCCGTCTGAAGTTTGCTAGAGAGCATTTGGATGATCCAGAAGAGGATTGGGAAAATGTCATATGGTCAGATGAAACCAAAATAGAACTTTTTGGTAAAAACTCAACTTGTCGTGTTTGGAGGCGAAAGAACACCATACCTACTGTGAAGCATGGGGGTGGAAACATCTTACTTTGGGGCTGTTTTTCTGCAAAGGGACCAGGACAACTGAACCGTGTAAAGGAAAGAATGAATGGGGCCATGTATCGTTAGATTTTGAGTGAAAACCTCCTTCCACCAGCAAGGGCATTGAAGATGAAACGTGGCTGGGTCTTTCAGCATGACAATGATCCCAAACACACCGCCCGGGCAACGAAGGAGTGGCTTCATAAGAAGCATTTCAAGGTCCTGGAGTTGCCTAACCAGTCTCCAGATCTCAACCCCATAGAAAATCTTTGGAGGGAGTTGAAAGTCCGTGTTGCCCAGCGACAGCCCCAAAACATCACTGCTCTAGAGGAGATCTGCATGGAGGAATGGGCCAAAATACCAGCAACAGTGTGTGAAAACCTTGTGAAAACTTAAAGAAAATGTTTGACCTCTGTCATTGCCAACAAAGGGTATATAACAAAGTATTGAGATGAACTTTTGTTATTGACCAAATACTTATTTTCCACCATAATTTGCAAATAAATTCTTTAAAAATCAGACAGTGTGATTTTCTGGATTTTTTTTTCTCATTTTGTCTCTCATAGTTGAGGTATACCTATGATGAAAATTGGAGACCTCTCTCATCTTTTAAGTGGGAGAACTTGCACAATTGGTGGCTGACTAAATACTTTTTTACCCCACTGTATCTGACATATAGCACACTCATTGACTATCTTCTGTATAATCGAGCCACACTCAACATCTTTGTTATCTGAGTTCCTCAGTAGCCTCTGTAATTTGTCTGCAGAGGCATGACCAAACTGTCTGTGAAGTTTTAGCAGAATGTCATACTTTGCTGCAGGACTCATTTCTTCAGATACAGTAGTGTGAGGATTTCATCCTCAAAATGGTCATCCACAATATTCACACAATAATGATCAGAGCTTGTGAATTCTAACCTCACTGGCTTGTTGAACATTGCTGCTCTGTCATTTTTCATGCCAAGTATTGTTCCTGCTCTTTGCATTGAAGCCTTACTCAATGTTGACTGGCACAACTACAGTTTCAATATGGCATTTGGTCTGTCCAACATTAGCAGGAATTTTCAGCTTCTCTGTCGAATGCACCATTTGTCCATCACCAAATTTAAATTATCTATTACTGTGCTTTTACGATTTCTTTAGGTCGTGCAATTGAATGTAGTGTCACTCAATGTAGTGACATAGTTATTCAGCCATTCTTGTCCACATACAGTCCTTGTGCATGCAGTATCTATAATTGCTGATCCAAAACACTCTGTCATTAAGATTTCGGCTTCAGTGGGTGACTCTTTAGTGAAGAGAGTGATATTGCGCTCCTCTGCTTCCCCTCTGCTGCTCTCTTCAGACAGCTTCACTTGCTCACCTTTGTAAGGACAGTCTTTAGCCCATTGAAAGGTTGACTGACAGACTGCACACTTTGATCAGCGCCCATACGCATCCAGTGGGTTACTCCCAGGCAGTGGTGCTCTCTGCCACTGGTGCTTTTGTGGCTGCACTTTGCCTCCCTGGCGTTTCTGCTCTGTCATATAAGCCGTGTCTTGATTAATTCCCATGGTGGAGACTGGCGTTTTCCCACCAAATTTCATCTTCAAAGCCGACTTCATTGAAGAATACATTAGCTCCGTGCACACCATGAGTGCTAGCTGACGATCCTTTTCATCCAAACACGCGGTGTCAAGCAGCTTAAAAGCTAAAACTACGTCGGGTAACTCCATCTTGTATTTGTGCATTCGTGAATAGCGCTGCTCAAAGTCAGTTAGGCTACGGTCACACTGCAGGTCCTGATGCTCAATTCCGATTTTTTGCTGAGATACGATTTTTTTGTGTGGGTGTTCACGTTACAACTTAAATGCGACCCCCATCAGACTCCAGTGTGAATGGTCTACAGCTATGACGTGACCTGCATGCGCAGAAGAAAACGTAACACAGTGTTGTGTTTACGGAAGTAAATATGAGCCCAGAACGATTGGGGGGGTGGGGGGACAGAACTTCTTCACCCTGTCAGATGACTGCTGTGATCAGCTCTGCTTTAACAGAACTGATCGATTAAACAGCTCTCTTTAACATGAAATCTCCCCCGCACAGGAAGGAGGAGCCGCCAGAGACTCCCCTCTCTTGTGTGTCCCCCTATCTGGCCATTCCACTTCACAGTCGTGTCAATATTAACTTTACATTTTAGATATTACAGCAGCCAGGAAGGAAAAAGGAATTTGCAGCATCTAGTAAATGTGCCGTTACGTGTGCCTGAAATGTCTGACAGTTTCAGCCCTGAACTCCCCCCCGCTCAAAATTTTGAAGTTATTGTGCAGTCGGAACTGACAAAATTACAATCCAGTGATAAAGGGAAGAAGATTGATTAAAAAGAGAGCACAAATCAGCTGTGTCTGCCATGCTGGCTGCATCCTCCACTGCAGAATTGTAGCGTCTGTCTCACTTCAATGAGGAAAAAGTCGGATGAAATGTGACATGACCGTTCAGACGGCGGTCGCTTTGGAAAATATCAGATACGTATCCGAATTAGGACCACATATGAAAGTGGCCTGGGTCTGGTGTGAAAAAGTCGGATATGTGTTGTTCAGACTGTCATTAAAAAAAATCAGATATGGGTCACATTTGTGCAAAAAAATCGGAATTGAGCATTAAAACCTGCAGTGTGACCATAGCCTTATATAGTCCACCATGGACACTTCACAGCCTCTACTTATTTGGTCAAAATGCGAATAGGCTTCATAAATCTGGTTCTTTTCCTCTTCAAGGAACAAACTGTTGTGGAAGATGAAAGCAGACGAGGCAGCAAGCTGAATGACACACGAACTTTATTCACCTTCCAACATGAAACAGAAACTCCACCACTTGAGTCCCTGAGCGAACTCTTTTATACACTTCTATTCCCGCCTCCGGCACACAGGGTAATCACATTAACATACAGACATGAAAGACATGTACACACATTAACATGACATTGACACACACGTCACAGAGCAGGTCTTGCTACCATACATTCGCACCCCTGCATCCTCAGGTGTGAACCTGGCGTGGTGGGGGGGCGAAAGGCACATGTTTGTTTGTTTAGCTCCTCTCCCCTTTCTCCATTAGCATCCCTAACTATCTTCTCCCTCACCAACCCTGTTGTCCTGGGTGGAGTGCCATATGTATTGTGTCCACCACACTGTCAAGTTTTGCTAACAAAGTTTCCATACCGCTTTCTTTATTCAAGTCATCTACCAGTATTTTCATCCCAGCCTCCCTCGCCATTCCTGACAGCGCCAAAACCATGGCGACAGCTTGCTTCTCCTTGTTGAGTTGAGTAACTCTGGTCCAAATTGTACCATCATTTTTTCAACTTTCATAAGGTTTCTTCTTGTCGAAGCTTGGGGGTACTCTGTAGTTGGAAACCATCCTCTGCTACCAAAAAAATGCTCTGCTTACTCAAAAAACTAACCACGACGGTTGCTTAGAAGAATGCTGCTTTATTCGACGCTGCCATTGGGCCTTCCCGGCCGTTACAGTGATAACATCCTTGTACCACCAAAATAAAAGCATTACAACTTCCTGGAATAACTGGAGAGTAGAGCCACTGTATTAAACATAAAACAGCATTAATAGCTTAACAGTGATAACTCTGTATATCCATCTCCTGCATTGTGAGAATCAACAATTCTTTTTCTCAAATCTAAACTGATTTCTTTTGTTTTTGGCATGATGATTTCTCAAGTGACAGTTCAGCTTAACTATTCCTAAGATCACATAGTTTTAGGAGTGCTGCTGTTATCAACATTTATTGCTAGTCAAACTGTAATATTTTCAACCAGCCAAACAATGATGAATGTCAAAGTTTTACTAAATATTGCTCTACAGCATAACACACAATCTGCTTTATGGAGCAATTTACACTACAATTAACAGTTCTATTGTCAGTATTACTTCTTCATGATGATAAGTTTACTGTATATGTGACTTACACTATTACAAATTTTGCAATTATGAGGTTAAATTGTGAAAAATGTTTTATATGTATTTATCATCAGTGTCATAGAACTGCCATAACCCAGTCCAATGCACATGGTCTTGCTGAAGTGGTCCAGTGGTTTCACTAAACTCCATCCATGCATATTGTGTAAAGGACTTCAAACAGGATTAGAGAGGGCTGTTAGGTTCTATGTGAACTAATGTGGATCAGGTGTCTGTGGGAACTGCAGAATTAACTTGTGTTCTTGGTGGAAAGACTTTCAAGACGGCATAAAGTCAGAGTGTAAAGAGGTAAAGATTTCCTAAAACATATTAAGAAAAAACCACAGGCACACACACCAACAGGTACACACTGTCAAGTACACAATGTAACTATTGTTTGGCATGACCTCCCCAAATCATCAACATGTACGTAACTACAAAGCTCCACTTTCGGACCCACTTATGTCTTATTTCACGCCTTCAAACTGTCGCTAGTCTCTGGCTGTAGAGGAAGCACAGCAAAGTAAGAATCGAGAAAAGGATCTGGAGTGGGTTGTGGCCCATCTGTTAGACATTTTTCTTTAATCACTCAGTTGTTCTTCTCCACTTTGTTGTTCCCTTCTCACATTCAGAACACACTGCAATTAACCGCAAATATGTGAAACCTTTGCGTGTATGAGAATGGGAGACAGCAAAGATAGAGATGGAAACACCAAGAACTGCAGCAACAGAGATTTTAAAACTGTAGGAAGATCAACAACTAGGTTTTCGTTTTGTGCACTTGTGGCTGGGTAAGGATGGGTGAGGCTAATAAGTCAGGGCGTAGTGGCTAACAGACAGGGAACCAGGCCAACCATGACAATACTACAAAGCTATTACAATAAGATTGGGATATTAACATTTGTATACAGAAGTAAGCAAACATTAAGATTTTTCTCTCTAAGCTCACTCATCACTCAGAAGAACATCTATTTCCTCATCCCTCTCATCCCACCCCTCATCTTCTTGACCAGTCCTTTAAAAAAAAAAAAAAAATATTATTCATCTGGAGGAATTTCTGCAGCACCCTGACTGGTTTGGATTTGAAGAGTTTCCTGAGGTTTTTGATTGCTGTCAGACAGGGACAAAGCCACTGCAATGTCTTCCCTTCTTCCACGCACATAAATACAAGAGGAGAAACAGAGTGAAGGCGCAGGAAAGAGAAGGGGGATTCGGGGGCGCCACAGGACAGACTTTGACACATTCCTGGCCGATGGCTCTGATACTCTCTCTCTCTCTCTCTCTCTCTCTCTCTCTTTTCCCTGCCTTCTTTCTCCCCTCAACCCTTCCACTTCTTCTCTCTCCCTCCTTTTTGTGGCGAGTCGAGCAATTCTTTCCAAACAAGAACAGCCTCATCTCTGATCCAAACTCTCTGGCTTTGATTAACTGCTTAATGAGCCTGCCGTCGGTATGCTGCGGTTTAAACGCACACTCTTCGCAGGGGCGCATAGAAATGCATGCAAACACACACGTGGACTTCCAAATCCAAACTGTGTGTCCAAAAGCACAACTACACAGAATTATAAATAAAATCCACATGCTCTGGTACAATCAGCCAGGCTTTGGGTCAGATCCAGCTTCTAAACAAATTCTCTCTCTTTTGTCTCTCTGTCCTCCTCATTCACATAAGCAAGGCAAACTCAAAGCCAGCTGTGCCCTCAACAGCCTGGCATATACAGCGAGGCAATGACTACACTCCGGCTCTTGTGCCCGCTGGATATTCCTTTCAGTTCCGGTGGCAAAGTTGAGCGGAAGAGGTCAAAGGAAGGACAAACACCACACCATCAACTCCTCCTTTTCCTCTTCTGCAATGTCTAACTTTACAAAATATCAGTAACATATCAGCGAGAAGGTGACAAGAAGAGAACTCCCTTTTCTGACTCACACTCACTCACCAAACAGACAGCAGCCTCCACTCTTAAAAAAATACAGCCACACACAAACCTTAATTCTGTGTTGAAGATAGCAAAAACATATTTGCTGGATCTGAAGCCCTTTTCCACATCTCTGAGCTTTAGGTTGTCTAGAGGGAGCATGTATTTCTTCTCTTTCTCCTGTAAAAAAAAAGAGAGAGAGAATAAAGATTACATTTTGACAGTGGTATGCACTGTAATATATAACACCACAGAAGAAACAACAGTGGTGAGAGTAAAAAACACGTAAGACTGAGGCCAGTTTACGTAAAGGCTTCAGCTGAACTATGCAAGTGTGTGTATGGTCGTAAAATATTTTTTATGTTGCACCTTATGAAGAGATTGGAGCCAAAACCTTTGTACAGGAATAATGAATGGGCTAGAAGGTGAGGTTCATATAAGATGATGCACACATTAACAATCTACAAAATACTGAAAGAGAGATGGCAGAACTGGGAGAAAGAAGGGGGAAAAGATGCCATAAGTCTATAGTCTGTCATCGCCATGGGGACTTATGAATGACAGAGAACAGTTGGAGGAGTGGGGTGGCCAGTGTGAGGCGAACCAGACAGTATGGAGGCAGGGCGCAGAGAAATGAATCAGGGAGGGAGGGAATGAGAGAAAGAGCATGAAAAAAAAAGAGGGAGAGAGGCTGGGCCCACATGTGAAAGTCATTACTCAGACTCAAGTACTAACACAACATTTCTCCTAAAAATGAAGCCCTTCCCCCTCGTCTCTCCTCTACTCCCTCTGCATAACCTTTGAAAAGGGGCCTTCCATAAAGCCTGGCTATAGGAGTAGGCATGGATGCGGTAATGAGGGGCATGAAAGAGAAAGGTGATAACTGTAGAAAACAGAATGAAACCATGATAAAAAGGAATTTGGTCTCATAATCCCAGATTCAGCACAAGCACTTGCAGTATGAGATGAGACTATTTTGGTAGAACATTTTTTTGGTCTTCCTTCTCTCTGTGTGTGCTACCCTGAACCCTATGACTCGCTTCCTTAGCTCCTCTCTCCTTTTTTTCCAAAGGGGCCCACTTCCTGTAACAGAAGTTGAAAAAAATGACAGAACGCGATTGGCGCTCATACAGCAACATCTGGGATCGCTTTGGACAGAGAGGGAGGAGACTAAAATGAGCATAGGGTGCTCTGATGGGGTAGAAATAGAAAGTAGAGATGAAGAAGAGAGGAAGAGGAGGGATAGAAGCAGATACAAGGATGGATGGAGGTGAATTTCGCAAGTAGACAAGGAAATGGTGAAGAACATAAAGAGCGGGAGAGAGTGTAGAAGAAGTGAGGAGAAACTCCAGACCACTCCAAAGTTGATTCCCCATGGGTCCCATCAACCCATATATGGCTGCTAAGTTCCTCCCTAGCTCTCTCTCCTTCTCTCACTCCCCTTATTTCCTTATGCCTTCCCCAAGCGAACAGGCAGATCCCTCGCAGAATGAGTAAATGTGCCACGTCAAGACTGGATACTACATCGGGACGCAGCTCTGCAAATGGCCGACTCAAGCTAAACTGACCACTCTCAAGGAGACGCGCATGCGAGTGGATGTCTGAGGTGCGTTGACCTCCTGTCCTATGGTCAAGCGTTGAGAAGACCGGATAAAAAACAGAGAATAGCAGAGGAAACCTTTCATCAGCTCTCCTCCGCCTTAGGCAGGACAACAGCCAGAGTTGGGGAAAAGGCCGAAGCAAAGCGAAAAAGGGTCCTGCTCCGTCATCCCAGTGTTCAGACTACCTGTTCAGGATCTTACTGGTGTACAGTAGTCTGCACATTGGTTAGACTGTGCAAGGAAGTGCCTCAGCAGCCTACACAACTATCACCGACATATATACAAGCCCTAGAAGATCATGAAAACCTGCATGTACTCTATTATGAGGCAAATTTAGGGTGTATTATTGTTGATGTTTCTTGCCTGCAAATGTCTCTCAATGTGCATACATAGCCAACAGTTTTCACCGTGATTGAGTCTATATTAAGTCAGACAGTGTCTCACCTATTTGCAGCACTTTATCAGCTTGAATTCTGCTAATGGCATGGAAAAAGTTGTGCTTAGAAATGTTTGCATTTAAGCTAATGATGGTATAGTGTATAAATATCACTAGCAGGAGCTCTAAATTTGCTAATATTTTATAGCGTTGCAAACTCGGAAAGCCAAAAATCAGTGGTCTGTCTTACAGCAGCTCTAAATTAATGAATTTTCAGAGAATGCCTCACACACTTTGAGTTCCTGCATGACAGTATAACTCTTGTGTTCAAAGACATATATGCATGCATGCCTGTATTTGTGTGCATGTCATATTCCTGGTGGTCTCGGGGTGATTGTGAAGTACCATACATCAAAGTTGATATGTTTTAACCTACAACTTCCCCTCCACAAGACAAATCGATCTGAGATATGGAACAGGCCTCACATACACACAGACGAGTATCTGTAGATTAAAGGTATAGCCATGAGTCGCCTGTTTTTCTTCAGGTTCCCTTGTGGAAGGCTGGCAGTTGAGGGGGTGAAGGAATGTTTGACTGTTGAGTGGGCTGCAGAGATTAAACTCTGAATCGTTAAGCTCTGCTTTCGATGTGAGGTCAGTGGAGAGTACAGATTTCATAGAAAGAAGATTCAATTCAAAGACAGCTAAAGTGTGTCTGTGTATGGAAGTAATCAACACAGATATGATAAGGGGAGGCCGGCAGGGGAGATTTTTGGGGGGAAGAAGGGTATTTGTGAGAGACACTGTGGAGGAGTTTAGAGGGGGAGTCAAAAGGGGAGGTCTGCTGTGTAGAAACAGCCATGTGGGATTTCTCTGGGCAGATCTTGGAAGCTGGTGTTTGGACAAAGCTTCAGATTTTCCAGCCAGGAATGTGCACAGTCCCAGGGAGACTGCCAACCACAGAGAGGGGGAGAAGCAGAGCGAGGGTGAGACACACGAGAGAGAAAAGAGGAGTAGAAGGGAAAAGAAAAAAGAAATGTCTGTGGAGGTGATGTGGGCGGGCAGTTATGAGAGCGGGAACTGTGAGGGAGAAGTATTCGATGGGTGGTTTGTGTGACTATGAGTGCTCTGATCTCCAGCGATAACGCGGATGAGTGGCAATGCAGTCAAGCCTTGCAAAGACATGATCATAATCTGATAAGCCTTTAAATGAACTGAGGAGGTGTGAAGACAAAAAAAACAAACAAACAACAACTAGCCCTGCAGTATTAAAATTAAACCATAAGAAACACACATGTTCTTGAACAGGGGTGTCCAATCATGTGCCATGGAGGGCCAAGAACCTGCAGGCTTTATCGTCAACCAGTGTCTTCAACAGCAGATTCCACTGAATTTCTTCTCACTGATTGCTAATTAGTGAGAACACTTGCTGAAGAGACTGTGCAGAAGAGAAAACCTGCAGGGTCTTGGCCCTCCATGGCACACGATTGGACACCCCTGTTCTAGAGCAACCTGCAGACAGCCAGCATTTGTTGTCCTGATTCGGTCAAGAGTTATTTGCTGGTCTGGATCTGTTTTTTTCTTGTGCATGTGCAAGATCTGTGAATATGTGAGTTGACTAATGCTCACTAAGCGAATGGCAGCAACAGAAGACCTATAACCCTGTGTGTACAATATGCATGCCTAGGGCTGTTTCTGGAACACTGGGTCTAAGTGGTCTAGTGTTTATCTGAAAAGTGACCATGTGGCTGTCTGAGAAGCTGTATATTTTTCTGCACTATTTGCATGTCACTTTGTTTACATCAGAGTCTGCATGTGTACTGCATACTGTACATATTACTCTGTCGACTGTGTGTGTGTGTGTGTGTCTCAGTTTGGCTTGGGGCAGCTCCAGCTGTGTCAGAGTGAGCCGCTCCAAATGCCTGAACTCCCAGAAGAGGAAGAAAAGCGGGAGCGAGGGGGATGAGCGGGGGCAAGCGCGACGAAAAGAGAGGTTAGAGGAATGGATAGAGGAAATAGTGGGGTTCAATTGCAGACCCAGGTAGCAGAAGAGAAAAGCAGCAAATATTTACACAGAGAAAAAGGAGTTAAAATGATCTTTTAGTGGTTAATATGGTTAAGTTTCAAAACCTCCAAAGAAAGAACAATGTCTTATGTTTAATTTCAGACTTGAAAGCAATTTTCTTGTGGTTGCCAAGAACAATAACTTATTTGTAAAAGCATTCAACATATTGTTTCTAACAAACACTCAATTCTCCATGTGTCAAACAATACAACTCCGTTTCATCAGCAGTGCTGTAGTCCCAAATGTTAACTGTCCATCCACAGCGTTTTCATCCAGATGTGAATGTTTACAGGTGCTTGTTTGTATCCATAAACAAACGCTGCAACGTGTTTCCCTCCTCTGATCTCCCCCTCCCCACACTCGGCCGTTCCCTTTTCCCATGACATCAACTGTGTTAGGATGAGACTGTTGTGGTGTGTCTGCCTGTCTACACTTGCTGTGCAGACCTTCTGCTCCTGTACAGCAGGCACAGACAGGCAGACAGATGGCAGCCCCACTGACATCACCACAGAGGGCCACAAGGACAGCTCTGACACACGTCAATAAAACAACGAATACCAATAATAAAAAAAAAAACATCTGTTTGAATGACTTAATCAACATACTATTTAAAGTTGATAATGTATAATATTTTAATAAACTTATGATGAGTTAAAGTGTACCGCTATCTTTTCAGTTCAGTATTTTTCATTTTCAGTCCAAATTATTATATAGAAAATGAGATGTATGTCAAAAAAAAATAATGTTATTTGGTAATTAAATGGATGTTAAGGCCTCACCTCGTCATCCTTGAACCAGGACAGGGTCTCTGCAGAAAGGATGAACCAGTATTCCTTGGCTCCACCTTTCATTATGCCAATGTTGCTGATGGTCAGCCACCCCTTACGAATGACCTGCCAATCAGCATAAGGGTAAGGATCTAATATGGGAATACCGATCGGACATGAGCAGAAGTGATGAGAGAAAAGCCGCAGGACGTCAGAACCTCTTGAAGGCATGCAAAGCTGACTGTACAAATGCTCAGTGACGGAAGAGTCTGAGACAGCTGACAATGATGGGAAAAATAATATTTGTACAGGTTAAGCATTTTTGAGATTTACAGCATACATAACATTTATATGAGCACCACCACTGAACACAAACACATTTTGAAAAAAAGAAAATAAAGGATGAAAGAAACTGAGCAAAAGTGAAGGGAAAGTGCACAGTAGAGGAAAGTTTAACAACGGGTGCAGTTACCAGAAATAATAGATAATACCAAGATATGAATTATACATAACACAAAGGAAGAAAATGTTGACATGTGCAGAGGAAACTGTGAAAAGTTTATTATTAAGTCTGGACAGAGAAGATAATATAAACAGTGTAAAAGCTGCACGTGGTGAAACATACTTATTAAAGCTACAAGAAGCAGTTTTGATTGATAAGTTGCATGCCAACCCACAAAGCTTAAAGAGGATATATTATGCTCTTGTTTACTTAGCATCATTTGAATACTGTCACAATGGTAAATATGCAAATCAAATATGCACCAAGTTTTGAATAATGAACTCAGTATTTACAAATGATCCATATGAGCCAGAAACACAGAATTTAAGACTTTTAACACTACTGAGAGTGGATAGCCCATATAAAGTCAGACAAGCAGGCCTATTATAAGCTGCTGTCCAGATTTTTTTCATGTAAGAGGATTATAACGAGAAGAAAAGCTGGTTTAAACAGCTTATTTTGGAAAATTGGGGTCTACCAAGGGTGGTATAAGAAAAATAGGATTATTTTTTTAAGCTGTGAAGCATGCAAAGGATCTGTAGGTTGCAATGTAGCACAGTTAGTCCCCTTTAAGTTTGAATTCTGCCCATATCTTTAGCAAAGGTAATAGTGAGTCAGCAGCGAGGAGGCTTAAAGACATAGGTCTCCTACTATTAGACTCGAAGGAGGGGCCACACCCTGGAAGAAATAGATAAAGTAATAACAATGAGGTGAAGTTTTTTTTATTATGTGACAACATTTTGGGAAACACTGCTAGTCACGTGTTTTTTTTTAAATATGACCACAAAACTTTGAACAGGAAAAAAGGTTAAGTGATACCAAATATAAATTTATTGTCATAGGTTACTAATGCTAACCTAAGCTGCTAACATTTACGATACTATTGGGGTTTTTAATGAAAATCATTGAGATAGCAATGTTGTGAATTAGGATCAGTCATTCACATGTTTCTGTTATACTTCTGTCTGTACAATAAAGAACCATTTCCACAAATAAAAACTTTAAATCAACAATTTACATCAAACTAATCTTAAAATATCAATGTACAGACTGAATAGGTGCAGACTGAAGCAGTTTAATGATAATTTACCTAATAGCTGACAATGTGATAACTCTTAACATCTGAACATCTCAAATGTTCCTTTGTCTAAATGCTTAGAAATGCAGTTAAAGGGTGTTTTAATGCTAAAAGCTCTGGTAGTTTACCTTTCATATACATCGGACACTACAGTTGGGAGTGACCGTTATCCAATATCATGTGTCATTGGAGAAAAAATGGGAAGTGAATGGAGGTGACGGAGTCACAAGATGGGTATATGGAAAAGCTGACAGGGAAAGATTTCAGAGCTTGTGTGAGAATAACATGGCAAGGATAATGATAGCTGATAATATCAATGAAGCTAATAAGCAAATTAGCTCAGCTATAATTAGGGCTGCAGAAGGATCTATACCTCAGATGCGAGCCAGAGTCCGCCATTTGAGGAGCCCTGCTCTAGGCAATTGCCCGGATGCTCAACAAACTTGCACACACAGTGATCCTTTGGTCAGTCTGAATAAAGGTTGTGCTGAAACTCAGATTGTGATCTCTATCTTATTCCAGCTTGGAGCAGGCTTAGGTTCTATATACAGTGGGGTAAAAAAGTATTTAGTCAGCCACCAATTGTGCGAGTTCTCCCACTTAAAAGATGAGACAGGTCTCCAATTTTCATCATAGGTATACCTCAACTATGAGAGACAAAATGAGAAAAAAAAATCCAGAAAATCACACTGTCTGATTTTTAAAGAATTTATTTGCAAATTATGGTGGAAAATAAGTATTTGGTCAATAACAAAAGTTCATCTCAATACTTTGTTATAAACCCTTTGTTGGCAATGACAGAGGTCAAACGTTTTCTGTAAGTCTTCACAAGGCTTTCACACACTGTTGCTGGTATTTTGGCCCATTCCTCCATGCAGATCTCCTCTAGAGCAGTGATGTTTTGGGGCTGTCGCTGGGCAACACGGACTTTCAACTCCCTCCAAAGATTTTCTATGGGGTTGAGATCTGGAGACTGGCTAGGCCACTCCAGGACCTTGAAATGCTTCTTATGAAGCCACTCCTTCGTTGCTCGGGCGGTGTGTTTGGGATCATTGTCATGCTGAAAGACCCAGCCACGTTTCATCTTCAATGCCCTTGCTGATGGAAGGAGGTTTTCACTCAAAATCTCACGACACATGGCCCCATTCATTCTTTCCTTTACACGGATCAGTCGTCCTGGTCCCTTTGCAGAAAAACAGCCCCAAAGCATGATGTTCCCACTCCCATGTTTTACAGTAGGTATGGTGTTCTTTCTCCTCCAAACACGACAAGTTGAGTTTTTACCAAAAAGTTCTATTTTGGTTTCATCTGACCATATGACATTCTCCCAATCCTCTTCTGGATCATCCAAATGCTCTCTAGCAAACTTCAGACGAGCCTGGACATGTACTGGCTTAAGCAGGGGAACACATCTGGCACTGCAGGATTTAAGTCACTGTAGGCGTAGTGTGTTACTGATGGTAGCCTTTGTTACTTTGGTCCCAGCTCTCTGCAGGTCATTCTCTAGGTCCCCCCGTGTGGTTCTGGGATTTTTGCTCACCGTTCTCGTGATAATTTTGACCCCACGGGGTGAGATCTTGCATGGAGCCCCAGCTCGAGGGAGATTATCAGTGGTCTTGTATGTCTTCCATTTTCTAATAATTGCTCCCACAGTTGATTTCTTCACACCAAGCTGCTTACCTATTGCAGATTCGGTCTTCCCAGCCTGGTGCAGGTGTACAATTTTGTTTCTGGTGTCCTTTGACAGCTCTTTGGTCTTGGCCATAGTGGAGTTTGGAGTCTGACTGTTTGAGGTTATGGACAGGTGTCTTTTATACTGATACGGAGTTCAAACAGGTGCCATTAATACAGGTAACAAGTGGAGGACAGAGGAGCCTCTTAAAGAAGAAGTTACAGGTCTGTGAGAGCCAGAAATCTTGCTTGTTTGTAGATGACCAAATACTTATTTTCCACCATAATTTGCAAATAAATTCTTTAAAAATCAGACAATGTGATTTTCTGGATTTTTTTTTCTCATTTTGTCTCTCATAGTTGAGGTATACCTATGATGAAAATTGGAGACCTCTCTTATCTTTTAAGTGGGAGAACTTGCACAATTGGTGGCTGACTAAATACTTTTTTGCCCCACTGTAGGTACATATAAAAAAAAATTAGAATATCATGAAAAAGTTCAATATTTTTTGTCACTCATTTCGGAAAGTGAAACCCATATATGACTGGCGCCTAGCGGCTGCCCCGGCCTTGGATGCGCTCTGCAGAGCGTGCCTAAATGCCAAGTCACGTTTCGTTACCTTGTATTCATACATGTGTAATGACAATAAAGTTGAATCTCATCTCATCTCATCTCATCTCATCTCAAAATGAATGCAGTGATATTGAAGGGCTCACCTGGTTTCCTACAATCCCTGCCATAGTCTTCTTATTGCTGTGATCGTGCACCTGCTGGCCACTAAGACGAAGAGCACATCCTATTAAATCTGTTGGTGAGTTAAGGTTATAAGGTTTTTTCTTTTTCAATTAAAATGCAATAAGGAGACTCACTTATTGATTCCAACGAAGTCTTCATGTTTGGTATTTATGTAGGCAAGCTGTATATCAATAAGCAACAAAACCTGGAAAATAAAATATAATTAACTTGGGAGACACAACTTCATACAAAGTTGAAGATACAACATTTTTTTAATTACATTTAATGTGTAAATGTGGATGAACGACCTGATCTCTGCATTTACTCTCTTGCTGTCGAATTTCAGTGGTTACAATCTTCTCCGTTTCACCTTGCAGTTTTGGAAAAGAACTGAGCTATGGAGAGAAAACAAAACTTAGACTTATAGAGCTCACACCATGAAATACTCAGCACACTGTAAGTACATATATACCTTGCTGATACACTGGTACACAGTGCTGATTAGTTCTTGACTGACCATGTCAATAAATTTAGCACATGGAGCTTTTAGCCGTGTTATCTGTTTCCTTACAATGGCTTGAAAGGCCGTGTCAGGAGTGAACAAACCAGTCCTGTTGGTGAAAATATCGAAAATGTTATAACAGTAAACTCTAAATGATGCAAAAGCTGAGAACACTACACTACACCTGACACCATGGGTGTTTCTGATGGCATAGCTGATCTCCTGCCTCAGCTTCCTGTCATCAGACTCCATCTTTGGACATTTCACAAGAAGGGGTTAAAGATATGTAAATTTAACATCACTGCTGAGATACACCACTCATGCATATACAAATGGACTCAAACATGCAAAAATTGTGTACAGCATCACAAGCACACCTTGGATAGTTCATAGGGAAAACGCTCATGGAAGATCCGATTGATCCTAGCACCTCCTGACAGATTGGCTGTGTCGATTTTGTCACCCGAGCCCTCAATTAGTTTATCAAACTCAACAGCCAAGTGCTGAATCAACCTGGAAGGACAAAAAGAGAATCGAAAATAAACATGTCCAGGCAAGTTGTTTAAAAGACAAGCTATAGCGGTATGCAAAAAAATTTGGTCACTGACAATAAATTACAATATTACCAGAAAACATTAATTCATGGTTATTTTTTAATTTCATAAATTTAAATTATCAAAAAAAAATTGTGCAATGTCCAAAAGTCTAAGCATTGTACATACTTAACAAAACACACCAATTAAAAAAAAATCAATATGTTATTTATCAAGGGGTGACCAAAGTTTTTGCATAGCACTGTATAGGCATGCATATACAGTATAAAGAAAGACCGACTGACTGTAGCAGTGTCTTGGTCCTGCGTGTAGGGTCATCAGGATCATAGTCTTTGTAATCTTCAACCTCCTTGTTAAGGGCCAGAAGCTGGTTCTGCAGATGACTGCGGAAGGTTGGCAGTGAGTCTCGGATGTGGTTTGTCAGTTGCTGAAAATACATGCCATTAGTAGCAGCAATACATAAACATAATATATTTTGTAATCTATAAGTATGTGCTTGGGTTATAAACCTGGTTAAGTATTCTTTGTAAATATGGGGTCCCCATAGTTTCAGCCATGTGTTTGTAGGCGGGGTGGGACAGGAAAAACTTCTTCTCTGCCAGCAGAGCTTCCTTAATATTCTTTTTCCCATCGATGTCCTTCTGACTGCGATTCACCACCCCTATGTAACCTGGGGAGGAAGAGATGAAAGGAAAACAAAACACCATGTGATCACTATGAGGGAGACAATGTGCAGCAAGACAGAGGAACAATTAAGGCTGCTGGTGTAAGACAGATTCAGCTTGGTTTTCTGACGTGTCCTTGGGCACACTTCCAAGTTCGCCATTTGTTCCATCAGGACTGCGGCATCCAAGCAGGAAATATGTGTGTTTAAGCAACAACGAAGAATGCTGCATGAAATTGGTCAAATAATAGCGCTTGACTTCATGTCTAATGCTTCAGCTCTATACTGTAACCAAAGCACTTATCTCAGTGGGCCTCCATGGCTAATGCATTAGCAGTGATGGAGAAGCATGAAGAAGCCAACACCTGGTGGTGTTTTACTCAGTCTACACTGTCCAGGGAGCCTTCTGCATTGACTTCTTCCAGGCTCCTCTCTATTCCAGTCTCACACACCCACTCACTCACAGGCATGCTGGTCGCCATCTGTCCCTTGCTTGTTAGAAAATGTTTCTCACTTAGGTGAGTGTTACACAAAGCAAAACCATTAATAATGGAATTTCTTACTCTTTAATTGTCCATGCATACAAAGAAGTAGAAATGCATACAAATGAGGCAGATGTACTCAGTAACCCTGTAGTGATGTCATAATAAGTATACAACTACAGTATCTCACAAAAGTGAGAACACCCCTCACATTTTTGTAAATATTTTATTATATCTTTTCATGGGACAACACTGAAGATATGACACTCTGATAACAATGTAAAGTAGTCAGTGTACAGCTTGTATAACAGTGTAAATTTGCTGTCCTCTCAAAATATCTCAACACACAGCCATTAATGTCTAAACCGCAGGCAACAAAAGTGAGTACACCCCTAAGTGAAAATGTCCAAATTGTGCCCAAAGTGTCAATATTTTGTGTGGCCACCATTATTTTCCAGCACTGCCTTAACTCTCTTAGGCATGGAGTTCACTAGAGCTTCACAGGTTGCCACTAGAATCCTCTTCCACTCCTCCATGACAACATCACGGAGCTGGTGGATGTTAGAGACCTTGTGCTCCTCCACCTTCCATTTGAGGATGGCCCACAGATGCTCAGTAGAGTTTAGGTCTGGAGACATGCTTGGCCAGTCCATCACCTTTACCTTCAGTTTCTTTAGCAAGGCGGTGGTCGTCTTGAAGGTGTGTTTGGGGTTGTTACAGATGTAATAATGTAACAGAGCATGATCCCCTTCCTTTGGAAACTGGGCCGCAGGGCAGCATTCCAACATGATAACGACCCCAAACACACCTCCAAGATGACCACCGCCTTGCTAAAGAAACTGAGGGTAAAGGTGATGGACTGGCCAAGCATGTCTCCAGACCTAAACCCTATTGAGAATCTGTGGGGCATCCTCAAATGGAAGGTGGAGGAGCACAAGGTCTCTAACATCCACCAGCTCCATGATGTTGTCATGGAGGAGCGGAAGAGGATTCCAGTGGCAACCTGTGAAGCTCTAGTGAACTCCATGCCCAAGAGAGTTAAGGCAGTCCTGGAAAATAATGGTGGCCACACAAAATATTGACAGTTTGGGCACAATTTGGACATTTTCACTTGGGGGTGTACTCACTTTTTTTTCCCAGCGGTTTAGACATTAATGGCTGTGTGTGGAGTTATTTTGAGGGGACAGCAAATTTACAGTAATACAAGCTGTAAACCAACTACTTTACATTGTATCAAAGTGTCATATCTCCAGTGTTGTCCCATGAAAAGATATAATAAAATATTTACAAAAATGTGAGGGGCGTATTCACTTTTGTGAGATACTGTATGTTGAGCTTGGCTGAACTCCTGCTGGTAATAAAAGACTCAATTATGTCAGTCCTCTTCACAGAGGATTTGTTTGCTACTACACTGCTTAACACATACATCAGATATTTCTCACATGCACGCACGCATGTAGTCACACACACGCAACACACCTCTGCGTAGGGGGAGCACCCTGTTCTCTAGTACTTCCCTGGCATTTGTTCCTGCATCCATCAGGTCTAGCTTTGTGATTACACCAATTGTTCGTTGACCTAAGGTGAAGATAAAAAAAAATTAAATAAATATATATATATATATATTAAAAAATGCAAAACCACTGGAAGTATGACAAAAATTTAATTGCACATTTTTTCCTGAAATTTAAACAATACATTTCCATATGAACAGCCACATGGCATATAATCTCTTACACTATACTCCCTTAACACAGGGGTGGAGCTCATTGAGAGATTGTTGAGAGATATGGCCAATTTTTGATCTATCAATAATCTTCGGTGATCTCCACAGTTGCCACGGTCTCCTCAAAGTTTGCCTCTGTCCAAAACACACAAGGATTAACCAAACAATCCCAAAGATCAAAAACTGGCCCAATCTCTTAACGATCTCTGTGCCGTGTAAAGGAGCCTCTACATAGGAGGTCTGAGTGGTGGCTTAGAGGCAGAGCATCCTCCCCACAACTGGGAGGTCGGAGTTCAAGTCCCGGCCGGATCATGCCAAAGACCATATAAAAATGGAACTTCCTGCCATCCAGCTTGGTGCTGAGCAAAAATGGAACGGAGGAGGGAAATGTGGGCGGCAAGCAGTGGCTCAGGAGTTAAAGCAGGTCATCCAATAACCAGAGGGTTGGCGGTCTGAATTCCCCTCTCCCCAGCCATCCTGCCGTTGTGTCCCTGGGCAAGACACTTTACCCACCTTGCTTCCAGTGTCCATGACACTGGGTATGAATGTGTATACATGTTTGGTAGTGGTCGGAGAGGACATTGGCGTGGATTGGCAGCCACGTTTCTGTCAGTCTGCCCCAGGGCAGCTGTGGCTACAGTAGTAGTCAAAGTCAAAGTGCCTTTACTGTCATTCCATTGCTAAAAAAACAATACAACGAAATTGAGATACTGCTCCCTAAAACAAACTATCACACTCACAGTTCACTCATGCATTTAACATTCTCATAATTACAACAATAAATAATGCTTAAAACAATAATACCTAAAAAGTTAAATACAATATGTACTGTACATAGCAATAATAAAAACATACTGAGCGATAAATAAATAAGACCAGCTTATACACACAAGGTTATTGCCACAAAATAACCTAAAATAACATCAGCAGTCTGTATGTGTTACATAAATCCATTTACCATAAATCCGTTCAAAATACGTACTGCTGCTGGGAAAAAACTATGAGTAAACCTGGTAGTCCGGGTTTTATGGGATCTGTACCGCTTTCCCGAGGGGAGCAAGTGAAAGAAATCATGGCCTGGATGAGTGCAGTCCTTAATAATGGCAGTAGCTCTGTTGAGGTACCGAGACCTGGAAATCTCTTCCAGAGAAGGGAGAGAACAGCCAGTGATTTTTTGCGCAGTCTCGATCACTCTCTGGAAGGCTTTGCGGTCTGCGGCTGAACAGCCCTCACACCAAACCGTGATGCCATATGACAAAATGCTCTCAATAGCAGAGCGATAAAATAAAACCAGCAACTGTGCATTCAGGCCATTCCTCTTGAGGAGCCTCAAAAAATGTAGACGTTGTTGAGCCTTCTTTATCGTAGCTATGGTGTTAACTGCCCAGGTAAGGTTGTGAGAAATATGAACACCCAGAAACTTAAAAGCCTCCACCCTCTCCACACACTCCTCGGCTATATATAGAGGAGGCGGCTCACTGCTATGCTTCCTAAAATCAATAATGAGTTCTTTTGTTTTTTTTTGTATTCAATAGAAGATTATTATCTGAGCACCATCTCACCAGTTTCTGGACCTCATCTCTGTATGCAGACTCATCTCCTCCTGATACGAGCCCCACTACTGTTGTGTCATCTGCAAACTTCACTATAATGTTTGTGGGGTGAACAGGTATGCAGTCATATGTGTACAGTGAATACAAAGTGGGGCTCAACACACAGCCCTGTGGCGAGCCTGTGTTAAGCATGACTGTAGAGGAGGAATGGGGTCCGAGCCTTAACAGTCTGTGTTCGGTTTGTTAGGAAGTCCTTAATCCAGCTGCAAGTGTGAGTAGGCAGACCAAGCTGAAGCAATTTAGTGATGAGCTAAATTTAGTGAGTAGCTTACCAATATCAATGTCTGTCTGGAATGAATGAATAATGGACTCACTGTAAGCACTTTGAGATGTCACTTGACATGTAAAGTGCCATATACATCTAATCTATTATTATTATTACCTTGGGGGTCAACATCCTTGGCCAGCTTAAGTGCATCAGAGTTTGCTAGATCAGTGTTGGCAGGTGTGACAGCCAGGATGAGACAGTTTTCTTTGCAGATGTACTGCATGACCATATCTCGTATCTGGTACTCTATATCTGCTGGCTGATCACCCACAGGCACCTTTGTGATGCCAGGCAGGTCCACCAGAGTCAAGTTCAACACTGTAAAGAGGGACCCATTTAGAAAGTCAAATCAATGTTAAAGAAAAAGACTTCATATAAAACAGTCATGTGACATGAAATACTCAAATACACACTGTGTTACCATGTGGTGAATAAATTCGTAGATGGATGGGGGCAGGAGAAATGGCTTTATTTGATCCTGTAATTCTGCAGGTCTCTGCCTCAATTTCCTTGCGGATTGCATCAAAATCTGTAAACTTCTTTCCTTTGCAATGGTGAAATTCACCATACTCTAGAGAGACACACACAAAGAGCTTAATTAAAACAGAAACGTCACATAAACATTAACAGACCTACATGGACAAATAAACATTTGAGTATTTTCAGAATAAGTGTTTATAGCATAAATTATTTTACAGTGGATATAAAAAGTCTACACACCCCTGTTCAAATGCCAGGTTTTTGTGATGTAAAAAAATGAGACCAAGATAAATCATTTCAAAACTTTTTCCACCATTAATGTGACCTATAACCTGTACAACCCAATTGAAAAACAAACTGAAATCTTTTAAGGGTGAAAATAAAAAACTGACAATAACCTGGTTGCATAAATATGCACACCCTTAAACTAATACGTTGTTGCAGCACCTTTGGCTTTTATTACAGCACTCAGTCTTTTTGGGTAGGAGTCTATCAGTGTGGCACATCTTGATGTGGCAATATTTGCCCACTCTTTGCAAAAATGCTCCAAATCTGTCAGACTGCAAGGGCATCTCCTGTGCACAGCCCTCTTCAGATCACCCCACAGATGTTAGATCAGCTTCAGGTCTGGACTCTGGCTGGGCCATTGCAAAACCTTAATCGTTTTCTGGTGAAGACATTCTTTTGTTGATTTGGATGTGTGTTTTGGGTCACTGTCGTGCTGAAAGATGAAGTTCCTCTTCATTGTCAGCTTTCGAGCAGAAGCCTGAAGGTTTTGTGCCAACACTGACTGGTATTTGGAACGATTCATAATCACCCCCCCCCCCCCCACTTGACAAAGGCTCCAGGTCCAGCTGAAGAAAAACAGCCCCAAAGCATGATGCTGCCACCACCATGCTTAACTGTAGGCATGGTGTTCTTTTGGTGACAAGCAGTGTTGTGTTTGCACCAAATATACCTTTTGGAATTACGGCCAAAAAGTTCAACCTTGGTTTCATTGGACCATAACACATTTTTCCACATGCGTTTGGGAAATTTCAAATGTGTTTTTGCAAAATGTAGCCAAGTTTGGATGTTTTTCTTTGTAAGATAAGGCTTCCGTCTTGCCACCCTACCCCATAGCCCAGACATATGAAGAAGACAGGAGATTGTTGTCACATGTACTAAACAGTCAGTACTTGCCAGAAATTCCTGCAGCTCCTTCAGTGTTGCTGTCTGTCATATTGACTGGACAAGCCACCTGAATGCAACGCGCAATCACCAAGCAAACACACAAAAAACGTCTGATCTTTTATTAGAATGATCAAAACAGCAATCTTGAGAGAAAAATGCCAATCACTCGCCAGATAAGCAGGAGCCCTGTGGAGGACAGACGAGGCTGATTAGAGAGGAATGGTGATTTAATGGGAAAACAAATAATGCCACTCACGTGGGAGATAGGAGGAGACCAGCACAGAACCCAGCAAAGGAGAGGAACCAGCAGGCGGAACTGCCGGACGGGTTGGATGGGTGGGTCTGACCAGGCAGAGAAGGAAGGCTGCTGTGAGGTGGAGCAACAGGCTGGCGGGCGCACCAAATCCCCGCAGATGCATCCGCTCCGTTGGCAGCAACCTCGAAAAGGTGGAAGAGAGGAGATCATAAGACAATGTCCTTAGACAAACAACCGCTTACTATAGAGTCATCTGTTGAGCAGTATACCCAAATGAGCCAGCGTTGAATTACTGAAGACTGCTTCCTTATAAACGCTGGCAGGCAGGAATCAGCAGGTGCGTCTGATGAGAGAGCCGGTGAACAGGAAGTAGGGGGCAAGCGCTCGCCGCACATGACAGTGCCCCCCCCCCCAAGGAACGCCTCCTGGCAGTCGCCCAGTCTTCTCCAGGTGAGCACGATGGTAGTCCCGGACCATCCCCTTGTCATGGAACTTGGACCAGGGGACCCATGACCGATGCTCCGGGCCATAGCCCTCCCAGTTGACCAAATACTGGAAGCCCCGACCCCAACGTCGTACATCCAAGATCTCCCTCACGGTGTGCATGATGTGTCCGTCAAGGACCTTGGGAGGAGGAGGCGGCTTCAGGGGAGGGCAGAGAGGGCTGGAAGAGAGAGGCTTAACTTTGGAGACATGGAAGGTAGGGTGCGCGTGGAGCGTCCATGGAAGCTGGAGCCGGACAGCAGAGTCGCCGACGTTACCAGTGATGGGAAAGGAGCCCATGAACCGTGGGACGAGTTTGCGACACTCCGTCTTCAGTGGAACCTGGTCTGTGGCTACCCAAACCTGCTGTCCCTTTTTGTAGCTCGGCGCCGGGACCCTCTTGCGGTCAGCACAGCGCTGATTGCGCTCGGTGGCACGCTGAAGCGCCACTCTGGTGTATCTCCAGGCCCGGCGGCAGCGATGAAAGTGAACCCCCACAGACAGCACCGCAACCTCTCTCTCAACCATAGAGAGTGGGGGGGGAGTTGTAGCCCACAGACGCCTCGAACAGTGATCGGCCCACAGCTGAGGAGACTGTGGAATTTAATGAATATTCTACCCAAGTGAGATGGGAGCTCCATGAAATGGGGTCTTCGGCTGCCACATAACGAAGGGCGGCCTCCAGGGACTGGTTAGCAGGCTCAGTCTGCCCATTGCTCTGGGGGTGGTAGCCGGAGGTGAGGCTGACGGTGGTACCCAGACAGTGACAGAAGGCCTTCCAGACTCGTGAAGTGAACTGCGGACCCCGGTCAGACACAATGTCCGTAGGAATACTGTGTAGCCTGATGATGTGGTAGTCAAGAAGCTCTGCTGTCTTGGCGGTGGACGGCAGCTTGGGAAGGAGAACCAGGTGTACGGCCTTGGAGAACCTGTCCACAATGGTCAAAATCACTGTGTTGCCGTGGGAAGGGGGAAGACCAGTGACAAAATCCATGGCAATATAAGACCAAGACCGACTGGGAATGGGTAGGTAAATGGTAAATGGCATTCACTTATATAGCGCTTTTATTCTCATCTCTTGATGACCAAAGTGCTTTACAGATCCTGCTATCCACCCATTCACACACTGATGGTGGCATGCTACCTAAACATGGCGCTTCCAGACCCACCAGGAGCAATTGGGGGTGAAGTGTCTTGCCCAGGGACACAACGGCAGGATATCCGGGGACAGTGTGATTCGAACCGCCAACCATGCGGTTACTGGATGACCGGCTCTACCTCCTGAGCCACTGCCGCTGTGAAGAAAACCAGCGGGGGGGGGGGGGGGGGGGGGGGGGGGGACTTGTTCCGGGCAGACGTCTGACAGGCTTTAACATAGTCCTGCACGTCCTGCTGTAACGTAGGCCACCAAAACGCTCGCCTGATGATGTCAATAGTCCGCACCACCCCCAGGTGACAGGTGAAACGTTCAGTGTGCCCCCACTGGATGACTTTGCTGCGGAGAGCAGCCGGGACGTACAGGCGGTTGGGGGGGCAGCCCAGTGGTTCGGGTTCAGAAGACTGGGCCTGGCGGACTCGCTTCTCGATCTCCCAGGTGAGGGCTCCCAGAACGCACGAAGGCGGGAGAATGGACTGGGGGCAGGAAGGGGGGGTCAGCCATGTCCTGACTGAACTGCCTGGAGAGAGCATCAGGCTTCACATTACGGGAGCCGGGCCTGTAAGTGACAGTACAGTTAAAGCGCTGGAAAAATAAGGCCCAGCGAGCCTGCCTAGGGTTAAGCCGGTGGGCCGACCGCAGATACTCTAAGTTCTTGTGGTCGGTCCACACGGCTACCGGGTGAGCAGCTCCCTCCAGCCAGTGTCTCCATTCCTCAAATGCCAATTTAATGGCCAGTAGCTCGCAATCCCCAACATCATAATTCCTCTCGGGCGGGGTAAGCCACCGAGAGAAATACGCACACGGGCGGAGCTTCAAGTCCGGGGAAGAACACCGAGATAAAACTGCGCCCACCCCCGTCTCTGAAGCATCCACCTCCAGGGTGAACTGGAGCTGAGGGTCGACCTGAGCCAAGACTTGATCGCCAGTGAACAGGACCTTACCTCCTTCCTAGGAGAGGAACCAGCAGGCGGAACTGCCGGACGGGTTGGATGGGTGGGTCTGACCGGGCAGAGAAGGAAGGCTGCTTTGAGGTGGAGTAACAGGCTGGCGAGCACACCAAATCCCCGCAGACGCACCGCTTCGTTGGCAGCAACCTCGAAAAGGTGGAAGAGAGGAGATCGTAAGATGTAATAAGACAAACAACCACTTACTATAGAGCCGTCTGTTGAGCAGTATACCCAAACAAGCCAGCTTTGAATTACTGAAGACTGCTTCCTTATAAATGCTGGCAGGCAGGAATCAACAGGTGCATCTGATGATAGAGCTGGTGAACAGGAAGGAGGGGGCGAGCGCTCACTGCACATGACACTGTCGGCCTCTTGGCAGCCTCCCTGACCAGTTTTCTTCTTGTATTTTCATCAATTTTGGAGGGATGTCCAGATCTGACAAACAGCTTCTTCCCCTGGGCCATCTGAACTACAAACAGTCAGGGGCCCCACCCATCTCCCTTCGAACGCTCATGAGCACAGAACTGAGGACCTTTTTAATTATCACAATAACACACCTGTCTTTGCACGCCGCACTTTCATGTATATTGAACCATCTGTGAAACCACTACTATGTATATTTTCCATAATCCTTGGGCCATTTTACTCAATTGTGTGTTCTGCACTCCGCACTCTTATGTACATGGTTCCATCCGTGAAGCCACTCCCATGCCTGTGTATATTTCCAGAATCATGGGCTATTTTTATTTCAGCCGTGTGTTTAATTGTGTGTTCTGTAACTGTGTTTTTATCTAATCTTTCTCTATTACTTTACTGCACACTAAGTAGCCTGATGAGCGCCCACAATTTCATTGTACTGTACAACTGTACAATGACAATAAAGACTATTCTTGTCATGATCTCAGGTAGAGCTCGCTGCTGTTTACCTCCCTGCAGCTCTTCTCTCTCTTCTCCCTAATTAGGTGCAGCAGTCTTGATTGCCCCACCTGCAGCTAATCACCGAGCAGCTTATTTAAGACCTGGTGAAGCTGCCACTAACCATGGAGACATCAGGGACAACCTCCATATTGTCTTCAAGCCAGCTGCTCCCTTTGATGCTCCATTCTGACTCTGTTTTGCCCGTGCCTTCCTCTGATCTCTGCCTCCCTGCTCAAAACCTCTGGAAACCAAGCCCTGGACCCATCCACCTGTGTGCCACTCAGCCTCTGCCCCTCACCCATGGATCCCGTAAGAAACCCTCTATCGCTAACCCCTTTTCTAAACTTACCTGTGCATAGGTCCACTCCCTGGATCCTCCCGGCGGACCTGGATTCTCCCTCCAGCGGACCATCTTAGAAGGACATGAGAATTAACCTTTTGAGTGTGAAATTTTGCATGCCCCTAGTGGCAGAGTGCGGCGTTGCGCCTGTCATCTCATTCTGACATGATCGGCTCCATTGAGGATTTGTACTGATTTGTACTGATCTGCCAGTTTCAGAAGGTGGCAGACATCCATTGGAGGACTCAATGGATGACACGTAATACACCAAAGAAGAAGAACTCATTTCCTTTTCCTGTTTTTAGCATTTTAGCCCAGAAAGCTAATATGGTTGCCGTCTGTCATCATGCACCGTCACTTAGTCGGCTTTGTACATGGAAAATAGCTGCGGGATACAAGCGAAATTTATGTGGGATAATCATAAGACTTTGTAGATGTGGTAGAGAGCGTCAATGACTGACAGAACGCAAAATAACGACCACGATGGGTGAAAACAAAGCGACCATGGCAGCGAGTGAGTCCCCTTAGCCGCCGGTAAGTGAGAAATTTCTGTTTTTTTAATATTGTACTGATTTCTTGTTCATATACTTTGAAGATAAGATGATGAGGTACCTCTGTACAAGAAATGGTGTCAAAAGACTGAACCATTCTTTGTATAAATATGTCCAAAGTCCAGTTTTGACTGAGTTATGGAATTTAAAGAGGTGCCGTGACATTATGCAAATTAGATGCGTAAATTTATTCCTATCTGAAACTTTGGATCATATTTTACATCTTTCTAATTGACAGTAAGCCATTATCTCTTACCACTTTCAAGTTATAGCCTTGGAAATCTGAACTATTTTATTGACAAAAAATATTTACCACTCTTGACCACTAGGGGTTATGTTGCAATTCGACAACGGACACACTCAGAGAGTTAGATATGGGAATTGTGCTTTCTACCTACCGTAAAACAGGGCTATAAGGGACGGCGGGGTAATAAGGGACACTTTTTTTTTTTTTTGAATTTTCCTTAAATATAACGGCGACAAATTTCTTAAAACTAATATCTATCTACAGGAAAGACAATAACAACACAACTCAGCGTCCTGCTCAAAATAAAAAAAGCAGAATTACATTTAAAACATTTCCCAGAAAAGTGTCCCTTATTACCCCGCCGTCCCTTATAGCCCCGTTTTACGGTATCCCTTCGCCCCCACTGCTGAGTACTGCCATTCTACTACCGCTCAGCAGCCTGCAGCCATCGGTGGTAATCACCTCCCCGACAGTTATCATCCCAGCCTGTGTAAGAATTCAAATTATAAAGCAACATTATTTGTGTCTCTCTGTTTAGTGTTCCTACTCATATCCTCCATTTATCTCCCTACAGGGCTGCCAGGACACTTACTGCACGAGTACACACATAAATAAAGCTACTATTGTCACTTGCCTTTGGTCTCTGACTCTGCTCTGTGTTCCCTGGATCCAAATACATAAATCATGTCAGTATGTTTCCATCAACAAGACCCAGCTGACACAGCAGCAGCCTCAGTAGCCCCTCGCCTAGCCACCACTGAATTACGTATTGATCATTTAACTTACAAGCTAGCTGCTTCCCGGTCCCAGGTTCACCAGTGTTATGACATTTTACCATACTTATCAGAATGGCCATACCCTGGGTTACTACACATGCGTGTGCATGCTGCACATGCGTAGTAACAGGAAATACGCTTCCGTTCATAATTTCAGCATATGATACAGCTGACGGTGCTACACCGTGACTGGCTAATCCAAAAATGTGGCGAGTTTTCAGTGTGTGTCTATTTATATATATTATATACAGTATATATTTCCTGATGTTAAAAATTACTCAATACAGCTGACGGAAGGTAAACAACAGCATCCCGTGGTCCAGCTGACGGAAGGTAAGCAATTATGTAATGTTAGTGGCATATTTGCAGGGCAACTGATTTTGACAAAGTATGCTAAACCAATAGCTATATCTATCAGTTTGCCATAGGGGTATGGTATTTTGAGAAAGTATGGTAAAAGGGCAGAACACTGGCTCACTGAGCAGGTTAGCTGGTTATCTTCAGCGTCAGAGTGTAGCCACGTTCCCTCACGGCTCACCGCTCCGTCACCCCGGCACCTTCCAGTTACTGCGCCCACTCGTTACGGGGGTCAGTTGGGCACCTGCAAAAGTTTTTTCCTCCAATGCTGGCTCATATTCCAGCGCATCCCCAGGACTTCCCTACGGATCACAGCCGTATCAGCTATGTGGTTGGCCTGCAGGTGGGGTCCGCCCTAACCTGGGTGCGGCAACTGTCAACAGCCCATTCATTCATGTACCACTGGTTTATTGAGGAATTTATATCAGTTTTTGATCACTCAAATGCTGAGGGAAACGACACTAATAGGCTTTAAAACTTTCGGCGGGGTTCGTGGTCGGTAGCGGAGTACTTCATCCGTTTCCATGTCATGGCAGCCGAATCGGGCCAGAATGACATGGCACTCCGGCATCTTTACCTACGGTTGTAGTTCTGTACTCCAGGGCAAATTAGCCTGCCCTGACGAGACGTCGAGCATTAATCACTCTGGCCATCCACACTGACAATCTCCTTCGAGAGCACGCTCATGAACACTGTCGTGAGCGCGCCTGCGCACCATGTTACACTGGCTATTATTTGTCTCCTCCTGCTCCTCGCCCACACGCCTCTCCATCTCCGCCTCCTCCCGAAGTCGAGGAGCCCACACAGCTCGGTCGGGCTCACCTTTCCTCTTCAGAGTGGCAACGCCGTCTCGGTAATGGGTTATGCTTGTAATGCAGGGCAATAGGGCACTAATGGGCTAATTGCCCAGTGTGCTCCAAAAAGAGGAGCCAGCCTGTCTCAGTAGGGTGCCTGACAGGTGCAATTTCAGGCAATTCCTCGCGCAAGTTAACACTCCCTATTTGCATTCACACACCAGCCACCGAGTATTTGGGTCACACACTCATTAATTCCGGTGCGGAGCAAAGTTCCATTCCTCAGCAGTTAGTGTCCAGGTTACAGATACCCACACAACCACTCCCATCCAATATTATCATAGTTTCAATCACTGGCAGCCCTATCTTCACGATAAGCCGCCAAACAATGCCCATCTCCCTTATAGTATCTGGTAACCATCGGGAGCAGATACAGTTTCTCATCCTCCCTAATGGGGCTGCAGAAATCATTTTAGGCTACTCCTGGCTGAATTACACAACCCAATTATTGATCGGTCCCAGAATCAAGTAGCTTCCTGGAGTACTTTCTGTCTCTCTGCATGCCTGCAGTCCACTGCTTGTTCTCCCTTGCTGCTTCCAGCCAAACCATCCCCAGAACCCTCCAATCTTACCGGCATGACCACAGAGTATCATAGCCATCATAGCCGCCATGTTCAGCAAACCTAGAGCTCTATCACTCCTACTGCATCGCCCATACGATTGCGCAATCGAGCTGCTCCCTGGTGCGCCGCTCCCCACCAGCCAATTGTATAATTTGTCTGGGCCAGAACGGGAGGCCATGGAGAAATATATATAAAGGAATCACTCAGTGCTGGAATAATACGGCCTTCCACCTCGCCAGTTGGTGCCAGGTTTTTCTTCATTGGCAAGAAGGATGATTCCCTACGGCCCTGCATTGATTACCACAGCCTCAATAAAATCACAGTAAAGGATAAATGTCCACTCCCCCTCATCAACTGTGCTTTTGACCTTCTCCGTGACGCAACCATCTTCACCAAGTTCGATCTTTGGAACGTATATCACCTCGTCCGAATATGTAAAGAGGATGAATGGAAAACGGGAGTCAACACACCACTCAGACATTCTGAATACCTCATAATGCCTTTTAGACTCACTAACGCCCCAGCTGTATTCCAGTATCTGGTCAATGATGTTCTTTGTGACTTCCTTAATGTCTTTGTTTTCGTCTACCTAGATAATATCCTGACCTTTTCCTGCTCACCAGAGGAACACAAGGTCCATGTGTGCATGGTACTCCAAAGGCTACTAGAGAACCAGCGCTTCATCAAAGCTGAGAAATGTGAGTTCCACACTACCTCCACCCTATTTCTGGGGTTTATTGTTTCTAAGGGGCAGATCCAACTTGAACCATCCAAGATCAAGGCAGTTACTGAGTGGCCCATGCTCACAAGTAGTAAACAGCTGCAGAGGTTTTTGGGGTTTGCAAACTTCTATCGCCACTTCATCAAGAACTACAGTAGCATTGTTTCCCCCCAACCAGTCTCACCTCCGTGAAGCTCCCCCTTTCCTGGTTTAAAGAGGTAGAGGTCACATTCAACTATATGAAAGATCAGTTTTCCAAGGCACTCATCCTGATCCAACCAGACCCCTCTCTACAGTTTACTGTGGAGGTGGATGCCTCTGATACTGGGGTGGGGGTGGTCCTCTCTCAGCGCTCAGTCACCGATGGCAAGTTACACCCCAGTGCCTTTTTCTCTCGGCACTTGTCTCCTACTGAGAGAAATTATGGCGTTGGTGACTAAGAATTGCTGGCAGTGAAGCTTGTTCTGGAGGAGTGGTGTCACTGGCTAGAGGGGGCCACCCAGCCATTTCTGGTATGGACTGACTACAAGAATTTGGAATATCTTCAGTCCGCCAGACAGGTAAACCCACGGCAGGCATGATGGGCGCTGTTCTTCGACCGGTTTCAGTTCACCCTCACCTATCTCTCGTGTGTGATCAACTTAAAGAGTTTTCATACTCAAATGAACTTCTTTCAAAACTGCAATCGGGCTTTAGAAAAAAGCACAGCACTATTACTGCTGCTACAAAAGTGGTCAATGATATACTTGTTGCTCTTGATAAAAAGCAGCACTGTGCTGCACTTTTCATTGATCTGTCAAAGGCTTTTGACACTGTGGACCACACAGTTTTAAAGCAAAGACTCATCAGTTTTGGACTGTCGGAACATGTAGTCTCCTGGTTTGCAAATTATTTGAGTGACAGGACCCAATGTATTAAATATGATGGTTTGTGTTCTGAAATTGTCAGTGTCCACAAGGGGGTGCCACAGGGTTCTGTATTAGGACCCCTCCTATTCATTATGTACATTAATGATCTAGGACAAAATGTGTCTGATGCTAGTTTGCATTTTTATGCTGATGACACAATTATTTATTGCTTTGGCTCTTCCCCTGCTAATGCTGTTGCTTCTCTGCAGAAAGCTTTTAATATGGTGCAGCACACACTTCTGCAGCTAAAACTAGTCCTTAATGCTGACAAAACTAAACTGATGTGGTTTTCAAATTTTAGGAAGAGTCCACAAATTTTTCCCACAGTGTCCACTTTTGAGGGAAATGAAATTGAGGTGGTTCACTCGTACAAGTATCTTGGTATCTTGCTTGATGACGCTCTGACTTTTAAGCCCCATGTTGAAAATCTTGTGAAGAAACTTAAACTGAAACTGGGTTTTTTATTTCGAAATAAATGTTTTTCTTTTGAGGTTAAAAAGCGTCTTGTTACTGCAACTTTTTTTATCTATTTTAGATTATGGAGACCTCTTGTATATGAACGCTTCAGCTCAGTGTCTGAGTAAGATTGACTCTGTATATCTTGCTGTTTTGAGGTTTGTTACAAACTGTAGAGCCTTAACCCATCACTGTGAACTGTATTCTAGAGTGGGATGGCCCTCTTTGTCCACCAGGAGGTTGACTCACTGGTACATTTTTATTTACAAGGCCATGCTTGGACTGTTGCCCCCTTACATTTGTAATTTGATCACACTGAGAAGTGTTGATTCTTATGTTCTGCGTTCTAATGATCATTTGTTGCTTTCTGTTCCATTTGCCCGTACTGAGCTGGGAAAAAGAGCTTTCATGTTCTCAGCCCCCTCTACATGGAACATGTTGCAAAAAGACTGGAAACTAACGGAACTTGTTTCATTGAACGATTTTAAATCCAGACTGAGAACACTTGAGACGGCCTCACTAATTTGTAACTGTTTTATATGATTTGTATATCATTGTAAGTGTATTTGTGATTTTTTTGCTGCCTCTTGGCCAGGACTCCCTTGAAAAAGAGGTTTTTAATCTCAACGGGGGTTTTTTTCCTGGTTAAATAAAGGTAAAATAAAAAAATAAAAAAATAAATAGACCTGGCTCCAAAAACTCAAAACCAGATGCTCTTTCCAGACAATTCTCTCCAGATCCTTCCCCATCAGCTGATGGCCACATCATCTCTCCATCCTGCGTCCTAGGAGCCCTTTCCTGGCAGATTGAGGCTAGGGTCAGGGAGGCTCAGGAGCAGGAGCCGGACCCCGGGGGTGGGGGGGGGGCTATATGTACCCTCGGCAGTCAGAGGTGAGGTGTTGCATTGGATGCACTCTTCCAAACTAACCTGTTATCCCAGAGTAGCCCACATCATTTTCCACACCAGGCGTGCCTTCTGGTGGCCCTCCCTGAGCAGAGATGTCAGGGAGTACATCCGGCTATGCAGTTTGTGTTCAGCCAACAAATCCTCCACCTCAGCTCCTGCAGGGTTACTCCATCCACTACCCATCCCAAGTTGCCCCTGGGCCTGCATAGCTCTGAACTTTGTTTCTGGCCTCCCACCGTCCATTGGCTACACAGTCATTCTCACAGTTGTTTACCGCTTTTTCAAAGCAGCTAATTTCATCCCACTCCTGAAACTGCCATCAGCCAAACAGACGATTTAGTCACCCAACATGTCATCTCTTCCATTCAGGACCACATTCGTTGGTGCCGACGTATCTGGAGGAAGACCAGGCAGGCTCTTCATTGCACATCGCAGCAGAACTCCGCCATTGCAACCGTAGGAGGACCCCAGCCCCCAACTACTCTTCTGGTCAGAAGGTATGGCTATCCACACACAACATTCCCCTTAAAACAGATTCCACAAAACTCTCACCCCGCTACATTGGTCCATTCACTGTCACCCATATTGTCAATCCTGCCTCAATCCGTCCCAGCCTGCCTTCCTCCCTCCACATTCTTCTTCCGGCCTTCAGAGAGAGCAGTCGCATTTTCTCTCCCTCCTCCCCACTCCTCTCCCCTCTTCACTATCCCAGCTTGCTGTGTCCTGTCTATGTTCGCTCTTCTTCTGGCTGAATCTCGATCCAAATGGAAAATTATGGAATTGATGAGCGGGCTTTAATACTATTGACACCATTTTACAAAAATTTGGGCCAGGGGGAGCCCCAACGGAGAGACTCATGGATTGGAACTCATGTGTCTGCGTGATTCGACTGAAGATGTGGAAGACATTTACCTGTTTTGGCTTCATGATCACAGGATTTTCTGCTGATTGGCTCTGGAGTTTTCCTGGTGTATCGGAAATTTAACTGGAAGAGCTAATCAAAATGCGGACCCGGCGTAGCTGCTTCTTCAACAATTCGACCAGCTGGGGAAAGCACTGATAGCGGCAAATGACTGTGGAAGGGGAAACATCTGGAGTCGCTTGGTGCTCTGCAAGGAATGATTTTAAAGCCTATGTAATTGTAATTGTGATGCTCAGAATCACATGAGAGAGGAAATTTCTGCTCGAAGTGAACTGTGCTCATTTGGCCTTGATTCGGCGCCCTTGCACTCATTCCTCCAGGAGAGAGAGATAAGGCAGAAGAGAGTTGGCTTTGCTTAACCTAAACAACTGCTGCTGTACAATAATCAGAACTCTCCAAGGACAGCGTTGTCATGGGACTAACATGGAATTTTACCATCTGGCATGAAGAGAGATAAACTCTGGAACATGTCTATCTGTGTTTACAATACATGAATATAACATCCAGCCGTTGCCTAGGAGACGATTTTTGTTGTACTCCAGTAACTGATACACTCACACTGCACCCACACTGATATGACAAACTGATATACACACACTGGTCTCTCTCTGCTTTGTTTTTGTGTGGATTTGTTTTGTCTGCTCTGTGCAATAGAGAGGTTTTTTTCTATGTAATCACAATCCCGCTTATACAACGAGCTGTATTTTGATAACGATGTTTTTTTCTCTCTGCCCAATGTGTCATTCCCTCCCGCTTCCCCTCTTATCCCCCACTGTTTTGATGAGGCGCCTTGTTATGGCTGCCGTGTCATTGTGATGTACTTACATTAGCGCGCCAATGTCAAGTCAAATTCCTTGTATGTTTTTAACATGCTTGGCAATAAAGCTTTTCTGATTCTGATTCTGATCCATCTGATGCTCCACATGTCCCAGGTCAAACCTGTTACCACCAGTCCCTTCTGTCCTCCCTCTGACCTCCCTCCCCCTCCCAGGATTGTCAGTGATGACCTGGTGTACACGGTGAGGTGCATACTGGACATCCGTCGCCAAGGCCTTCAGTACCTGGTTGATTGGGAGGGTTATAGCCCAGAAGAGCGCTCATGGATCCCTGGCTCCTATTTCGAGGATCCTAGGATGCTGCCTGGACCACTAGGCCAATCCTGACAAACTGGGAGGGACGCCAGGTGGTGCCCCTTGAGGGGGGGCCCTGTCATGATCTCAGGTAGAGCTCACTGCTGTTTACCTCCCTGCAGCTCTTCTCTCTCTTCTCCCTAATTAGGTGCAGCAGTCTTGATTGCCCCACCTGCAGCTAATCACCGAGCAGCTTATTTAAGACCTGGTGAAGCTGCCACTAATCATGGAGACATCAGACACCTTCCATGTTGTCTACCAGCCAGCTGCTCCCTTTGATGCTCCATTCTGGCTCTGTTTTGCCCATGCCTTCCTCTGACCTCTGCCTCCCTGCTCAAAACCTCTGGAAACCAAGCCCTGGACCCATCCGCCTGTGTGCCCCTCAGCCTCTGCCCCTCACCCAAGGATCCTGTAAGAAACCCTCTATTGCTAACCCCTTTTCTACATTTACCTGTGCATAGGTCCACTCCCTGCATCCTCCCGGCGGACCTGGATTCTCCCGCCGACGGACCATCTCAGAAGGACGTGAGAATTAAATTGGGGAATTGTGCTCTCCACCTGTTCCTTCACCCCCACCACTGAGTACTGCCATTCTACTACCACTCAGCAGCCTGCAGCCATTGGTGGCAATTGCCTCCCCATCAGTCATCATCCCAGCCTGTGTAAAAATTCAGATTATAAAGCAACATTAATTGTGCCTCCCTGTTTGGTGTTCCTGCTCATATTCTCCCTTTATCTCCCCACAGGCCTGCCAGCACACTTACTGCATGAGTACACATAAATAAAGCTACTATTGTCACTTGCCTTTGGTCTCTGAGTTTGTTCTGTGTTCCCTGGGTCCAAATACATAAATCATATCAATTCTATCCTATTCTGTTCTATTCTTGGTAATGTCACTGTTGTGGCACATTTTCTCCACTTGACGATGACCGTCTTCACTGTGCTCCATGGTATATTTAACGCCTTGGAAATTCTTTTGTACCATTCTCCTGACTGATACCTTTGAACAATGAGATCCCTCTGATGCTTTGGAAGCTCTCTGTGGACCATGACTTGTGCTGTAAGATATGACTACAAAAATGTCAGGAAAAGCCTGTTAGAACAACTGAACTTTATTTGGGGTTAATCAGAGGCACTTAAAATGGTGGCAGGTGTGTGCTGACTCCCATTTAACATGAGTTTGAATGTGATTGGTTAATTCTGAACACAGCCACATCTCCAGTTATAAGAGGGTGCACATATTTATATAACCAGGTTATTGTAAGTTTTTTATTTTTCCCCTTAAAAGATTTCAGTTTGTTTTTCCATTGGGTTGTGCAGGTTATAGGTCACATTAATGGTGGAAATAGTTTTGAAATGATTTATCTTGGTCTCATTTTTTACATCACAAAAACCTGGCATTTGAACAGGGGTGTGTAGACTTTTTATATCCACTGTAGATGCCAGTGTTATACATTCTGCTACCTTGCTCATTTTCAGTAAAATTAGCAGTATACAGTATAATATAAACGACATAGTCTGAGTCCTGACAGCTTCAGTTGGTGACCCCAAATAAGATGTAACACTGCCATCTGGGGGAGAGCTGTAAAAACTACAGAATTGCAAATGTGATGCAGGAGTTTTTGTACCTGTGTTAGCATTTAGCAGCTGGAGTATTAAAGGTCTGCGAGTGACGATTCCTGAACCCCTCGGAAGGAAGTCTCTATTAGAAAAGAGGTTGGAAGAAGTTTATTTAAACAAACACAGCACAAACGAAAACTGCTACAGGGGGCTGATGCCACCATTACCAGAATCTCAGACTGAGAAGTTCTGTCGTCTCACCATAATAATGATTATTTCATCCATTATATGAATGTATATACGCCATCATTACCTCCGCCAAGGAGGTTATGTTTTCATCGGCGTTGGTTTGCCTGTCTGTCTGTCTGTCTGTTTGTTAGCAAGATAACTCAAAAAGTTATGGACGGATTTTCACAAAATTTTCACAGATTGTCAGAAATGGGGTATCCTACAGATGATTAGATTTTGGTGGTGATCCAGATCACCGCCCAGAAGAAAACCGCCATTACGGAAAATGTGATTTTCGTGAATAACTACTGAACCACTAATCCTATCATTGTGAATCCAATTGCTAGTCATGTGGCTCATATATTTTGGATGCTTTGACTGCATATGTATAGCACAGTGATTGAGATGCTTAAGACTGCATATGTATTTTGTAACCTCACGTCTTAGAAGGAACAATGAGTCTGGACCTCCTGGGGATAACAGTAGGAGGCGGAGGTACCTTTAGCAAGGACTCTGAAAGGACTTCCTGACCTCCTGGGGTCAGGTGGAGGAAGAAGAGGCCTGGGGGAGAAGTATTGTCGATGGGGGTTTTATGACAATGCGATGTTGTACTTTGATGTCCCAGGTATAAAAGTGGGGAATTGGAGTAGTTCGCTCTCTTTTCTTGTTTGAGAGATGGTTGGAGATGTGAGATGTTTAATAAACCTGAATTGAGAAATAAATTCAGCCTCTTCATTTCACACTCCCCACATTGGTGACCTGAAGACGTATAATGACTAGAGACAGTTCCCCCGAGCCAGACTCGCCAGGGACCGCTGGAGCAAGCGCGGTCTCAGTCAAGCTTCCAGAGTTCTGGCAGGACAACCCAGACTCGTGGTTCCTCCTGGCCGAAGCCCAGTTCGAACTCGGGGGAATAATGGCAGATGACACAAAATTCTACCATGTCATCGCCAAACTCGACAACCGCACAGCCCGACACGTGCGGAGCCTGGTGCAGCACCCGCCCGCTCGCGACAAATACAGCGGGTTGAAAGCTACCCTCATCCAGCGTTTCACGCCCTCAGCCGAGGGAAGAGCTAGGAAGCTCCTAGCCCTGCACGACTTGGGAGGACGCACGCCTGTCGACCTGATGGAAGACATGCTGCAGCTGAGAGGCTCAGACAACGACGATTTCCTCTTCACGCAGATCTTCCTGCGAACCCTACCATCGCAGACGAGGGCGACCCTGGCAGGCTCTCGTTTTGTGACCCAGCGGGACTTCCGCGTGCTGGCCCAGGAGGCGCAGTGGATCCTCAACTCCAGCGAGGAGCACTCGGCCACCGCAGCAGCGGCAGATCGCGGCGCGGCGACCGGGAGCAGTGGGGGGCCAGAGGCGACGGAGGCGATCCCACCAACAATGGCGGCAGCGAAGTCCCGACACAGCGGAGGAGACGACTTCTGCTTTTACCATCGTCGTTTCGCAGAGAGGGCGCGCAAGTGTGTACCGCCGTGCCAGTTCAAGAGCTCGGGAAACGCCAGGACCGGGAGTCACTAGCAGCGGCAACACTCGGCGAACGGAACAAGCTGCTCTACCTGACGGACGCGCGCTCCGGGAGGCACTTCCTCGTGGACACGGGCGCCCAAGTGAGTTTCATCACCCCAACCTACGCTGACCGGCTGGCAGGCCCCCGTGGTGACGGAGCAACAGCGGCGAACGGCTCGAGCATTAAGACCTTCGGTGAAAGGTCTCTGCTTCTGTCCTTGCACGGCCGCACATATGAAAGGACTTTTATTATAGCGGCGGTGAGTTTCAACATGTTAGGTGCTGATTTTCTGTGCTCACATGGGTTGTTAGTTGATCTTTCCAATAGGCGCCTAGTTAATGCACTCTCCTTTTACTCCATTCCTTGTGCAGCTCGAGTGTCCCCGCCACCAGCACAGTCCAACGTCGCCACAGCAGGCGGTAAGTTTCACACACTCCTCACTCAGTTTCCAGCACTCACAGTTCCCATTTTTTCGGCAACAGTTGTGAAACACGGGGTGGAGCACTTTACTACTACTACTGGCCCCCCCGTCTTTGCGAAAGCTCGGCGCTTGGATGCAGCTAAACTGTCCATAGCGCGCGAGGAGTTCGCCAACCTGGAAAGGCTGGGCATCATCCGGCGTTCAAAGAGCCCATGGGCCTCCCCACTGCATATGGTCCCTAAAGCTGACGGCTCGTGGAGACCTTGCGGTGATTTCCGCAGGTTAAACAACGCCACAGCGCATGACCGCTACCCAATCCCGCATATTCAGGATTTTTTGGTGCATCTGGCGGGGGCGCGCATTTTTTCTAAAATAGACTTGGTCCGCGGTTATCATCAAGTCCTAGTGCGCGCTGAGGACATCCCTAAAACAGCGGTGATAACTCCGTTTCGACTTTTTGAGTTTTTACGCATGCCGTTTGGGCTTAAAGGCGCCGCGCAAACCTTTCAGCGCATGATGGATGCGGTGTTGCGTGATGTCCCTTTTGTGTTCGTCTACCTGGATGACATTTTGGTAGCCAGCGCGTCCGAGGTAGAACACGAAAAACACCTCACGGAAGTTTTCCAGAGGTTGGGAGAGCACGGGTTAATAATCAACCCAGCTAAGTGCCAGTTCGGGGTGGCGCAGATCGACTTTTTGGGGCACCGCGTCTCCCCAGAGGGAGCAGTTCCGCTACCGGACAAAGTGCGCGCAGTGGCAGATTTTCCCCAGCCACAAACGGTCAAAGCACTACAGGAGTTTTTGGGAATGGTGAATTTTTGTGAATGGTGAACTGAATTTTTATAACCGTAACAATGAGTCTGGACCTCCTGGGGATAACAGTAGGAGGTGGAGGTACCTTTAGCAAGGACTCTGAAAGGACTTCCTGACCTCCTGGGGTCAGGTGGAGGAAGAAGAGGCCTGGGGGAGAAGTATTGTCGATGGGGGTTTTATGACAATGTGATGCTGTACTTTGATGTCCCAGGTATAAAAGTGGGGAATTGGAGTAGTTTGCTCTCTTTTCTTGTTTGAGAGATGGTTGGAGATGTGAGATGTTTAATAAACCTGAATTGAGAAATAAATTCAGCCTCTTCATTTCACGCTCTCCACAAGTCATATGTTTTCATGGTCAACAAATCTGAAAACGTACACACAAACACTGTATGGGGGGAACTGTGGCGCTTGGTGGAGGTCTGCACTCTCCGAGTGCTTTTCTAGTTAAATTTAACAACATAATGATCTAACAGAGTGTGCCGTTTTTGTTTAGCTGTCTTACTTCAATGCGCTTCAGTGCGGTGGGTGATTTTTTTGGGGGGTGGGGCAAATAATCTGGCCTAGTAGAAAATGATTAATAGTTAAATGTGGTCTTAAAACAAAAAACGAATGCACAGAGGAACAGATCCTCCTATTTACTAAGAAAATCTGAATCAGGAAGTTTATTTTATTACATCCTGTCTCAGTTTAAACAGCTGGTACAGTCTTCCATGAGTACGGGGTGTCTTAACAGCCCAATCTATGAAAAGATGTATATGTCTGAATGGTACTGCAACTTCAGGAAAATCTTGCATTGCTGTTGACTCTCTACCAATGCCACTGATCGTGGGCCGACTGCTGATCTGAACAATGCATAGGTCTCCTTCTGTAAGAGAGCTGTACTGTCTAAGGAAGTTGGAAAACTATTTGCATAGTCTCCAGCATTCCTTTCTGACAGGATGGGAGTACTTAGTCTCCTCATCACACCACTGAAAGTCACAGTTGCCTTTAAACGTTGCCAAAACAACACCGTTATTCATAACTGATATTTTTAGGACCCTGAAATCTGTTAAAGGTCATTAAAAAATGTAACACAACAAAGCTCTGCTCTGTTCAGTTTTGGTGGACTGAATGACAAGAACTAGTCTGCTATTATGCTTTGAAACCATATCAACATCGACAACTTCACTAACACCTAAGCTGTCTCTGTGAGATAACTACTGTCAGACGACTGTCACATGGACACTTACAATACATGTACAATATTCACCACTTCAGACTAGCAAATACAGTATAGTGTCCAGGCTAGGACGGGATGGAAGTCATTACACTGAAATATGAACACTATTGTGTGGTATAATATATTGTTTGTATTCATGGAAATTGAGCTTGTCCCAGGGCACCAGATTATTTTATTAGGACTGGCAATTACCTGAAAATAAAAGAATTATGTAACAAATGTCTGTACCACTTTTCTGACAAAGTCATCAAGGATGACTGTAAAAAGAAAATGTTATTAGTTTTAATTTAAAAAAGAGGAAAGGAGGGGGCTTGAGTCCAGCAATTTGACTTAGACTTAAGCCATAAACATGAACATTTTCACTGTTTGTTTTTGAAACATAGTTGAGTGAGTTCAAGCATGACCTACTATGGTAACAATCCTGTGGAGTCTAAATCACAAGTTTTCATCAAGTGGAAGTGGCCAAAAAAAACTAAATTTGAATTTAACGATGACATTCTTGATCGGATAATGCGATTTCTGATAATTGTAGCTCAAGACTGGGTGATACAGCCACCACTTCCATCTCAATCGGCCACTAAAAAAGTCAAAGAAATGCTCTTTTAAAGAGGTTGTTACTAAAAAAAATATCAAAAATCCGTAAGTATAATAAAGTCTAAAGATAGCTTAGCAGTTTTTTTGTAAATGTACAGTACATGCCTAACCTGAGCAATGACTGGGCTTTCTTGATTCTTGCTAGTTTAACCTGGTACTCCCTTGAGACTTGTATCTTAGCAGTTAAAACTTACTTGCAACTTACATTATCATCATCATCATCATAAATAATCATCATCTACCGCTTATGCTGATTTGGCAACGCTACGGAGGCACGGAAGAAGACTCTCCAAAAGACAATCTCCATCACCAGTGGGATAATTGGTAGACCTCTTCCCAGCCTGGAGAGCCTGTACAGGGAAAGAACTATGAAAAAGGTCCATGGCATTGTGGGGGATCGGAGGCACCCACTGGCTTCATCTTTTGAATTGCTGCCTTCTGGACGCTGGTATCAGCCCCCTCCTTTCACAAAAAAACATTCTCTTTTTTCCTTTGTACCCCAGGTGATTAAGCTTTTAAACGCATAATGTCTGCTGTGAGGTGCGTGTACTGTACTGTGTGTATTTTTGTATATGCTGTTTGTGTGTATGTTTGTTTGGGGGGTTTTTTGTGTTGCTGCAGGACAAAAATTTCCCCATGGGGACAATAAATAAATGATTGATTGATTGATTGATTGACTGACTGATTATCTGGGGTCTGGGTTGTGGAGGCAGCAGTCCAAGCAGAGAAATCCAGACTTCCCTCTTCCCATCCACCTCCTCCAGTTCCTCAGAGAGGATACCAATTCATTCCCAGGCCAGCTGGGAGACATAGTCTCTCCAGCGTGTCCTGGGTCTGCCCCAGGGTCTTCTCTCAGTGAGACGTACACAAAACACCTCATGTGGGAGAACGCCCAGGAGGCATCCTGATCAGATGCCCAAACCACCTCACCAGGCTCTTTTTGATGTGGAGGTGTAGCTATCCAGGAGAGACTCAGAGTAGAGCCACTTGGAACTTACATTTATGTGGCTTACTCCTATCTCTAAAAAAAATGCAAGATTATTTATTACTTAAAATATGCTATATAGTATTGGACCCCTTAAGTGAAACAGAAATATTTATTTCCAGATTGTAACAGATGGCTTAATGGTTTTGAACAGATCATATACTCCGGCGTTATGGATACTAATAGTAAGAGTGAGAAAAGGATGACTTAAGATGCAGTTGGAAATATGGTTTATTTCTTCTTCTTCTTCTTTCGGCTGCTCCCTTTAGGGGTCACCACAGTAGATCATCTGCCTCCATCTCACCCTATCCCTTGCATCTTCCTCTGTAACACCAACCCTCTCCATGTCCTCCTTCACTACATCCATGAATCTTTTCTGTGGTCTTCCTCTTTTCCTCCTGCCTAGCAGCTCCATCTTCAACATCCTTTGTCCAATATATCCACTATCCCTCCTCTGCACATGTCCAAACAATCTCAGCCTTGCCTCTCTTACTTTGTCTCCAAACTGCTCAACGTGAGCTGTCCCTGTGGTATACTCATTTCTAATCTTGTCCCTCCTAGTCACTCCCAATGAAAATTTAAGCATTTTCAACTCTGCCACCTCCAGCTCCATCTCCTGTTTTGTTGTCAGTGCCACTGTCTTCAAACTATGCATCCTAGCAGGTCTCACTACCGTCTTGTAAATCTTCCCTTTCATTCTTGCTGCTACCCTTCTGTCACAAATTACCCCTGACATTCATCTCTACCCACTCTACCCTGCCTGCACTCTCTTCTTCACCTCTCTTGTGCATTTTCCATTGCTTTGGATAGTTGACCCCAGGTTAGGGATGTTAATGATTAATTGACTTTTGATTAATTGTCGATAAGAATTTAGTCAACTAAATTAAATTAGTTGTCAATTGACTTCCGGTTATGGCTGCCACGTAGGACGGACGTGTCTCGCTCTGCTCTGCTCCTGGAAAAAAAAAAATCGGCAAATAACTCTCTCATTTGGGACAGAACGTATCCCAGCATTTGGGCGAGGATATGTCGGCGAAGCCTAAGGCTGGAAAACCAGGAAAAGGAAAAAGCGAGCCGCCGAAACAGTCCAAATTAACGGACTTTCAGGTCTGTGACGCAGTAAACAAAACTCCATATATGGCGGAGGAGGCTGGCAACGGTGCGATGTCTGCGCGGGGAGGCGCAGATGCGCTGATGGCTGCCATGAGTTCAATGAGAGCGGACTTTTCCTCTAGATTTGATGGGATTATGACAGCGTTGGAAGGAATAAGAAAGGAATTGGGTGACTGTGTAGAACGAACGGCGCAGATGGAGCTCCGTCTCGCTAGTGCTGAAGATGACGTCACCCGTCTTCAATTAAAGGTGCGCACTTTGGAAAAAAAAAATAAATCTCTGGAAGATAATATTTTGGATTTGGAATCTCGGTCGAGACAGAATAATTTGAGGCTGGTGGGTCTTCCAGAGGAATCAGAAGGTCGGGACGTATGTTCCTTTCTGGAAAAGTGGATTCCGGAGGTGCTGGGCAGCGAGGAGTTGCAATCAGCAGTGGTTCTGGAAAAAGCACATCGTATTGGCCCACGGAGAGATAAGGGACCGCCGAGGACCTTAATTATGAAGTTTCTTAGCAACAGAGACAGGATGAAGATCTTCAACGCTGCACGAGCTAAAAAAGGAGAGATTAAACACCAGGACCAGCAGGTGCGGTTCTACCCAGATTTGGCCACAGGAATCCAGCAATTGAGGAAGCAGTTTGATCCCGTACGTAAGGAGCTGCGCAACCTTGGGATTCGTCATGGTGTAATCTATCCTGCGAGACTGCTGACCACGTATGAGGGCAGAACCCACATCTTCAAGACCCCAGAGGAGGCGCAGGAGTTCATCAAGAAGATCAAAGAAGAAGAAGAGACTGGTGGGAGCTAAGCATGAACAAAATATAAGGTAGAATAATTAAGCATTTGCACAGGCATCTGACTGACTTGAAGTAAATAGTAAGTTTACAAAATATAGATTGTATTATATATTAAAAAAACAAAACAAAAACAAAACAAATAAAAAAAAAACAAAACTATGATGTACAAAGTTGTTAAAAATTTTGGAGTTAAGTTGGAAAACTACAGAGGAGAGTTAATGTTACGTCATTAAAAGCAGTAGAGTTAGGGTGATTGGGAGGATGAAGAAGGAGTGGCTTAGGCTGTTCCCCGTGGGTGTGGAACGGTCGATGGCTATATCGGGAGACAGAATTTTTCTTTTGATTTTGGGGGGTTTGCCACAAGTGTGGGAAGGGGAAATTTGTTTGTGTGTAGTTTGTAGGATGAATGTTCAACCACTCATGTTTTTGCTTCTCTGTATGAGCATGTTTACACTGCAAGGTAATCCCAAACTCTCTATTGATCATGGACCAAAGTGTTAATCTTAATTTAACTTCATGGAATTGCAGAGGTCTACAAAATTTAAAAAAACTTAAACAAGTTATGAATAAAATAAAGGACATGGGTTCAAGAATTGTGTTTTTACAAGAAACTCATCTGATAGAGGAGGATGTTAAAAGAATTAGGAGTAGATGGCAGGGAAGTGTATTCACCTCTTCGTTTTCATCCCGAGCCAGGGGAGTTATGACTCTCATACATAAATCAGTTCCTTTTCAAGTGAAAAATGTAATTGGAGACAAATTTGGAAGATATGTAATCATTCAAGGTTCTTTGCTATTAGAAAATATAAATCTTGTGAACTTATATGGTCCCAATATAGATGATCAGAAGTTCTTTGCTAATTTATTTCTCATCTTATCATCACTTACAGGGCAACATATAATAGCAGGGGATTTTAATTGTACATTGAATCCAGGTGTGGATAGATCAACAGGACTGGATTGTACGCACATTGGATGTAGGATGACTATTAATCATTTTATGAAAGAATTGAGATTGTTAGATATATGGAGAGAAATGAAACCACAAGTTAAAGCCTATTCTTGTTATTCCAGTACCTACAAGACATTCTCACGTATTGATTATTTTTTGATTTCCACAGAATTAAGGTCCAAGATTCAAAACTGCTTTTATGATAACATCGTGATCTCTGATCATGCACCCTGTTGTCTAATATATGTAGATAAAAAATTGACAAAGGAATCAGGTAGATGGCAATTTCAGCATAAATGGCTTCAGGATGAGGAATTTGTCAAGTATATAGAAAAACAGATAGACGAGTTCTTTGACATCAATACTACACAAACATCAGCATGTGTAAAGTGGGAGGCTTTCAAAGCTTTTATTAGGGGACATATTATTAGTTATACAGGATCAAAATCTAAGAAGACTCGAGAGGAGAGAGCTAAATTGGAACATAAAATAAAAAGTCTTCAGGAAAAAGTGTATGCAGGAAGTGACCCAAGGTTGGAGAATGAATTACTGATTTTGAGAGCTGAATACGACAAAAAATCAGCGAATAGAGCTGCCTCGAGTCTTCTAAGATTGAAACAATCTTTTTATGAACAAGGTGAAAAATCAGGAAAATTATTAGCATGGCAGATTAAACAATTGGAAATTAAAACACCAATTACCAGTATTATAAGTAACGGACAGGTAGTTATAGATCCTTTAGAAATTAATAGAGCCTTTAGAGATTACTATGAAAAATTATATGATACCAAAAATGAACCTGATTTAACAAAACTAAATGGGTTTTTGAACGAACTATCTATACCGTGTATACCAAATGAAAACAGGGAGATATTGGAGTCTAAAATTAGTCAAGAAGAAGTTGGGCTAGCCATTGATAATATGAAATCAGGAAAAAGTGCAGGACCAGATGGTCTTCCAGTTGACCTTTATAAAAAATTTAAGAATAAATTAATAAAACCTTTTTTGGAAATGGTTTTAGAAGCATTTCAAAATAATAATTTACCATCATACATAAATAATGCCTTAATTATACTGCTGCCAAAACCAGGTAAGCCCTCTAATAAATGTGAAAATATGAGACCAATAAGCCTATTAAACGCCGACCTTAAGATAATCTGTAAAATTTTAGCAAGACAAATACAAGAAATTTTACCAAATATTATTAATCGAGATCAGAATGGCTTTATAAAGGGTAGACAAGGCTTCCATAATGTAAGAAGACTATTTAATATTATTTATTTTAATAAAGAAGCACCGGATACAGCTCTCCTATCATTGGACGCCGAAAAGGCCTTTGATAGAGTTGAATGGCCCTTTCTTTTTGAAGTCCTACAAAGGTTTGGACTTGGAAATAATTTCATAAAATGGGTTCAAATAATATACAATAATGCTACAGCAGAAATCCTAACAAATAACAATATTTCAAAACCAATAAAAATCAATAGAGGATGTCGACAAGGCTGTCCACTTTCACCTTTACTGTTTACTATGGCAATTGAACCTTTAGCGATAGCGATACGTTTACATTCACAAATATATGGAATTAAAGTTGGGCCAACAGAACATAAAATCTCCCTGTACGCCGATGATATAATTTTGTTTATGTCGAATCTAAAAAAATCAATTCCAACCTTGTTGAATTTAATAAAGAATTTTGGGGAAATATCAGGATATAAAATAAATAAAACTAAATCTTCAATATTAATGCTAAATGAGACCCAGAGAAATTACCCAGCCCCTGAGGCAAATCAATTCAATGTTGTAAATCAGTTTAAATATTTAGGAATCCAAATTATGCCTAAGCTAGAATCAGTCGCCAGCGTCAACTATGAAGCCTTAATGTCAGATATCAATGAGTTAACTCAGAGATGGATGTCACTACCAATGTCGATGATCGGGAGAATCAATATACTTAAAAGTAATATTTTACCTAAAATACTTTATTTATTTCAATACATTCCCTTATCACCACCTTTAGATCTATTCTCAAGAATAAAAAAAAAGTTAGTGGAATTTATATGGAACAACAGGAGGGCTAGATTACGTCTGTCTTTATTATATTTACCATTTGATCGTGGAGGTCTGAAATGTCCAAATTTTATGTTGTATTATTGGTCGGCACAACTGAGGTCTATGACATATTATTTTTCATCAAATGATCTCCCTCACTGGACTGAAATGGAATCATACAATTTACCTTTACCTCTTCCCATATTCATATACTCAGATTCGGCAAAAAAATTACAAAAACAAGTTAAAAATCCATTTGTAAAGCATATGATCAAAATATGGTGTGAAGCTAAAAACTATTTAAAAGAACCACAGTCACAATTTTAAATTGTCACAATTTAGTCCAATATGGGGTAATCAATATTTTAAACCAGGGAGAGCGGACGCTGTATTTAAAGTATGGAATTTAAAAGGGATACAAAAGATTCAGGATTTATATTTGCCTTGTGCAGACAACATAATGTCTTTTGAAGAGCTGAGGATCAAATTTAATCTCAATAGAACACATTTTTTTAAATATCTTCAACTTAGAAACTTTATTCGATCAAATCAAAATAAAGCTCTCACTCGACCTATTTATTCATCCTTGGAAAAAATGATGATGAAAGATAGTAAAAGAAAGGGTATTATTTCAGAGTTTTATAACTCATTGACACTATCTTCAAGTGAAAATTCACTGAAAAGATTAAACTACTGGAAAGAAGATCTGCAAATTGAAATTTCGGAGGAACAATGGGAATTGGCTTGTACAGAAGCTCAAACCAAATCAATAAATGCACGCCTTAAATTGATACATTTCAAATGGTTAATGCAGATGTATGTTACACCGGAGGAGTTAAATAGATATAACAAAAATATACCAGATACATGCACAAAATGCATGGAAAGTAAAGGAACCCTATTTCATTGTTTATGGGAATGTAGATTAATAAGAATGTTTTGGGAAGAGGTGAGGGTAACAATTGAAAAAATAATCTCAAAACAAATCATACTGAATCCTAAACTGTTTTTGTTGGGTCTGTACCCAGAAAAGCATAATTTTAATAAAAGTGAAAGAACATTCATAGACCTCAGTTTGCTTAATGCCAAAAAATGTATTGCACTATTATGGAAAAAGACTCATAGACCAGATGTGACTCAGTGGTTAAGACAGATGTTAACAAACCTTCCATTAGAAAGAATAACATATATACTGAAATCAAAGGAAATTGTGTTTGAGAATATATGGAGACCTTTTATTGATTATATAAAAAATTTAAACATAACTCTTGAAGAAGAAGGTGAATGATGTGTGTGGACCTTGTAAATTCCAAACTGGTGAACATAATATGTATACTTATGTATTGGATTGTCTAGACTAAACAGAGGAGCATTGTTGAAGATTTGATTTTGTTGGTGGTTGTTGGTGTTTTTAGTGCATTTTTTTTTTTTTTTTTGTAGTACTTTAGCGTTAGTGTTTGATTGTTTGTATCATGTTTGTTAAAAAAAAAAAAAAGGTTCAATAAAGATATTGTGGGAAAAAAAAATTAGTTGTCAATTAATTGATAACTCAGCAGTCCTTTTCAATGAGAGCTTCTTCTATGAAATGTAGTGACTTCGCCATTCAGGCGGGGGTGCACGCAGTCACCCACTGCCGCATCTCAACCGAAAAAGTGGAAGAAGATGCTAAGCCCTTCCAGGTTACAGTGGAGAGCCACAACAAGTTCCAATAGCATGTTCCAGTGGCCAGCCATCAAATTGACAGGGTGGAGAAACGGACTGCAGCAGGCTGCACAAGCACTAAAACATATCCCCGCTGCCTCCCTTCAACCTGCTGCTAGATGGAAAAGCAGACCGGACTCAAGTTGCCACTGAGGTAACACAACAGAGGGAGCCCAGATCGTACTGGGTTTGCCTGGATTGCCGGGGTACTGTGACATGCAACAAATGAAGCAGCTCACAATTTATTTTCCTGTTAAAACAGTCTACCAGTGCATCTCAGTAAATGAGAATGTGAAAGCTTTTTTTTTAATATAACTAAAAAAGATAAATTTATGATATTGGTAGTAGTTTTTAAAATAAATAAAAATTCATGACATTTGTCATTTACTGAGATGTACATAGTACACACTATACAGTGCAAAATTTGTTAAACTACAAAAAATGCCATTGTCTCTAGTAAAAAATACAAATGGTACAATTCCAGTGAGGAATATAATGTTCATATTTTATTCAGTATATGAAAAAAATAGCAACTTTTTATATGTAAAACATAGACTGTATTGTACCAAGGGAAATTCAGATTCTCAGGAAAAATGACGCTTATCAATTAATTGTTAATTGATAACTTGCATCCCTACCCAGGTATTTAAACTCATCTACTTTCACCACCTCCACTCCTTTCATCTTCACCATTACACCTGCTTCCCTCTCATCCACACTCATGTATTCTGTCTTGCTTCTATTGACTTTCATTCCTCTTCTCTCCAGAGTAGGGGTGTCCAATCATGTGCCATGGAGGGCCAAGAGCCTGCAGGTTTTCTCTTCTACCCAGTCTCTTCAGCAGGTGCTTTCACTGATCAGTAATCAGTGGGAAGAAGTTCAGTGAAATCTGTGGTTGAAGACACAGGTTGGAGGTAAAGCCTGCAGGGTCTTGGCCCTTCATGGCACATGATTGGACACCCCTGCTCCAGAGCATACCTCCACCTCTCCAGGTTCTCTTCCACCTGCTCCCTACTCCCACTACAGATCACAATGTCATCTGCAAACATCAAGGTCCACAGAGACTCCTGCCTGACCTCATCTGTCAGCCTCTCCATCACCATGGCAAACAAGAAGGGGCTCAGAGCCAATCCCTGATGTAACCCCACCCATACCTTGAATCCATCTGTCACTCCTACAGCACACCTCACCACCATCTCGCTGTCCTCAAACATGTCCTGCACCACTCTCACATATTTCTCTGTCACTCCTCACTTTCTCATACAGTACCACACTTCCTCTCTTGGCACCCTATCATATGCTTTCTCTAGAGCCACAAAGACACTGTGCAACTTCTTCTGACCTTCTCTATACTTCTCCATCAACACTCTTAGAGCAAACATTGCATATGTAGTACTCTTTCTTGGCATGAAACCATATTGCTGCTCACTGATTGTCACCTCTCCTCTTAACCTGGCTTCAACAACTCTTTCCCATATCTTCATAGTGTGGCTGATCAATTTTATGCCTCTGTAGTTACTACAGCTCTGAGCATCACCTTTGTTCTTGAAAATTGGTATCAAAACACTTCTTCTCCACTCCTCAGGCATCCTCTCGATTGATCCATCCATCTCGAAGATTGTGTTAAACAATCTGGTTAAAAAGTCTACTGCCATCTCTCCTAAACATCTCCATACCTCCACAGGTTATGTCATCTGAACCAACCGCCTTTACATTCTTCATCCTCTTCAAAGCTGCCCTCACTTCTGCCTTGCTTATCCTCAGGATTTCCTTGTTCACCATCTTTCCTTCATCCACCCTCCTCTCTCTCATTTTCTTTATCATCAGCTCTTCAAAGTACTCCTTCCACCTTCTCAACACACTCTCGTCACTTGTTAGTACATTACCATTTCTGTCCTTAATCAATCTAACTTACAGCACATCCTTTCCAGCTTGATCTCTCTGTCTAGCCAATCGATACAAGTCCTTTTCTCCTTCTTTAGTGTTTAGCCTTTCATACAACTCACAATATGCCTTTTCCTTTGCCACCTCTTTGCCATGCACCTAAATTCCAATACTCCTGTCTACTTTTTTCATATCCCTGACTATCCCACTTTTTCTTTGCTAACCTCTTCCACTGACTACATTCCTGTACCTCCTCATTCCACCACCAAGTCTCCTCGTCTTCCTTCTTCTGTCCACTGGATGCACCACATGCCTTTCTACACATTTCCCTCAATACTTTTGCTGTACTTTCCCAGTCATCTACTAATTCTTCCCTACCACCCAGAGCCTGTATCAGTTCCTTCCTGAACTCTGTGCGACCTTCTTCCTTCTCTAACTTCTCTCACTTAATCTTTGGCTTTGCCTTCACTCGCTTCCTCTTCTTGGTTTCCAAAGTCATCCTACAGACTACCATCCGATGCTGTCTAGCAACATTCTCCCCTGCCACCACCATGCAGTCTCCTATCTCTTTCAGATTTCTCCTTCTGCATAAGATGTACCTGTGTGCACCTTCCTCCAGTTTTGTAAGTCTCCCTATGTTCCTCTCTCTTCTTAAAGTATGTGTTCACCACAGCCATTTCCATCCTTTTAGTAAAATCCACAACCATCTGTCCTTCCACATTTCTCTCCTTAAGACCATACCTACCCAGCACCTTCTCATCACCTCTGTGCCCTTCATCTACATGCCCATTAAAGTCCACTCCAATCACCACTCTCTTCCCCCTGGGAACACTCTCTACCACTTCATCCAACTTACTCCAGAATTCCTCCTTCTCTTCTACCTGACATCCAACTTGTGGGGCATATGCACTGACAACATTCAACATCACAGCTTTGACTTTTAGCTTCAAACTCACGATTCTGTTCGAATCCCTTTTTACTGCCTGAACACTCTTCACATACTCTTCCTTTAAGATCACTCTTACTCAATTTCTCTTCCTATCTACTGTACACCACGGTAGAACAGTTTAAATCCAACTTCAATGTTCCTAACCTTACTTCCCTTCCATCTGGGTTCTTGAACATACAGTATATCTACCTTACTTCTCGCCATCATATCAGCCAGCTCTCTGCCTTTACCAGTCATAGTCCCTACATTTAACGTCCCTACTCTCACCTCTACACTTCTACCTTTCCTTTTCTCTCTCTCCCTCCTAACATGCCTTCCCCCTCTCCTCCTCCTCAATCTTTGACCAAAAATTTAATAGGAAGTGTAGAGGTCCTTGCTTTGAATTACTTCAGCACATCTGCGCCCACAGGACAGGTTTCTCCCAATCAGCCCGCAATTTTCATGCAAGACAATGCCCCCGTCACACTGCAAAACAGTTTGAAGAATTAGTTGAATCTAACAGTATTGAAACAATGAAATGGCCAGCCCAGAGTCCAGATCTAAACCCAGGAATCTCTGGAAAATCCTTGGTGACAAAAGTAATGGCTAAGAAACCCACTAGAGTTACTGAACGGAAGAGACTACAAGAAGAATGGACCAAGATCAAACCAGAGCAGTGTGAGAAACTGGTGATGTCCTGTGAGTGCAGATGTGCTGAAATCATTCAAAGCAAGGGCCTCTGCACTTCCTATTAATTTTTTAATCTTATAGCCTTAAAAAAACATTTGTTTAAATCTTCTCTTCTGACATAGTGGTCACTGTTCTCTAATTTTGCTCGCAGCTTTTTTTTTTTTTTACAAAATAAACATTTGTGTTGAAGAGCCTTGGTTACTTAAAAAGAAACATGCTAGTACAGTGGTGCTATAGCCACAGCTGATATTCTGTAAAATTCTGAACAACATATGTTAGCATAAATTAAGTATTAATACACTGTTCTCTAATTTTGATCTCCACTTATATTGTTGACTGTGCTATAAGTTATATTGTGCAATAAATTTGTATGTAATATTTAGTCAACAGCTAATCTAAAATCAATGTTTTTCCCCACATCCTGGTCACATATACCCAGTTTTAATAAATGGTAACTGAGTTTGGACATAATGAACATGCCGTGAACTATAAAACATTTCACTAACAATTCTAAGGTTTCCCCTAAAGCACGCAGGGACATGCTTTACAAAGTAGCGAAGTTTCCAGTGGAGGGTTGCTTCACCATTAGAGGAATGCCTAATTTGACACTTCATCATGTTATCTCACCAGTAGGAGCACTGTACACAGCTCTGTGTTCCAGCACGGTGGTGCAGGAATACAGAGTGCACTGGTGCACTGTGGTTAGCACTGTTGCCTTACAGCTAGAAGGTTCCTGGTTCAAATCCCCAGGCTGGCAGGGGTTGGAACGTTTCTGTGTGGAGTTTGCATGTTCTCCCTGTGCTGCGTGGGTTTCCTCCCACAATCCAAAGACATGCATGTTAGGTTAATTGGTTGTTCTAAATTGTCCCTAGATATCTGTTTCCTATAGGCCCTTAGAATAGAGGGTTAGTACTAGTGAAAGCGCTATGAGTGGTCTTTGAGACTAGAAAAGCGCTATATAAGTGCAGGTTAGTTAGTACTAGAAAGGGCACCCTTTGGAACAGTCATGTAGGGGCAGTATGGGAGTCCCTTCATAATGGTACCCTTTTCATTAGAAGGGCACCCACAGGGTATCTTATATGATACAGCATCAGATTTTCTCCACTAGAAGGGCATTCATTGAGACATATAATCAGATTTTCCTACTCTAAAGAGTACACCATCATGATTTAGTGACTAAGGGTCACCATAAAGTACCCAAAATAAATGTTCCCCATGTGAAGGGCAGCCAATAGGGAACTCCCTCTTGTTTCAGCCACTGTGGAGCAGAGTTTTTCAACCAGGCTTCCCTGGAACTTTCAGGTTTCTGTGGGAAATTGTCTAATTTTGCTTCTTAATTGTTAAAAAAAAAAAAATGCTAAGAATTTGCCACTGTTGCCTACTGGTGCATGACTGCCTACAGAATCCATGCAAAACAACAGCAAATTGTTTGGATTTTCTGGGGACAAATTAAGAAGTGAAACTTACAATTTTCTACAGAAACTTGAACGTTCCAGGAAACCCTGGTGGTGGTGGTGTGTGTGTGTGTGTGTGTGCGTGTGGTGAAACCAAAAGTAAATTTCAGAGTAGACCTCGTGTACTGAAGTACTGCATTTTCCTACATGTACAGAAGAAGAAAAAAAAAAAACATTCTTCAAAGTACTCAAGAAAGTGCATACTTGTGGAAAATTTACTTGAGTGCATGTAGCTGAGTAACTATAACTACCATCTCTGTCAATGTGTAAAAGATTGGTGGTGCAACAATGACGCACACGTAGTGTATTTTCCAACCACAACAGCTCCTGGTTTCGTGAAACAGGTGATTTTTTTTTTTTTTTTTTGCTGTTCTGACTTAAAGATTGTGGCTTATCTTTACCTGCCCACAAAGTCTTCCAGGACGGAGCTCTTTCCTGCGCTCTGACCGCCCACCACGGCGATCTGAGGCAAATGGAGGCTGCAGCTCTGCCCCACGCCGCCCAGGGCGTCGTGGAGCCGGTTGACCAGCGGGACCAGATCCTCCATCCCCCGGTTGCCCATCGCAACAACAGCGGGGAAGGGAGCGGCTACCTGTGCACGAAGACCCCCGTTTCCCTCCGCTTCTAGTCCACGCCTCTCGTTGGAGTTACTGTCATAGTTAGTGGTTACTCATAATAACGCTGCTATTATCTGAGAATTTAAAAAAAAAATACAATAAATACGTAGCAAAAGTCTTTTTCTAGAGGACAGGCGTCAACGGCAAAAAGGTCCACACCTTCTCAGCAACCGTTAGTCCATTTAAACCCAGCGCGAGAGGTGGAGACGAAAATATTCACTGTTCAGAGTTCCGAAGACAGCTCTCTGGGTGTTGTCGTCGCTTTAAAACTACCTGAAATTCTCCGTGAGCTACTTCCCTCAATACTTAGTTGCAATTCTCATTCTGTCGGATGGCCTCTCAGCTGTCCGGTCCATGGATATCGGATGAAAACGGCGTGATTTTACAGCTAACGGAACAAAGTTTTCTGCGCATGCGCACAAGTGAGCAACGTTAACGCCTCCTAGAGGAGACGGACAAACTTCAGGGCCAATTAGAAAAGCGCACAGGCTTCTCAGCGACCCTGTAAGCAGCATTACAGTCTTCTAAGCAGGCAGCTATTCAAGAGCCTACTATAGTGGGACAGGGTCCCGTTTGGGCAGGGCCCTCCAAACACTGCAACCAGAACTAGGAGTGTAGATTCATGCACTGTAAATAACACTGCTGCATTCTTTGGCAGTGAGCGAGTCAGTAGCGGGCAGTTCAGTGGAAAACACAAGCAAGTGAAAGAGAAAGTGAAGACTCCCTTCACTGGGGAGATAATTTAATAACACTTGGACTTCACTGTTGTAAAACTAATCCAATTAGATGCACAGATGATTAAGCTCGCTTCAGAAATTGTACTGAAGTAAATGTAGCACTACCCTGTGATATTAACTACGCCAGTATATCACCAAGGAAATTTTTTGGGTTCGACTTTTTAAAAATTATTCTTATTTTTCATTCAACCTTTATTTATACAGGGAAGGTCCACCGAGAGGCAAGAACACCCTGTTCACACATAGAAGCTGCCCAGTACAAAGGCACTGAGCAGCTCTACTGGAGCAACTGGGGTTAAGGGCACCGCAGGCAAACAATGCTATGCCATCTGTCCCACCCAAATCTGATCCTGCTGGGCCGGGGATTGAACTGGCAACCCTCCAATCACCAGTTCATATCCCAAACCATTAGGCCACCACTGCCCCCATGACTGAGACTAAGAAAGTACCTACTGAAAATGTTATTTGAGTAGTGATTAACAACTTCAATCTGGCCAATTTTTCAGTTTTTCCTCTGAAATTTGCCACTGTTCTCATGAACTGGCATTTTTCTTTCAAATTTGCAGCTTTTTCCTCATGAACCTGCAATTTTCTTGCCAATTTCTGAGTTTTTCCCTCGTGAAACTGTCTCTTTTTTCTTAATGTAAGCATTTTTTCAAATTAAAAACTTTTTTTTTTTACTTTTTAAAATTAGTCATTTTTTTCCTTACAGTGCAGTTTCTGAAAAAAAGTGACATTTTCCCCCACAAATTTACAACTTTTTACTCGTTTCCAACTTTTTTCTTTAAAATTTGTGACTTTTTAAAAAAAAGCAAAAATCACAGAGAAACAGGAGACCGTAATAAATATTAGTGAAAACAATTGTTAAATTTGATGTGAATGAAAACTGGGAAAAATCATGACACATGCTTGTTTTAAATCAGCAAAAAAGTAACTTGAGTAAAACGAATCCTGCAATAGAAGCACTCACAGCAGTACAATTTTGTGAAATTAAATGAGTGAAGTAATGAATTACTACTCCCCTCTGCTTATTCTTAGCATAAATGCAACACTTCTGATTCTCATTTTCTACAAGCTGAAGTAAAAGATCTCAGACTTTCTACGTTTATTAAAGGGCATATTTATATCAAATTTTAAGTGCAAGTTACTGTTCCAGCGAGTATATCTCTGTGCCAAGATAACACAATGCAAGGCCAAATACAGTACTACATGACAAACAACCGTTTAGCTCTGTAGTTCAATGCTCAATAACTCTTTTGGCCAGTAGCAACTCTTATGCAGCCAACAATGCATCATTTTCAAACATTGAAAACAGTTTTCCAGCTGAAAAAATTAACAAGCTTTTTCAAAAATTTTTTACAGGCCGAAGTAAAATATGCAAGTCTTATACACACAAAACACATATTTCTATCAAAGTATGAGGACATTAAAAATGGGTTAGTTTTCTTTTTTTTAATCAGAAAAGGACATTTTATAGCATTTATTAATGCTACAGGTTTCAAGTTTTCAGAAAGTGCTCAGTTGGCATTCTGACTGCAGGAATATCAACAAGATCAGATATTCAATGTCTTATATCATAATAAATCTGCAAATTTTTGTTTCCTTATGTTGTGACCAGCCCAATGCACGCCTGTACCACAGAAAAAGTCAGATCTTGACACCAATATATCAAAATGGGAGCAAAAAAAACCTGTACATGTATGCTTTTTCGTCACAAAGCAAATACCATATTTTAGCATCTTAATCATGATTTTGTTACAATTTTTTTTTCCTCTAACCTCTTCTTATTCATAGACAAATTTACACAACCTTCAAGTCTTTTAACAACTCTGCAATGTCTATATGGGGTTTACGGTGTGATTCAGTCCTGTTAGAATGCAGAGTACTCTGCAGATTCTTGGCAGCTTGATTTAAAGTCGGCAGGATGCAGGCGGCATCTGATGTCTCCTTTTCTCCACAAGAGCACAGAAGGACTTCGTTTATCTCTTCTTCAATCTTGCGAGAGAGGATGGCGGGAAACACGGCCCTGACACGCATAAGCACGCTTTTCCTCAAGGCTGGGTCTCGACATGCAAGGTTCAGCATGAATAGGCCTGGAAGGCAGAAGAAAGATAAGCAAATATTCCAAGAAAATTAGTGACATAACACTGATAAACACATATGGAATCAGTAATGAGATTGTTTAGGAATGGATCATCTACTAAGAATTCACTTGTATGGAAGTTTCTAAATCAGGACTCTGGAACCTTTGGCTGTGTTGCCATAATCAGCCACCCCTACTGGCTTTTGATGGATGGACAGACAAAAATAAAAAAACAGTGGTGTGAAAAAGTGTTTGCCCCCTTCCTGGTTTCTCATTTTTTTGTATGTTTGTCACATTTAAATGCTTCAGATCATCAAACAAATTTAAACATTAGACAAAGATACCACAAGTAAACACAGAACACAGTTTTTAAATGAAGGTATTTATTATTAAGGGAAAAAAAATCCAAACTTAAATGGCCCTGTGTGGAAAAAGTGATTGCCCCCAAACCTAATAACTGGTTGGGCCACCCTTAGCAGCAACAACTGCAATCAAGCGTTTGTGATAACTGGCAATGAGTCTTTTACAGCACTGTGGAGGAATTTTGGCTCACTCATCTTTGCAGAATTGTTGTAATTCAGCCACATTGGAGGGTTTTCCAGCATGAACTACCTTTTTAAGGTCATGCCACAGCATCTCAATTGGATTCAGGTCAGGACTTTCACTAGGCCACTCCAAAGTCTTCATTTTGATTTTCTTAAGCCATTCAGGGGTGGACTTGCTGGTGTGTTTTGGATCATTGTCCTGCTGCAAAACCCAAGTGTGCTTCAACTTGAGGTCACAAACAGATGGCTGGACATTCTCCTTCAGGATTTTTTGGTAGACAGCAGAATTCATGGTTCCATTTATCACAGCAAGTCTTCCAGGCCCTGAAGCAGCAAAACAGCCCCAGACCATCACACTATCACCACCATATTTTACTGTTGGTATGATGTTCCTTTTCTGAAATGCTGTGTTACTTTTACGCCGGATGTAATGGGACACCCACCTTCCAAAAAGTTCAACTTTGTTGAATGTTGTTGTGGGGTCTTTTGTGACCTCTTGGATGAGTCGTCGCTGCGCTCTTGGGATAATTTTGGTCGGCCGGCCACTCCTGGGAAGGTTCACCACTGTTCCATGTTTTTGCCATTTGTAGATAATGGCTCTCACTGTGGTTCGCTGGAGTCCCCAAGCTTTAGAAATGGCTTTATAACCTTTTCCAGACTGATAGATCACAAGTCCTTTGTTTCTCATTTGTTCCTAAATTTCTTTGGATTGCAGCATGATGTCTAGCTTTTTTTTTTTTTTTGTCTGTTTCAAATTTATTTAAAAAAAAAACAAAAAAAAACAACAGTACTTTTAAAAAACAGACAAAAATTAGCCATAAAATAATCCCCCAAATTATAATAAAGTCTCAAATGTACAAGAAAAGTCAATTTTACAAGAGGAAATTACACATTTGAGGAAAATGGTTTCAAATTTAGGTAAATTTACAGAGAAAAGTAGAAAACTATAAGAAAATTGTTATGAATTTTGGAGGAAAAACCTCAAACCTTCAAGACTGAAGTCATTACTCAAGTTTAAGTGGGTGCTCTTTGTATTAACTCAACTAGAAATTTTGGTTGTCTACTTTTTTTTTTTTTAATTTAAGTTTTTGTAAAGGGTATACAGGTCATTACAGCACTGCATTGTTTACATTTTCATCACATGTTCCCTTATTTTTTGCTATTTGACAACATTGGTAGGATAATTATTACAACACCCCCCTTTTTTTTAAAGTGAAAGAAAAAGTGAAATTAAAGAGAATAAAATAAAAAAACGAACAAACAAACAAAACAGCAAAAATCAAACAAACAGAAAATTAAGTAATTAAAAGTAAAAGAGCATCTGAGTAGCATTGGAACAAAGAGCGGGACCATTATTGAAATGGTATTTGTCAAAGATTAGATCTAATGGAAGACACATATGCGATCCAGGGTTGCCAAAAGTTCATGAACCCATCCATGTCCTGTCTCAGTGCGAATGTCAACTTTTCCATCGAGTAAATGTCTTGAATCACGTTAATCCAATCTTCAGGTGTAGGACAGTCCTTCAGCATCCATTTTTTAGTTAGGGCTTTTTTACTTGCCAATATTAAAACATTGAATAAGTATTTATCTCCTCGTCTTTCCAGTGAGTCCGGTAGTAAACCCAAATACAAAGTTACAAAAGAAAAGGGAACTGTTATTTTGAATATTTTCCCCAATATTGTCTGTACATTGGTCCAATATTGGTGGATAACTGGGCATGACCAAAACACATGAAAATGATTTGCAGCACACAAGCGCCAACAGTTCAACCCCTTATGGGTAAATTTGTTTTGTGCAGGTGTTCTGAAAAATCTTGCCAAATTTTTCCATCCAAATTCTCTCCACTGCAGGGATGAGGTACTTTTCCATTGCTGTTTATTTAGCTTTTCCCATATTTCCAGTTGTAAAGTGAAATTCCCCTCTTTTTCCCATCTCTCTTTTATATATGATGTGTTGTCTCCTTTTAAGTCTTGAAGACCTTGGTATATTTTAGAAATGTATCTGATCCCTGGGATCCCTTTATATGCCATTAAGAAGACCTTCAGAACACCTGACTGGGCCCTTTCCAAATCCTCCTTTTTAAGTATATTGTTTATGTGGTGTCTAAGCTGAAAGAACCTGTAAAGATCTTGATTTATTAGACCTTGTTTTTTCAAATCTTCAAAACTTCTTAAAGTTTGCCCCTTAAAAAAATCGTAATATTTTATCAGCCCTTTCTCTTTCCACTCTTTAAATCTAGTGTCTGTTTTATTGGGGGTAAAGTCTTGATCATAGGCAATCCATTGCAGAAGTCGATAGGGCTCTTTAGCTTGATTCTCTCTGACTATCTTAAACCAAATTTTTAGCGGGGTCTCTATCCATGGGTTAGTGTTATTCAAGAGTTTAGGTAAGGCATTGTTCCCTATTATTGCCTGTAGGGGGATGTCACTTGTTATTTGATCTCCTTCCATTGTGCAGTGTAGACTGGGTTACATATCTCTATTAAAGTTTTAATTTGTGTGGCTTTAAAATAGTCCCTGATATTTGGCAGCGTGAGCCCACCTTTGTCTTTGTTTAGCTGTAGGGTTCTATATCTGATTCTAGGTCTCTTGCCCTGCCATATGAATCTTGAGATCCTTCTGTCCAGCTCCTGCCATGTTTTTTTGGGAGGTTCTACCGGTATTGTTTGGAAAAGGTATAGAAGACGTGGAAGTATATTCATTTTGACTGCTTCAATTCTTTGTGCAGTACCTAAGAATGGTATCATATTCCATCTTGCTAGGTCAGATTTTATTTTTGTCACCAGTGGATGGATCATAGTTTAGTGTTATAATTTTGTTGAGTTGTTTCGGGATATTGACCCCCAGATATTTCATAGATTCCAACTCCCAGTTAGTTTTGAGTTCACTTAGCGAATAATGATTTGGGTCATAGTTGAATGTTAAAACTTGGGTTTTATGCATGTTTAATTTGTACCCCGATAAATCTCCATAGTCTGAAAAAACTGAGATTAGTTCTGGTAAAGAAGTGTCTGGCTGCCCTAGGTATATTAAAATGTCATCAGCAAAGAGTGCTATTTTATGTTCCTTCTGACCAAGTGTAATACCTTGAATTTCTTGATTTTGTCTTATCCATTGGCTCAGAGGTTCTATGAAGATTGCAAAGAGCAGTGGAGACAGGGGGCAGCCTTGACGACATCCTCTTTCCAGCTCAAAAGATGATGATAAATTACCGTTAATCCTTATTTTAGCTGTTGGTTTTTTATATAATGCCTGTATAGTTCTAATAAAGTTGTTATGAAAATTGAAACTGGATAAGATTCTATATAGGAAAGACCAGTCAACCGAATCGAATGCTTTTTCAGCATCTAATCCCAATATGACTGCATTTAAGTTATATTTTTTTATATGATGAATTATGTGTAAAGTGCGTCGAATGTTGTCTTGTGTCTGTCTATGTCTTATAAAACCTGTTTGGTCTAAGTGAATTAAGTCTGTCAGTATGTTTTCTAACCTTTTGGCAAGGATAATGGTAAAAAGCTTATAGTCCTGATTTAATACACTGATTGGTCTGTAGTTGGAGCATTCTAGTTTATCCTTTTCAGGTTTAGGTATAACTGCAATGACCCCTTCTCTCCAGGAGGGGGGGATTTCCCCTGTGTGGAGGACATAGTTAAATGTTTTCAGGAGGAGAGGAGATAGTTGCTGTTTAAAGGTTTTGTACCATTCTGCTGTATAGCCATCTGCTCCTGGGGATTTGTTAGCTTTAAGTTTTATAATTGCTTTTTCCAATTCTTTAGGTTGTATTTCTGACAGTAGTGTTTTATTTTGTGATTCCGTAAGTTGGGGAAGGTTTAATGTGTTTAGGAATGTCTCGGATGCGTTTTTATGTTTTTTGTGGGAGTATAAGTTCTTATAGTAATTCTCGAAGCTTTTAAGAATATCCTGAATTCTGAATTTTATTTCCTTTGATACTGGGTCTCTGATTTTGTAGATTGCTCTTTCTGTTTGTTGTTTCCTCAATTTATAGGCTAGTAATTTTGCCGATTTACTGCCTGCTTCATAGTGTTTTTGTTTCAGAAATGTAAGTTTCTTCTGGATTTCTATTGTGTAGATCTCATTTATTTGATTTTTAATTTCTTTAATCTTGAGCGAGCCATTAGAATGAGTGTTGTCTTTGTGTTCTTTTTCTAGGTTCTTGAGTTCTGACTCTAGTGTGATTAGTTTTTCTTGTCTCAGTTTCTTTTGGGTTGCCAGTTTTGCAATAATTTTTCCCCTTATTACAGCTTTGCACGCATCCCACAGTATTAAAGGGGATACTTCTCTATTATCGTTTTCTTCCAAATATCTGAGAATATCTGATTCCAATTCATCTTTCAGTGGTCCTTTCAGGACATTTGAATTCAACCTCTAGGAAAATGTATTATTTGTGTATTTTTGGATGTTTAAGTCCATATAGATCGGACTGTGGTCAGAGAGATCCATCAGTCCTATTTTACATGTTTTTACTCTTCCAATGTCTCTATTAAACATAAAAAAGTAATCAATCCTTGAGTAAGATGAATGTGGCGTTGAATAAAATGTATAATCTTTTACATTGGGGTTGAATTCCCTCCATACGTCAGATTCCCATTTCTTTTAATAGCATCCGAGTTTTCCTATTTTGAGTGTTATTTTGATGTGAAGAATTACCTGTTGCATCCCAGTATGGATTCAGTCTTAGACTGAAGTCTCCACCACATATCACTAAACCTTGGGCTTTAGTTATCATTAGGTCGAATATATTTTTATAAAATTTCCATTTAGCCCCTGGTGGTGCATATACATTCAGCAGGGTGATATCTTCTCCCTCTAGCGCCCAATTACCAAACTGTACCTCCCTTCTTTATCTTTGTGTTCTGATTTTTTTTCAAATGTAATTTTGGTTGATATCAATGTCGCTACTCCCCTCCTCCTCCCTGACTTATATGAAGATGAAGAGATCATTTTAAACCCTTGTCTATTGAGTTTAGTGTGTTCCACGTCTGTTAGGTGGGTTTCTTGTAAAAATATTATTTCTGCTTTGTCTTTTTTCATTTTGCGTAGAATCTTGGATCTTTTAACTGGATTCAGGATCCCTTTTACATTATATGAGGCTATTTTGGTTACACCCTGTTTCTCCATTGTATTTTCTTATTTAGTATAACAGTGTGGTGGCCCTCTTTTTTGCTACTCAGAAACTGAAAGAACATTAAGAACATAAAAACATTAAGAACATAGTGTACGAAACTTTAAAACAAAAAACTGTCAAAAAAACTTCCTGAGCTGGGGTCTCTTTAAAGACCCTGTAAGAGCCCTGATGGAGTGTAGGCTCTGAGGGAAATTCCTCAAACTCTGTTACGTGTTGAGGGCCCTCTCTTACCCCTGTAAGTTGTCCCATGTTTTTAACGTGAATTTCAGATCCCAATCCGAATTTGTAATGATTTTTTTTTTTTTTTTATGCCTATACCCTACGAGATTTTGTGCACCCTCCCACCCCCATCACAGCAAACATTCACTCTAATACAGCATTTGTTAGTGTAGGGAGAACATGTGGGTCATTGTTACATTTCTATTTTAACAAGATTTTTTTTTTTTCCTTTAAATTAAAGAAGACATTTGTTTCTAATGCTATAACTGCTCCATGAAAGGTTTTACTACATGCTGATTCTGCATCTCCTTTAATGTTTGTTACCTTGTAGGAGGGGGGATGGAAGTGCAGAGTGACTGAAAAGAAAAAAAAAACAAAAAGGTCGCTATTCCTTCCTGGAACTGGAAAGCTTATCTTTGTAGCTCTGGGGCTGGGTTTCCCGCTGCTGGCCCGTGGATTTTGAAGGTCTCTGAGTGGACCACGTTTGAGCTCTGATCCTCTCGCTCAGATCCACTGCGGGTTTAAACACCGATACCGGGAGCCCTCTTCTTGCCATGTCAATTGTTGCTTCTTCCGCTGAATTATAGAGACATGACTCTTCACCGTAAAAGACCCTTAACTTCGCAGGAAATGGCGTCTGAAAGCGTAGATTCTGTTCCCGTAGAACTTTTTTGGCGTCGTTATATTCCCGTCGCTTTTTAAGAACCTCCGGGGCGTAATCATGCTCCACGAAGACTTTTCTCTCTTCAGAATCAGAATCAGAATCAGAATCAGAATCAGCTTTATTGCCAAGTATATTTACAAGTAAACACACGAGGAATGTGACTTGACATTGGACGCGCACGTTAGGCGCATCCAATGACGCGTCGCCATACAAGGCGCCTGTCAACAGTGGAGGTAAAGAGGGGAGGGGAGGGGGAGGAAAACACAATAGGAGAGAGAAAAAACATAGTAATCAGAATAAACGCTCGTATATGAGCCAAATTTTGACTACACAGAAAAAAACCCTCATGCATTAGCAGACAATAGATACAATCACACAGCAGAGGGAGGGAGAGCAGTGTGTGTATATTTGCATGTCATTGTGTAGTGTGAGTGTAACAGTTGTTAGTGGGCAGCAGAGGGCGCCTCCAGGCAGTGGATAGATGTTATAATCATGTGACTTATAAACAAGACCAGAGATCAGAGTCTGTCTCTCTTTTCCTCTTCCTTGCAGAAGGCACATGGGCATTGTCCTCGAGAGACCAATCCGCTGACGACAACAACTGATTGCTGATGTATGGGTAGACATAAGCCACTTCTCTGGCGTTATCTTATCGAGGAGGAATGTAAACAAGGGTACCAAAACACAAGGTCAAATCTGCACAGTGCACTCAGAGAATAAAAAAAATTTCTCTCTCTTCGATTCTGTGCTTCAATTTCATACAGGCTTGAATCAAACTTTAGATCATTCTCTGGAGAGCACTCAGCGATCCACAGATGTTATCCACCTACCGAAACATAGGTAAAACATGTCCAGAGAGTTCGTTCTCTCTTCAATGCATGCCAGGTAGTAAATTCCATGTTAATCCTGCCGCTGACAGTCAGTGCTCCCCCCAGCTGGACGAATTGTTGAATTTGTTAAGGGAGCTACGTCGGGGTCCGCATTTGATTAGCTCACCCAGATAATTTCGATACACTAGGAAAACTCCAGGGGCCAGAACAGAAGATCCTGTGATCAGTTCAATCTCAGTCGAATCACACAGACACATGAGTTCCAATGCCATGAGTCTCCCTTGGGTTCCCCCTGACCCGCTTCTTCTTTTAAAGGTGACAATCGCATATAAGCCGCTTTCCAGATCCATAATTTCCATTTGGATTAAGATTCAGCCAGGAGAAGAGTGACATTGCAAGCTGGGATCAGAAGGGAGAGGATTAGGAGGGAGAGGGAAGAAAAGCGTCTGCTCTCTCTCAGAAGCGGAAGTATGCGGATGCATAAATCCTTTTTTCTGCCAAGCCCGTCTTACAACCTCTTGTTTTATTTTGAAATCGGAGAATCTTACCACCACCGAACGTGGGGGCGCTTCTGCTGCTGGCTTTGCGGCTAATGTACAATGGGCCTTTTCTATTTTCAAATCGGTGGTTTGTGGAATATCCAACTTCTCTCTCAATAAGGATTCCACGCATTCCGCCATTGTGTTGAAACTATCTTCACCTCCTTCTTTCAGACCGTGAATTCTGATGTTGTCTCGTCTTTGTCTTCCTTCTTGGTCGGTTAGCTTAGCCTCCAGCCTTGACTGTTTTTTGTGTAAATCCAGCATAGAATCTTCAAGCACTTTTATTCTTTCTTCAGCTTCCAAGATTCGGTTTTCGGCCTGGTCCATTCTGATGTTCGTCCTTTTTAATTCCTCTCTGAATTCATGAAATTCGGCCCAAAATCGTCGTAATTCATCAAATAGCGATTTCAAGCTAACCTTTTTGTTAGCTAGGTCCAGCTCCTCGTCTTCTGAACGGAGGTCCTCCGGTTCAGATTCTGCGGCCGCTGCGCGTCCTGACCTGGGGAATGTCAGTTTCTTCTGTTTATGGTTAGGCATGGTGTTTTTGTCTTTTGATTTTTATTCTTCCAAAAATCCGTTAAGTCTGATTTTGAAGATGTTTTCCTTGGATTGGGTCTGGGAGCTTCAGTGTTAAGTTGCTATCACCATGGCGTCCAGACCGGAAGTCTCATGATGTCTAGCTTTTTTTTTTTTTTTTTTTTTTTTTTTTTTATTTAAGTTTTTGTAAAGGGTATACAGGTCGTTACAGCAATGCAGTGTTTACATTTTCATCACATGTTCCCTTATTTTCTGATATCTGACAACATTGGAAGATTAATTCTTACAACACCCCTTATTTTTTTTTTTTTTTTAAGTGAAAGAAAAAGTGAAATTAAAGAGAAAAAAAAACAAAACAAAAAACAAAAAAAAACCAAACAAACCAGTAAAAAACAAACAAAAAGAAAAAGTAAGTAAATAAAGATAAAAGAGCATCTGAGTAGCATTGGAACAAAGAGCAGAACCATTATTGAAATGGTATTTGTCAAAGATTAGATCTAATGGAAGACACATATGCGGTCCAGGGTTGCCAAAAGTTCATGAACCCATCCATGTCCTGTCTCAGTGCGAATGTCAACTTTTCCATCGAGTAAATGTCTTGGATCACGTTAGTCCAATCTTCAGGTGTAGGACAGTCCTTCAACATCCATTTTTTAGTTAGAGCTTTTTTGCTTGCCAATATTAAAACATTGAATAAGTATTTTTCTCCTCGTCTTTCCAGTGAGTCCGGTAGTAAACCCAAATACAAAGTTACAAAAGAAAAGGGAACTGTAATTTTGAATATTTTCCCCAATATTGTCTGTACATTGGTCCAATATTGGTGGATAACTGGGCATGACCAAAACACATGAAAATGATTTGCAGTCTTTTCACCACACAAGCGCCAACAGTTCAATCCCTTATGGGTAAATTTGATTTGTGCAGGTGTTCTGAAAAATCTTGCCAAGTTTTTCCATCCAAATTCTCTCCACTGCAGGGATGAGGTACTTTTCCATTGCTGTTTATTTAGCTTTTCCCATATTTCCAGATGTAAAGTGAAATTCCCCTCTTTTTCCCATCTCTCTTTTATATAAGATGTGTTGTCTCCTTTTAAGTCTTGAAGACCTTGGTATATTTTAGAAATGTATCTGATCCCTGGGATCCCTTTATATGCCATTAAGAAGACCTTCAGAACACCTGACTGGGCCCTTTCCAAAACCTCCTTTTTAAGTATATTGTTTATGTGGTGTCTAAGCTGGAAGAACCTGTAAAGGTCTTGATTTATTAGGCCTTGTTTTTTCAAATCTTCAAAACTTCTTAAGATTTGCCCTTTAAAAAAATCGTAATATTTTATCAGCCCCTTCTCCTTCCACTTTTTAAATCTGGTGTCTGTTTTATTAGGAGTAAAGTCCTGATCATAGGCGATCCATTGCAGAAGTCGATAGGGCTCTTTAGTTTGATTCTCTCTGACTATCTTAAACCAAATTTTTAGCGGGGTCTCTATCCACGGGTTAGTGTTATTCAAAAGCTTAGGTAAGACATTGTTCCCTATTATCGCCTGTAGGGGGATGTCACTTGTTATTTGGCATTCGATCTCCTTCCATTGTGCAGAGTAGACTGGGTTACATATCTCTACTAAAGTTTTAATTTGTGCGGCTTTAAAGTAGTCCCTGATATTTGGCAGCGCGAGCCCACCTTTGTCTTTGTTTAGCTGTAGGGTTCTATATCTGATTCTAGGTCTCTTGCCCTGCCATATGAATCTTGAGATCCTTCTGTCCAGCTCCTGCCATGTTTTTTTGGGAGGTTCTACCGGTATTGTTTGGAAAAGGTATAGAAGACGTGGAAGTATATTCATTTTGACTGCTTCAATTCTTTGTGCAATACCCAAGAATGGTATCATATTCCATCTTGCTAGGTCAGATTTTATTTTTGTCACCAGTGGATCATAGTTTAGTGATATAATTTTGTTGAGTTGTTTCGGGATATTGACCCCCAGATATTTCATAGATTCCGACTCCCAGTTAGTTTTGAGTTTGCTTAGTGAATAATGATTTGGGTCATAGTTGAATGTTAAAACTTGGGTTTTATGCATATTTAATTTGTACCCCGATAAATCTCCATACTCTGAAAAAACTGAGGTTAGTTCTGGTAAAGAAGTGTCCGGCTGCCCTAGGTATATTAAAATGTCATCAGCAAAGAGTGCTATTTTATGTTCCTTCTGACCAAGTGTAATACCTTGAATTTTTTGGTTTTGTCTTATCCATTGGCTCAGAGGTTCTATGAAGATTGCAAAGAGCAGTGGAGACAGGGGGCAGCCCTGACGACATCCTCTTTCCAGTTCAAAAGATGATGATAAATTACCGTTAATCCTTATTTTAGCTGTTGGTTTTTTATATAATGCCTGTATAGTTCTAATGAAGTTGTTATGAAAATTGAAACTGGATAAGATTCTGTATAGAAAAGACCAGTCAACCGAATCGAATGCTTTTTCAGCATCTAATCCTAATATGACTGCATTTAAGTTATATTTTTTTATATGATGAATTATGTGTAAAGTGCGTCGAATGTTGTCTTGTGTCTGTCTTTGTCTTATAAAACCTGTTTGGTCTAAATGAATTAGGTCTGTCAGTATATTCTCTAACCTTTTGGCAAGGATAATGGTAAAAAGCTTATAGTCCTGATTTAGTACACTGATTGGTCTGTAGTTGGAGCACTCTAGTTTATCCTTTTCAGGTTTAGGTATAACTGCAATGACCCCTTCTCTCCAGGAGGGGGGGATTTCCCCTGTGTGGAGGACATAATTAAATGTTTTCAGGAGGAGAGGAGATAGTTGCTGTTTAAAGGTTTTGTACCACTCTGCTGTATAGCCATCAGCTCCTGGGGATTTGTTAGCTTTAAGTTTCATAATTGCTTTTTCCAATTCTTTAGAATGTATTTCTGACAGTAGTGTTTTATTTTGTGACTCCGTAAGTTGGGGAAGGTTTAATGTGTTTAGGAATGCCTCGGATGCGTTTTTATGTTTTTAGTGGGAGTATAAGTTCTTATAGTAATTCTCGAAGTTTTTAAGAATATCCTGAATTCTGAATTTTATTTCCTTTGATACTGGGTCTCTGATTTTGTAGATTGCTCTTTCTGTTTGATGTTTCCTCAATTTATAGGCTAGCAATTTTGCCGATTTACTGCCTGCTTCATAGTATTTTTGTTTCAGAAATGTAAGTTTCTTCTGGATTTCTATTGTGTAGATCTCATTTATTTGGTTTTTAATTTCCTTAATCTTGAGCGAGTCAGTAGAATGAGTGTTGCCTTTGTGTTCTTTTTCTAGGTTCCTAAGTTCTGACTCTAATGTGGATAGTTTTTCTTGTCTTAGTTTCTTTTGGGTTGCCAGTTTTGCAATAATCTTTCCTCTTATTACAGCTTTACATGCATCCCACAGTATTAAAGGGGATACTTCTCCATTATCGTTATCTTCCAAATATCTGAGAATATCTGACTCCAATTCATCTTTCAATGGTCCTTTCAGGACATTTGAATTTAACCTCCAAGAAAATGTATTATTTGTGTATTTTTGGATATTTAAGTCCATGTAGATCGGACTGTGGTCGGAGAGATCCATCAGTCCTATTTTACATGTTTTTACTCTACCAATGTCTCTATTAAACATAAAAAAATAGTCAATCCTTGAGTAAGATGAATGTGGAGTTGAGTAAAATGTATAGTCTTTTACACTGGGGTTGAGTTCCCTCCACACATCACAGATTCCCATTTCTTTTAGTAGCATCCGAGTCTTCCTGTTTTGGGTGTTATTTTGATGTGGGGAATTACCAGAAGCATCCCAGTATGGATTCAGTCTAAGATTGAAGTCCCCACCACATATCACTAAACCTTGAGCTTTAGTTATCATTAGGTCGAATACATTTTTATAAAATTTCCAGTTAGCCCCTGGGGGAGCATACACATTCAGCAGGGTGATATCTTCTCCCTCTAGCCGCCCAGTTACCAAACTGTATCTCCCTTCTTTATCTTTGTGTTCTGATTTTTTTTCAAATGTAATTTTGGTTGATATCAATGTCGCTACTCCCCTCCTCCTCCCTGATTTATATGAAGATGAAGAGATCATTTTAAACCCTTGTCTACTGAGTTTATTGTGTTCCACGTCTGTTAGGTGGGTTTCTTGTAAAAGTATTATTCCTGCTTTGTCTTTTTTCATTTTGCCTAGAATCTTGGATCTTTTAACTGGATTCAGGATCCCTTTTACATTATATGAGGCTATTTTGGTTACACCCTGTTTCTCCATTGTGTTGTTTTGTTTAGTATAACTGTGTGGTGGCCCTCTTTTGTGCTACTCAGAAACTGAAAGAACATTAAAAACAAGAAAAACATTAAGAACATAGTGTAAAAAACTTTAAAACAAAAAACTGTCAAAAGAACTTCCTGAGCTGAGGTCTTTTTAAAGACCCTGTAAGAGCCTTGATGGAGTGAAGGCCCTGAGGGAAATTCCTCAAACTCTGTTACGTGTTGAGGGCCCTCTCGTACCACTGAAAGTAGTCCCATGCTTTTAACGTGAGTTTCAGAACCCAATCCAAACTTGTAATGATTTTTTTTTTTTTTTCCTTTTATGCCTAAACCCTGTGAAATTGTGTGCACCCTCCCACCCCCATCACATCAAACATTCACGCAAAAACAGTATTTGTTAGTATGAGCAGAACATGTGGATTATTGTCACATTTCTATTTTAACAAGTTTTTTTTTTTTTTTTTATTACAAAGACTTATTTGTTTCAAATAATATGATTGTTCCATGAAATGTTTTACCACATGCTGAATATGCATCTCCTTTAATGTTTGTTACCTTGTATGAGGGGGGTTGGATGTGCGGATTGATTCAAGAGGAAGGGAAAAAAAAAAAAAGGTCGCTATTCCAACCTGAAAACGGATAGTTTATCCGCGACGCTCTGGTGCTGGGTTTCCCGCTGCTGGTCCGTGGATTTTGAGGGTCTTTGTGTTGTCCATGTTTGCGCTTTGATCTTCTCACTCGGGTCTGCTGCGGGTTTAAACACCGTTACCGGGAGCCCTCTTCTCGCCATGTCAGCTGTTGCTTCTTCCGCCGAATTATAGAGACACGTTTCATCGCCGTAGAAGACCCTTAACTTCGCAGGAAATGGTGTCTGAAAGCGCAATTTCTTCTCTCTTAACACCTTTTTCGCGTCATTGTATTCCCTGCGCTTTTTAAGGACCTCCGGGGCGTAATCGTGTTCCACGTAGACTTTTCTCTCCTGGTGCATAAATCCTTTTTTCTGCCAGGCCAGTCTTACAACCTCTTGTTTTATTTTGAAATTGGAAAATCTTACCAACACCGAACGTGGGGGCGCTTCCGCCGCCGGCCTAGCGGCTAATGAACGATGTGCCTTTTCTATCTTCAAGTCGGTGGTTTGTGGAATATCCAATTTCTCTCTTAGTAAGGATTCCACGCATTCTGCCATTGAGTTAAAACCATTTTCGGTTCCTTCTATCAGACCATGAATTCTTATGTTGTCTCTTCTTTGTTTTCCTTCTTGGTCGGTTAGCTTAGCCTCTATAGCTGCTTGTCTTTTGCGTAGGTCCAGCACAGAATCTTCGAGCACTTTTATTCGATCCTCTGTTTCCAAGATTCGGTTCTCGGCCTGGTCCACTCTGCTGTTTGTCCTTTTCAATTCTTCTCTGAATTCCCGAAATTCGGCCGTAACATCTCGGCGAAATCGTCGTAGTTCCTCAAATAGTGATTTCAGGCTAACCCTTTTGTTAGCTATCACCAGCTCCTCGTCTTCTGAACGGGGATCTTCCAGTTCAGATTCTCCGGCCGATACGTGTCCTAGCCTGGAGAATTTCAGTTTCTTCTGTTTTCCTTTAGACATGATGATTTTGTCTTTTGATTTTCACTCCTCCAAAAATCCGTTAAGTTTGATTTTCAAGGTGTTATCCTGGATTGAGTCTGAGAGCTTCAGTGTTAAGCTGCAGTCGCCATGGCGTCCAGACCGGAAGTCATGATGTCTAGCTTTTGAGGATCTTTTGGGCTACTTCACTTTGTCAGGCAGGTCCTGTTTAAATGATTTCTTGATTGAGAACAGGTGTGGTAGTAATCAGGCCTGAGTGTGGCTAGAGAAATTGAACTCAGCTTTCCAAAGATGTGATAAACCACAATTAATTTATGGTTTAACGGGGGGGGGGGGGGGGTCACTTTTTCACACAGGGCCATGTAGGTTTGGATTTTTTTTTACTCTTAATAATAAACACCTTCATTTAAAAGCTGCATTTTGTGTTTACTTGTGTTATCTTTGTCTAATATTTAAATTTGTTTGATGATCTGAAACCTTTAAGTGTGACAAACATACAGAAAAATGAGAAATCAGGAAGGGGGCAAACACTTCTTCACACCACTGTAAATCTAAGAGAAAACACGTCACTGATTAATTTTTAAAAACTGTAACTTTAGAAGCAAAAAGGTACAAATTTACATTAAAAATCTTAAAATTTAAATGAAAATTGTCACAGAATTTACATGAAAAACCTTGCAAATTAACAAGTGAGAATTTTACAAAAAAATATAGCAGTAAATTAGTGAGAAACTAGAAAAGCACTCGGAGAGCGCAGACCTCCACCAAGCGCCACAGTTCCCCCCCATACAGTGTTTAACATCATAAATATTAATCCTACATTTATTTTGTCTAACTTTATAGATTCCTTGACCATGAAAAAAATGCCATTCGCAAGTGGCATATATTAGCTATACTGTGATGCTTGTTTTGTTTTGTTTTTTTCCAGACGGTGAGCCAGATCACCACCAAAATCTAATCATCTGTAGGATACCCTATTTCTGACAATCTCTGAAAATTTCATGAAAATCCGTCCATAACTTTTTGAGTTATCTTGCTAACAAACAAACAAACGCTGTTTGAAAACATAACCTCCTTGGCGGAGGTAAAAAGCCACAAATCAACGAGTAAAGGATGCAATTTTTAAGAAAAAAAAACAAACTTGCAGATTTTAAAGAAAAGGTTAGCCAATTATGAAAAAACAGAGCAAATGTATTTTTTAATCTATATTATTTACTCGTTTATTACTACTGTTGACAATCCCCTTTTAAGATATATAGGTGCATCTCAAAAAATTAGAATATCATCGAAAAGTACATTTATTTCAGTAATTCAATTCAAAAAGTGAAACTCATATTATATAGATTTATTACACACAGGGTGACATATTTCAAGCATTTACTTCTTTTAATTTTGATGATTATGGCTTACAGCTCATGAAAACCCAAAATTCAGTTCCTCAGAAAATTAGAATATTACATCAGATCAAATTCTTTTAAAATAAATGTTTAATAGAAATGTTGGCCGACTGAAAAGTACGTTCATGTATGCACTCAATACTTGACCAGGGCTCCTTTTGCACAAATTACTGCATTAAAGCGACGTGGCATGGAGGCGATCAGCCTGTGTTACTGCTGAGGTGTTATGGAAGCCCAGGTTGCTTTGATAGCGGCCTTCAGCTCATCTGCATTATTGAGTCTGGTGTCTCTTGTCTTCCTCTTGACAATACTCCACAGATTCTCTGTGGGGTTGAGGTCAGGCCAGTTTGCTAGCCAATCAAGCACAGTGCTACCATGGTAAATAAACCAAGTAATAAACCTTGCTTGTGTTTTTTTTTTTTTTTTTTTTTTTTTTTTTCCCTTGCCTTCTGATTGTTGCTCTGAGTGTTGCTATCCCTGTGCTGTTGCAATCCTGGAATTTCCCCGTTGTGGGACTAATAAAGGCTTATCTTAAGTATTGGCACTTTTGGCAGTGCAGGCAGGTGCCGAGTCCTGCTGGAAAATGAAATCAGCATTTCCATAAAGCTTGTCAACAGAGGGAAGCATGAAGTGCTCTAAAATTTCCTGGTAAACAGCTGCACTGGCTTTGGACTTGGTAAAACCCAGTGGACCAACACCAGCAGATGACATGGCTCCCCAAATCAGATGCCAAATCCTGCCATGTGGAAATCAAGGTCTCCAGGGCTGTTCAGAGTCCTTCCGAGGGGATAACGTTTGCGTTCTGTAGACTGCGGTTGCATACATAGCAATATTCAGAGTTGTTTTTGAGCCACTGCAGCTACCGTTCAGCAACTGCATTTTGCGCATGCGCAGTGAAAATAAATTGAAACGTTTAAACAGCTGCAATCGAAACACAAAAGAAAAGCTCAGTGGTGGAGTTTTTTTTTAACTTTTAGTAATCTGTGGATTAAATGTCTTAGATATACTGTATATTTACCATAAAGTGACTGAAACAATTTTCCCCAGCCCCAAATTCACACCTGTAGCAGCTGCTGTCACAATATATGGAGAAACACAAAGCAACGAAACAGGTAGGAATATAATTTACTGTTTTGGTGTCCTGGGTGAAAAATTGACAGATGAGCCACTTCACAGTGGAAGAATGCACAACGTTTATTTTGAGGTTATGTGAAACACATGTTTTAACAGTGAAACACATGCGCATCTGTTTACCCTCACATATACTTCCCTGTCCTGGATGGCAGGAGTTTCTTGGCACATGTGCAGTTCACTGTGACCACTGCGTTCCTGTACGTGTGGTCACTTTTTGGGGCCTGCATGCGCTTGGTCAGCGGTCACTCTCTGCGTAGGGTTTGCGCACGAATGGATCCACTGTGCTTGCTTGTGTACCACCACGTTTTTGCCACTATGAACTGGACTTCAGAGTCTGGAGGAAGAGTGACAAGGCACAGAATCCAAGTTGCTTGAGGACCAGTGTGAAGTTTTCACAGTCAGTGATGATTTGGGGACCCATGTCATCTACTGGTGTTGGTCCACTGTGTTTAAGTCTAAAGTCACCACAGCCATCTACCAGGAAATTTTAGAGCTCTTCAAGCTTCCCTCTGCTGTCAAACTTTATGGAGATGCTGATTTCATTTTTGAGACGGACTTGGCACCTGCCCACACTGCCAAAAGTACCAAAACCTGGTTTAATGACCATGGTATCACTGGGCTTTGCTGACCAGCAAACTCTCCTGACCTAAACCCCATAAAGAATCTATAGCATATTGTCAAGAGGAAGATGAGAGACACCAGACCCAACAATGCAAACAAGCTGAAAGTCACTATCAAAGCAACCTGGGCTTCCATAACACCTCAGCAGTGCCACAGGCTGTTCGCCTTCATGCCATACTGCAATAATGCAGTAATTCATGCAAAAGGAGCCCCAGTCAAGTATTGAGTGTGTACATGGACATACTTTTCAGTCATCTATCTATTAAAAATCATTTTTTTTTAATTTTTTGTATTTTGTATACTTTATTAATCCCCAGAGGGAAATTAAGAGCATCCACTTGGATGGATGAGGCAGCCACGGTACAGTGCCAATCCCGTCACCATTCACACACACATTCACACCTAGGGCCACTTTAAGAGTCTCCAATTAACCTAACTTGCATGCTTTTCGCCTGCGGGAGGAAACCGGAGTACCCGGGGTAAACCCACACAGACACGGGGAGAACACGCAAACTCCACACAGAAGGATCGGGTTTGCGTGTTCTCTTTTGATCTTAAGTAATTCTAATTTTCTGAGAAACTGAATTTTATGTTTTCATTAGGTGTAAGCCATAATCTATCTATAAATTCACGAAATCTCTGTCTGTGTGTGTATTTGACTGTTCCATGCATATCTCTCGAACCGTTTGTCAGACTGGCCTCAGATTTTAAACGTGCTTTCCTGAGGTTACAAGGGTGTGCATCCCCTAATGTGGAGTCGCTCAGTCAAAATATGTAATTTTTATCAATAAAAGTTTAGCCACTACTCTGTAACCGCTCTCTGTGTCCTGGCTTCAAGAAGTATGGGCGGGGCGCTTGACTCCGTGCTCAATGGATAATACGCCGTATCACGGCCATGCTGATTGGACAATATGTGGCATCATGACCCGTCAGTCACCACAGTGTTCCCGGGACAAAACAAGGAAGTGAAAAATGACAAATTTGGCTAGAAAAAGATAATACTGAAGATTTAATGCTAAAAAAAATTATACTATAAAGTTGCCATGATTGCGTAGATGTAAAGGATAATTCGGCATATAAGGAGAACATGAGGTGTGCAAGCAGACTGGGCAGAGCATCAGTGGGGACCCGGGTATGACAAAGAATACCGGTGTATCAACACAGAACATGCCAGGAGAAGCAGCAGCCTAACCGGGCGGACCATGGTCGTTCGCGGGGAGGCATGCCCAGCCTTCCCCAGTCAGCGGTAGACGGGAGTCCCTTTGCAGGACCACAACTCGACCACATGTATGTAGGTCTTGGTCGACTCTGATCTTCACCACAACACTAGGAATTGGTTCCATATCCTACAGAGACTAGGTTTACATCTTTTCATTTAAAAAGAGCACTCTGAGGCACGTGCAGTATCCCCCACCTCGGTTTTCTTTGAAGATCCCAATACTTTCTGACGGAGAACAGTTTTCAACTTTTCAATATAATTACTGTGGCAGAACCAAATTATGATAAATCCATCATCCATGAATAAACAACAAAGTATACAACCCACAGTTGTAGGGCAGGATTCCGAGGTGAACCTGTGTAGCAAGTTTAGTGACAATAGAGAGCTTTACATGGTTTAGAGTAAGAGGACGCCTCCCACTTGAGGTGTTTCAGGCACGTCCCACTGGGAGGAGACCCCGGGGCAGACCCAGGACTCGGTGGAGAGACTATGTCTCCCAGCTGGTCTGGGAAGGCCTTGGTATCCCCTCTGAAGAGCTGGAGCAGGTGGCTGGGGAGAGGGAAGTCTGGGCTTCTCTGCTTGAACTGCTGCCTCCGCGACCCGGACCTCCGGAAAAGCGGTAGAAGATGGATGGATGGATGGATGGATGGATGGAGTAAGAGGACATAGGGAGTGCCAACCTTGACCGTTGACCTTTCAACCCCAAAACCATAGTCACACTTCAGGGTCACAGGGTGAACCTGTGTACCAAGTTTGGTGACCCTAGCTTTCTTTGTTGTCTAGATACAGTTTATAAGTCATTTTGATGTTGACCTTTGACCTTGCGATCCCAAAACCATAGTCACACTTCGGAGTCACAGGGTGAACCTGTGTAGCAAATTTGGTGACAATAGAGAGCTTTACATGTTTTATAGTAAGAGAGCATAGGGAGTGCCAACCTTGACCTTTGACCTTTTGATGTTGACCTTGTGGCCCCAAAATCATAGTTACACTTCAGAGTCACAGGGTGAACCTGTGTACCAAGTTTGGTGACTCTAAGTTTACTCGTTGAACAGTAATAAGGTATAAGGAATGTTAAACTTGACCTTTGACCTTTTGACCCCAAATCCATAGTCAGAGGTCAGGATCCCAAGGTGAACCTGTATACCAGGTTTGGTGATCCTAGCTTTACTCGTTTTATAGTAATAGTAAATTTACCATAGTGCAAATGGAATGTTAACTTTGACCTTTTGACCCCAATCCCACAGTAAGGTCAGGCTGTAAATCGTCCAAGATTTGCCTTAGATATAACTTCTGTATTGATTTGAAAAGCCTACAACACTTCTTTCAGTAGTTATTGCGCTTACAAGATTTAGGGAAAATGTGACCTCTGACCTCAAGGTCATCCAATGAGAGTGAAATTGCAATATGTGCATCATCAGTGTATATCAAACTGTGGTAACCAAGTTTCAAAATATTTGGAACAAAACTGTAGGAGGAGTTGATTTCACAAAAGTGGGACAGACAGACAGACTGACTGACCCATAACATAAACCCCATTCGGCTTTGCCCAAAGGGCTCTTCGACCCCTTTAGGCTTCGATTGCCAGGGATTAAAAAAAACAAAACATATGGGGTGGCAAAATTTTTGCATACCACTTCGACAAACCAAAGAATAGGAAAAACAAATAAATGAATTAATTAATGACTCTATACCTTTGGGAGTTAACAAGTTCCGAACTTTCTTCAGGATGGGAGTTTCTACAAAAGCAGCAGGAGGACAGCTCATACCCAGAGTGCTGTCTTTGTTGTCCACATCAAACATGATGGCATCAAACAACTGACCACCTACAGAGAAACATCAAACATGTCAATACAGAAAATTCACTGGCTTGTATTTATGGTTTCTTCTTGTTTCACTCCTTCCCCAACCTTCTTTCTCCAGTGCACAAATGCGTTCAAGGCCATCTCCGATGGTGACGGTCAAGCGGTCATCTGGTTGGAAACCAAACCACTGTTTTGCCACTTCCAGCACAACGGGGTCGAGTTCTACGACTTCGACGGCTGCGCTGGGCACAAAGTTGCGCAGGAACTGAGGCAGGCCTCCCCCACCAAGCCCCACCAGAAGGAGTGACACTGGGACATCTAAGAGGAAAGATGTTATATGTACCATATTCCTATGAAATACTGTTTATTAGATAGCAGTTTTAGGTGATACAGCCGTCCTGGATTCCCTGATGAAGAACAGAATGAGTGCCTTTAAACATTCTTAACATGTCTGCTTATGCTGCTTGAGCTCAAGTTTGATGTGCATTATGAATGGCTAAGGGTTTCATTATTCTAAAAAAAACAAAAAACAAAACATCTGTTCATCTGAGAGTTGGATCCCATAATGTTTGCCTGAATGAAATACAATTATCTCAACCTGAGCATCTTGATTTTTCAAGCTAAATAAAATCATCACACTACAATTATAGACAAAGATCTACAACACATCCTCATAGGGGCTAGAGTTCACTTTAGGACCTCAAGGTGTCACTAAAATCAGAGTTTCCAAACGTTTCATTTGGTAACTTAAGTATGATTTATGGAGTGAAGTCATGTTTGCTCAGCAAGTTCTTTTGACAAAAATCACACCTTTATTTTGTTCCGTTCCCAAACCAAGCATAGCAAGACCAGCCACCATAACTTCATGATGAGCACAGCAGAGGAAGCCACTGTCCACGGACAGAGAGGTTGATGTCGTTACTTGAGCAGCTGTTGCTTTGGCCTTCTTTTTGTTCTTCTTCTTTTGACTTGACACTACATTGGTACAAATATGTTAACTGTAAAATAAACAGGAATATAATGAGTATCTGCATATTACAAAGTAAAAGGAAAGAGCAGGAATTACTGGTGTTTGATGAGACAAGGCGGCTCTCTGATTGGACAAGGGCAGCATTGGATAGGAACACAAGTCTGCGATACAGCTCTCCATCCTCTCCTTTGACATTCTCAACACAATACTCCCCACTCAGCTGACTAACACCTCTGCTGACCTCCTCTCTCCAGCCAAGGTCACCTCCCACTGACAGAAAAGGCACCTGAATGAGAAAACAAGTTCAAATTAATCTACTAATGAGTTTCTTGGGACCATAAATGCTTAAATAATTCATACAAACAGGAATATTTATGTACATTTACCTGATGGTTGGCTGGCATACCCGGTGGAGCCAAGTCCATTACCACCGGTGAGAGCTCTGACTGGACAGCCTGCATGTCTGTGTACTCCTGATTCCTGTGCATTGAAACAATAACCAGACGATGAAAGTTGGCACTGGCTGCCAGCTGTCTCCGTCCCTCGTTGGAGCTGTAGAGCCAAGCTGTCTCACTCCCCTGAGGCACTGAAAAGACCAGCAAAGAGGATCAGTTAACAAAAAAAAAATCATCACAAAGGAAAAAAAAAAGAACCCATTTTGAGGTATAATGGATGTAGTGTGGGGTGACTGCTACTAAGCTCACCAATAAATATAGCAAACTGGTTTGGCCTTGGCACTTTGGTGCCTGGAGGACTGTCTTGTACAGTGAGAGTATATCTAGGGAGGCCAGTTTTGGCGTGGCAGAGAGTGAGGGAGAGGTTTGAGTTGGCATCGGTGCTTGTGCGGAGTCTCTTCCTCAGGACAGAGTAAGCCTGATGCTCCCTCACGGCTGACAACAGTTCGAAAACTTTAGCATGACGTACAGGCGCACCATCCTCTCCGAGACACATCTCTAGAATAGGCATGGGCATAGGCTGGCGAAACTTGGTGCAGACCAAGACAAAAACAGGCAGCGCAAAAGAGTCTTTGTCTGCCCTGCTTTCTTCCTGCAGGCAGTGGAGCCTCACTGCCCAGCCGAGCTCAACAAAGTGCTCCACAGCCAGCTTGATCACGCTCTCCTGAGCCAGTGTCACACAGACATACCGCCCCCCAACACTAAGCACACGACCCACCTGCAAATGCAAGAAAACAACAGTTTTGAATTACAAAGATGTGCAGGAACAATATATCGACATGCACACCAATACCAGTTTTTAAAAAATTCTATTTTATGAGCTGTCCACCAGTGACTCTGACTTGTGGGTTGACAACTATCTAACAACTAAATGTAATTACCTATCATGGTGTTAATTTAACAGGGAAATACAGTCCGTAGCAAAGCCATGAAATTTTATTAAAAATAATGTTAGAAAAAAGATCAAGCCCTGTGTTCACTGATAATGCAGAAACAATAGACAATAATCCCCAAAATTTCTCCTTTGGCATCTTCATTTTTGAATATCATTCTGAAAACAGCGTTTTGGTTCATTATCACCACCTGCTGATGTGTCAAGCTCCAGATTTTCTACAGAATGTAAGCCAAATGTATAAGGAGGCACATAATTCTCTTTCAGATCACAAAATGACTTGATGTGATGAAAAGGCTGTTGGCAAATGGCATGTGGAATATCAGTAAAATCACTGTAAAATATTTGATTTTAGATTTAAATAAGATTTAAAACTGCAGCTGAACATCAGCTGCCCTTTCTCAATAATGAAATCGGCGGTATTTTTTTTTTTTTAACCAGACCATTAATGATGGAGTAGCTCATTCCGGCCTGATGAAATCACCCTAAGAGTGCTCAGATCTCCTGATTGTTGGCCTTGACCTTAAGCACATCCTAGATGCAGACCCATCTAGGATGTGCTTAAGGTCAGTTTGAAAAAAATGACCAACCAAAGGAAATCACACAGATCTCCTAGAGCAAAATGCCAAAATGTATTCCTAGATGGGTCTGCATCTAGGATGTGCTTAAGGTCAAGGTCAATAGCCAAGGAGAAGTAAGGTTTTTCGTGAAAGCATAGATGCCCAGATCTCCTGACCTTTGACAATGACCTGGACCTCAATCTTGATGTAGACCTCCATGAGGGTCCTTGTGAGTGAGTTTGACGAGCATCTATTTCTCAGGAGGAGTAGTGATTTGACCTTGAGCACAAACTGGATGCAGATCCACCTGAGGATCATTGTGAGTGAGTTTGGTGAGCGTTGAGGCAATTTCCTAAAAGTAGCAGTGATTGCCGTGAAATATGGAGGGATGAACAGACAGAGGGACACCGCATCATCGCATTAGCTCCTTTCAGCCATCCCTGGAATGAGGTAAAAATATTCAAATGATGTATTATTGCAGGTGGACTATATCATGGGCAAAGTGAACCCATACCCAGGCCCTTGACCTGAAGATTTTTATTGATTATTTGTTCTGTTTAATGTATTAGAGTAAAGTGATTTTAAAGGATTGTTTGAATGTTGGAACACTGTATAAATCAGTCAGTTTCTTTTGCAAGAAAACAGTCTTCAGGTCAATTATCAGTCTGGCATTCATCATGGAGAAACTGAAGAAAATTTTATTTGCTGGCAACTACACTATAAGGTTGTTCTGTGCATGTCATTTGTAAAGCATTACAGGTAACAGTGAAAATTCATGTTTTCATATTTACGGGTTCTTAACAGCATGTAGTTCCCAGCTTGGATCCCAGCTTGCTGTTGTTTGTCTGCGTCTGACTGCGACCGCCGAAAAGAAATTATGGAGTTAATAAGCTGGGCTTTGAACACAATTGACACTATTTTTTCAACAAGGAAAAGTGCTCCGGGGGAAGCTGTTTGCCCCGCTGGAACGGCTCCAGTGGGCTATCTATGTGACACAGGTATTTGGAAAATGCTGTGTCTCTCTAATCTCTCTATCGAAGATATTGAAGATTTGTTTATCTTCGTAATCTTGGTGATTGGGATAATTCTGATTGGGACGGGAATTGTCTTGGTTTACCGCAAATTGCTGAAGATGGATTCAACCTATCAAAATGCTGGCCAGGCGAGGTGCATCCAACAAATTGAGAAACTGGAGAAGACCCTGATAGCGACTACTGGAGAACTGTCTCGTAAGGTGGATTACATCATGGGTTCGCTCAGGTCTTTCCACGACGAGTTCAAAGCTGCGCAATGAAGGATTAATGTACTGAATCTACAGAAGAAATACAAGTCTTCTCTGTGATCAGTCCTATTTGGCATTATTATTCCCCATGAAAAGTCCTCCTGGCTGTCTGCGGACTGTTTTTTTTTTTTTTTTTTTTTCAAAATCATGAGCACAAGGCCTTGGACAGCCAGCTGCAGCGCCAGATAAGACTGGGCGCCAGACAGACAAAACATCTTCTGCCAAGGGTCCTTGGGTCTCTCTTATTATCATCAACACTGCTCAACACCGCACACACATTGATTCATGAACTGATTAAAGATATACTGTACACTGCTCTCTTGTGTCTCGTGAATTCTGAGTTGTTGCTCTGTGCTATTGAGAGATTTTTTTTCATTGTAATCACAATCTGCTTAAAAATAAGCTGTATTTTGATAACGAAGTTTTTTTTCTCCTCCCCCCTTGTGTCGTTCCCTCCCTTCCCCTCCCTTTCTTATCTATCTCTGTTTGATGAGGCGCCTTTATGGCTGCCGTGTCGTTGTGTCGCGCGCATGCGCACCAATGTCAAGTCAAGTTCCTCGTGTGTTTTTTTACATGCTTGGCAATAAAGTTTATTCTGATTCTGATTCTGATTCCTGTTACTTATACTGTTGTTATGTACCCATAAAGGAAAAAAAAAAAATCAAGCAGCACAAATGTTATGAGTTCAGGTTTATTTTCAGTTGCAATAAAACTGATCTAAGACCATAAGACTAAATTTTAGTTAAATGCAGGAGTGCAGTGGAAAGACAATTTTCTCCACTGAGCTCTTGAGGTAATCTGAAACTGGGTGTAAACGTTCTTATTGGTGTGGCTTGGGTGATGTCATGTGTTTGTAAGGCTGTCTAGTGTGTAAAGCAAGCTATAATTCATTTCGATTATAGAATTTCATCATGTTTCTTTCGCTGTTCAAGGTTTCACAGGGATGACTATTTTATTTTGTGAATGTGGCTGTGACATGTGCAATAATAAAATTACAGGAAATCAAAATACAGAACATGTGATCCTGTGTTAGCTACTGTGCGTGATAGTGAGGGAGACCCTTAATGCACATTTCTTTCCTTACCTCGCTGAGCATTTTCTTGGCCAAAGCTCCTTCTTCTTCGGACGCCATGGCATCCAGAGTTCCCTTGTCCAGAGCAGTCTGATAGCTTCCATCCTCATAGGGAGTCTGTGTAGCATCCACCTGATGGAAGGTCAGACCTGGCCTCCGCTCAGCATTTCTCTGGTTCATATGGTTCACCGCCGTCTCACTGATGTCTATGTTGGTCAGATGTTCGTAGCCAACATCATACAGCTGCTCACTGAGCTCAGAGTTACCACAACCAACAACCAGCACCTGGATAACAAAAGTACAAATGGCGGAGGCAACTGTTAACTGGTTAATACAAACTGACAAATAGTGACTAAGAACAGGAACATTTGGCAAACTGTCAAAAACACACTCGAAATCTCATTTTACCTTATCCCGTACTTTGATGTATTTATGCAGCACACCGCACAGTTTGTTGTAGTCGCCATACCACTCAAAAGCCTTCTCTCCGCGCTTCTTAAAGAATTTCTCCCAATACTCTGCTGAGCTAAACTCCTCGGCGGTACGCGGCAAAAGACTCATTGTCGGTTTCTAGTCCAAATCAGATTCAGATCATCTGTTTTCAGTCACTTTCCCACATGGCACCTTGCGCTTACTTTTTCCACCCGGTCAACATTATCACCAGTACCGCTCCCTGATTGGTTAGTTTTCTCTAGGAGGCGGGCTAGAGCTGTTGATACTTCCTAGTGATTGGCTGAGGTTCTGTACGTTGACGCTATTTGGCGCTTGTTGAACCGGAAGTAAGTCCTGCCTCGTTAGTCCTCCGTGTGCTGTTAGTCATGGCTGTCCCAGTAGGAAGGTCTGTAGTTTTCGTGACTGGAAACGCAAAGAAACTGGAAGAGGTAACAAATTTTTCATGCCTGAGAGACAGATTGTGGATTGATAACCGAATATTTCCATTCGGACAGTTTCAAGCTAAACAAATTTATACATTCAGTGAACTGATTTTCAGAGTCGGGTTCCTAGCTAAATATAATCAATGAAACATGAGTTGTATTTGAATCCTCTCTTTTCAAAAACACCTTTATTCTTAGCTCACATTTTGCTGTGTTCTGGTGACAGGTCATTCAGATCCTGGGAGACAAGTTTCCATACAAACTAGTGTCAAAAAAGATTGACTGTAAGTATCAACACCATTATTACAATAACTTTCCAAAGAGTATCTTCAGTGCTCATGTAACTACACACGTGGACAAAATTGTTGGTACCCCTCTGTTAATGAAAGAAAAACCCACAATGGTCACAGAAATAACTTGAATCTGACAAAAGTGGTAATAAATAAAAAGTCTATGAAAATTAACCAATGAAAATCAGACAACGCTTTTGAATTGTAGTTCAACAGAATTATTTAAAAAAAAAAAAACCAAACTCATGAAACAGGCCTGGACAAAAATGATTGTACCCTTAACTTAATATTTTGTTGCACAACCTTTTGAGGCAATCACTGTAATCAAACAATTTCTGTAACTGTCAATGAGACTTCTGCACCTCTCAGCAGGTATTTTGGCCCACTCCTCATGAGCAAACTGCTCCAGTTGTCTCAGGTTTGAAGGGTGCCTTCTCCAGACGGCATGTTTCAGCTCCTTCCACAGATGTTCAATAGGATTTAGATCAGGGCTCATAGAAGGCCACTTTAGAATAGTCCAATGTTTCACTCTTAGCCATTCTTGGGTGTTTTTAGCTGTGTGTTTTGGGTCATTATCCTGTTGCAAGACCCATGACCTGCGACTGACACCAAGCTGTCTGACACTGGGCAGCACATTTCTCTCTAGAATACCTTGATAGTCTTGAGATTTCATTGTACCCTGCACAGAGTCAAGAAATCCTGTGCCAGATGCAGCAAAGCAGCCCCAGAACATAACAGAACCTTCTCCGTGTTTCACAGTAGGGACAGTGTTCTTTTCTTGGTATGCTTCATTTTTGCGTCTGTGAACATAGAACTGATGTTCCTTGCCAAAAAGTTCCAGTTTTGTCTCGTCTGTCCATAGGACATTCTCCCAAAAGCTTTGTGGCTTGTCAATATGCAGTTTGGCAAATTCCAGTTTGGCTTTTTTATGATTTGTTTTCAACAATGGTGTCCTCCTTGGTCATCTCCCATGAAGTCCACTTTGGCTCAAACAACAACGGATGGTGCGATCTGACACTAATGTACCTTGACCTTGGAGTTCACCATGAATGTGTTTAGAGGTTGTTCTGGGTTTAGAGGTTGTTACCATTCGTATTATCCGTCTCTTCCATTTTTCATCAAGTTTCCTCCTGCGGCCACGTCCAGGGAGGTTGGCTACAGTCCCGTGGATCTTAAATTTCTGAATAATATGTGCAACTGTAGTCACAGGAACATCAAGCCGCTTGGAGATGGTCTTATAGCCTTTACCTTTAACATGCTTGTCTACAATTTTCTTTCTAATCTCCTGAGACAACGCTCTCCTTTGCTTCCTCTGGTCCATGTTTAGTGTGGTACACACCATGTCAGCAAACAGCACAGTGACTACTTGTCACCCTTTAAATAGGCCGACTGACTGATTACAAGTTTGTAGACACCTGTGATGTTAATTAGAGGACACATCTTGGTTGAACATGTCCCTATGGTCACATTATTTTCAACCTTTTCTAGGGGTACCATCATTTTTGTCCAGGCCTGTTTCATGAGTTTGTTTTTTAAAGTAATTCTGTAAAGAGAGGTGCAGAGCTGTCAACTGATCACCACCTGGTGGTGAGTTGGATCCGATGGCAGGGGAGGAAGCCATTCAGACCTGGTAGACCCAAACGTATAGTGAGGGTGTGCTGGGAGCGTCTGGCTGAGGCCCCTGTCCGGGAGGTCTTCAACTCCCACCTCCGGAAGAACTTCAACCACATTCCGAGGGAGTCTGGAGACATGGAGTCTGAATGGGCCATGTTCTCCACCTCTGTTGTTGAAGCGGCAGCCCAGAGCTGCGGCCGCAAGGTGGTCGGTGCATCTCGTGGTGGCAACCCCCGAACCAAGTGGTGGACACCAGTGGTGAGGGGGGCCATTAAGCTGAAGAAGGAGTCCTATCAAGCTTGGTTGGCTTGTGGGACTCCCGAAGCAGCTGAGGTGTACCGGCAGGCCAAGCGGAGTGCAGCTCGGGTGGTTGCTGAAGCAAAAACCCGGGTATGGGAGGAGTTCGGTGAGGCCATGGAACAAGACTTTCGGTCGGCTTCAAAGAGATTCTGGCAAACTGTTCGGCGGCTCAGGAGGGGAAAGCAGCTCCCCGTCCACACTGTGTATGGTGCGGATGGGACACTGTTGACTTCAACTGGGGATATCGTCGGGCGGTGGAAGGAATACTTCGAGGATCTCCTCAATCCCACTGATACGCCTTCCACAGAGGAAGCAGGGTTTGGGGACGAGGGGGATGACTCGCCTATCACAGGGGCTGAGGTCGCCAAGGTGGTTAAAAATCTCCTTGGTGGCCGGGCCCCGGGGGTGGACGAGATTCGCCCCGAGTACCTCAAGGCCCTGGATGTTGTTGGGTTGTCATGGTTGACACGCCTCTGCAACATTGCGTGGAGGTTGGGGGCAGTGCCTTTGGCATGGCAAACCGGGGTGGTGGTTCCTCTCTTCAAAAAAGGGGACCGGAGGGTGTGCTCCAACTTTAGAGGGATCACACTCCTCAGCCTCCCTGGGAAGGTCTATGCCAAGGTACTGGAGAGGAGAGTCCGGCCGTTGGTCGAACCTCGGATTCAGGAGGAGCAATGTGGTTTTCGTCCTGGCCGTGGCACATCGGACCAGCTCTTTACCCTCTCGAGAATTCTTGAGGGTTCGTGGGAGTTTGCCCAACCAGTTTACATGTGTTTTGTGGACTTGGAGAAGGCATTTGACCGCGTCCCTCGTGGATTTTTGTGGGGGGTGCTTCGGGAGTATGGGGTATCGGGCTTGTTGTTACGAGCTATTCGGTCTCTGTACGACCGTTGTGAGAGTTTAGTTCGCATTGCCAACACTCGATCGGAGTCATTCCCAGTGAGAGTTGGACTCCGCCAGGGCTGCCCTTTGTCACCGGTCCTGTTCATAATTTTTATGGACAGGATTTCTAGGCGCAGCCAGGGAATGGAGGGTGTCATGCTTGGTGACCACAGGATCTCATCTCTGTTGTTTGCAGATGATGTTGTCCTGTTGGCTTCATCCAGCAATGACCTACAGCTCTTGCTGGGACGGTTTGCCGCTGAGTGTGAAGCGGCTGGGATGAGAATCAGCACCTCCAAGTCCGAGTCCATGGTCCTCAGCCGGAAAAAGGTGGATTGTCCTCTCCGGGTTGGGGACAGGCTCCTGCCCCAAGTGGAGGAGTTTAAGTATCTTGGGGTCTTGTTCACGAGTGAGGGGAAAATGGAGTGAGAGATCGACAGACGGATTGGAGCAGCATCTGCAGTGATGCGGACGTTGTACCGGTCTGTTGTGGTGAAGAGGAAGCTTAGTTCTAAGGCAAAGCTGTCGATTTACCAGTCAATCTACGTTCCTACTCTCACCTATGGTCACGAGCTTTGGGTAATGACCGAAAGAACGAGATCGCGGATACAAGCGGCTGAAATGAGCTTTCTCCGTAGGATTGCTGGACTCACCCTCAGAGATAGGGTGAGGAGCTCAGTCATCCGGGAGAGGCTCAGAGTAGAACCGCTGCTCCTCCACATTGAAAGGAGTCAGTTGAGGTGGTATGGGCATCTGATTAGGATGCCTCCTGGACGCCTCCCACTTGAGGTGTTTCAGGCACGTCCCACTGGGAGGAGACCCCGGGGCAGACCCAGGACTCGGTGGAGAGACTATGTCTCCCAGCTAGTCTGGGAACGCCTTGGTATCCCCTCTGAAGAGCTGGAGCAGGTGGCTGGGGAGAGGGAAGTCTGGGCTTCTCTGCTTGAACTGCTGCCTCCGCGACCCGGACCTCCGGAAAAGCGGTAGAAGATGGATGGATGGATGGATGTCTGATTTTCATTGGTTAATTTTCATAGAATTTTTATTTAATTCATTCATTCATTCATTCATCTTCTTTTGCTCAGATTCAAGTTATTTCTGTGACCATTGTGGGTTTTTCTTTCATTAACAAAGGGGTACCAACAATTTTGTCCACGTGTGTATTTTTTTTTTTTTACCTAGTGCCTGAGTACCAGGGAGAGCCTGATGACATTTCCTTACAGAAGTGTAAGGAAGCTGCACGGCAGGTATGATATGGCTGAGTTACAGTGGTGTGAAAAAGTGTTTGCCCCTTCCTGATTTCTCATTTTTTTGTATGTTTGTCACACTTAGATGTTTCAGATCATCAAACAAATTTAAATATTAAACAAAGATAACACAAGTAAACACAAAATGCAGTTTTTAAATAAAGGTGTTTATTATTAAGGGGGGAAAAATCCAAACCTACTGTACTTGGCCCTGTGTTAAAAAGTGATTGCCCCCTAAACCTAATAATTGGTTGGGCCACCCTTAGCAGCAACAACTGCAATCAGGCATTTGCGATAACTGGGAATGAGTCTTTTTTTCGACCTGTATCCAACTTACCGTTTTTAAGTAAAGTTTTAGAAAAAGTTGTTATTATCCAGTTAAACAATTTTCTTATGGACCACAGCATTCTTGAGAAATTTCAGTCTGGTTTTAGGACAAACCACAGTACAGTATAGATGTTTTTAAGAACAGGCTCAAGACCCACCTTTTTAATTTGGCTTTTAATGAACCTGTTTAACTATTAATGAAGTAGTCATTTATGTTCCATTGTTTCATGTACTTTTTGGCTCCATTTGTTCTTAGATTTTCTCATCTTCTTATTGATGTGTTTAGTTCAGTTTTTTTTTTTAGTATGGGTTTTTAGTTCCTGTTTTTATGTGTTCTTAGTTCTTTTTGTACCTTTTTAAACTCTGGCTTTTAACAAACCATTTATTATTGAAGTAGTCATTTATGTTCCATTGTTTTTACATTCTTCTTAGCTCCATTTGCTTTTATATTTTCATATTTTGATGTGTTCTTAGCTCAGTTTCTAAGTATGGGTCTTTAGTTCCCTTTGTTCTATGTGTTCTTAGTTTTATTTTGTATTTATGTGTTTTAGCTCCAAGGTTTCCTCAGTGGGGCCCCTCATGCCGGATGCTGTCTGGCCCATCTGCAGGGGTGTTGATCTCATGGGTTGCTCTAGCTTGAGTGGGTGGGGGCTTTATACCACTGCCTACAGCTGTGGTGCGGGCCCCGGCCTGTTCTGGTTGGAGTGGCCCTTGTGGCGCCTTCTGTGGTGACTGGCTGTGTGGTGTCCTGGCATGGGGGGGCTCCACAGAATGGTTGCTCCTTCACATGGTGCCTCGGTGCCAAGCAATTTTATATGTGTGTAAGAGAAGTAGGGGGTGATGTATGTGCCTGTGTGTGTTGTGTTTGTGGGTATGTTTATGGGAGGGTTGGAAGGGGTGGGGATGTATCATGTAAAATATGTAACTAAATGTGTCTATTGTTTTATCTATGTAAAGCACTTTGCGCAGCATCTAATGCTCTAAAAATGCTGTACAAATAAAGTTTGATTGATTGATTGATTTTACAGCACTGTGGAGGAATTTTGGCCCGCTCATCATTGCAGAATTGCTGTAATTCAGCCACATTGGAGGGTTTTCGAGCTTGAACTGCCTGTTTAAGGTCTTGCCACAGTATCCCAATCAGATTCAGGTTAGGACTTTGACTAGACCACTCCAAAGTCTTCAATTTGTTTTTCTTAAGCCATTCAGAGTTGGACTTGCTGGTATGTTTTGGATCATTGTCCTGCTGCAGAACCCAAGTGTGCTTCAGTTTGACGTCACGAACAGATGGCCGGACATTTTCCTTCAGGATTTTTTGGTAGACAGCAGAATTTATGGTTCCATTTACCACAGCAAGTCTTCCAGGTACTGAAGCAGCAAAACAGCCCCAGACCGTCACACTACCACCACCATATTTTGCTGTTGATATGATGTTTCTTTTCTGAAATGCTGTTACTTTTACGCCAGATGTAATGGGACACACATCTTCCAAAAGTTCAACTTTTGTCTCATCAGTCCACAGAGTATTTTCCCAAAAGTCTTGGGGATCATCAAGATGTTTCCTGGCAAAACTGAGACGGGCCTTTATGTTGTTTTTGCTCAGCAGTGGTTTTCGTCTTGGAAGTCGGCCATGCAGGCCATTTTTGCCCAGTCTCTTTCTTATGGTGGAGTTATGAACACTGACCTTAACTGAGGCAAGTGAGGCCTGCAGTTCTTTGGATGTTGATGTGGGGTCTTTTGTGACCTCTTGGATGAGTCATCGCTGCTCTCTTGGGGTAATTTTGGTCAGCCGGCCACTCCTGGGAAGGTTCACCACTGTTCCATGTTTTTGCCATTTGTGGATAATGGCTCTCACTGTGGTTTGCTGGAGTCCCAAAGCTTTAGAAATGGCTTTATAACCTTTTCCAGACTGATAGATCTCAGTTACTTTGTTTCTCATTTGTTCCTGAATATCTTTGGATTGCAGCATGATGTCAAGCTTTTGAGGATCTTTTGGTCTACTTCACTTTGTCAGGCAGCTCCTATTTAAGTGATTTCTTGATTGAGAACAAGTGTGGCAGTAATCAGGCCTATGTGTGGCTAGGGAAATTGAACTCAGCTTTCCAAAGATGTGATAAACCACAGTTAATTTATGTTTTAATTGGGGGGGGGGGGGGACTTTTTCACACAGGGCCATGTAGGTTTGGATTTTTTTACACCTTCATTTAAAAACTGCATTTTGTGTTTACTTGTGTTATTTTTGTCTAATATTTAAATTTGTTTAATGATCTGAAACATTTAAGTGTGACAAACACAAAAATGAGAAATGAGGAAGGGGGCAAACACTTTTTCACACCACTGTAGATTACTTTGAGGCAAATCAAATTCCTCTTACAAATCTGTACCAAAATAACCCACAGGTGTACTGTGTGTATTCTACAAAAGTACAGGATACTGTATTTTGGTGAAGGTTCTTGTTACTGAAACAAAGATATTAAGTTGAGAACTATGCAGAAGTCAAAGCCTTCATTTTCATCTGGTACAAACTCTTGATTTTTGCTGTTAAAGTAGCAGAATCTTTTTCAGGAAGTCTCTTGGAAAGAAAGCTGCTAATTTATGTTTTAAAAAATTACCATATACAATGCTAAACGTAAATGTTGCTATTTAATGTATTGTACCACAATTATTTTGAAGTCCCTTGACAGGCCAAATACATAAAAAGGAAAGAAAAGAAAGCCGGGGGGGAGAAATTTGTTGGACAAATTACCATCACTTCCAAAGATTCAAACTCGGGCCAATTCTAAAAAAAAAAAAAAAAAAAACAGCAACTCTTGATGTAATTAAATTTAAGTTTAATGTTTATTTGAAAGGGAGTAATGAACATTAATAAAAATGTAAGTATGCCAGATTTAGCAATACTGTTAACTTGCATCTGTAGTTCCCCAGTGGGTCACAAAAACACACAATCATACATGAGAAAAATCTGGAAGAAGTTTCAAATGATGGGCAATGAGGTGGCATAGTACAGTTGCTTATGGGTGATAGCTTTTTTTCCCCCCTTGTCCTGTCAGGCAGCTAGGCAAGCAGAACAGGGATCTGTCACCCTTATTGTGCCAAAACAGATTTGCTTTGCCAAGAGGAGCTTATGCAGTACCTAACTGTGTATTGTTGTAAACTCCTCCCGTAAGAACTTTTAATACTTTATTTTAATTATTTTACCCATGGAAGACCCAACAGGATGGGGAAGAGGGAAAGGAAGTGTGTGGAGGTGGAAAGAAAAGGGAGGGGAACAGACAAAAAAACAAACAAACAATCCAACAACTAAAACAAGCAAAAGACAAACTGCTTCTTCCACCGAAGATGTCTCAACATGAGTCTGGTTTCCGCACCTGTTAGAGAGACACTTGTGCGTGTATGTCTGCATGCATATATATGAGAGTGCGCGCAAAATAAGTGTGTGCATGTGAGTGGTTTGTCAGGAAACATACGAAGCAGAAGGCCGGTCGCAGCAGCTCTCCCCCTGGGAACCCCAAGCAGGCAAGGCAGCACCATCAACCCCCGCAGGGCACAAACGTCCGAGGTCAGCAAGCCCCAGGAAAGCCAGGCATCCGCCCCCAGAGGGACGATCGAGGGAGGCCAGGTCACTTGGCGGCCGGCGCGGCGAGCCCACACCCCCGGACCTGCCCCTCCCTACCCCCCCAGCGGGGCCAACGCCTGCCCCCGGGCCCCAGGCGCCAGGAGGCCAGCGACCCCACCTCCTGGGCTGGAGACCAGCCCGCGCCCCCTGGCACAAGCCCCCCCAGGCACCCCCACAGCGAGCCCGCCCCAACGCCACCACTGCACACCCCGGGGACCCCCATGCCTAAAGAAGTACCTACCCACGGGATCCCAGGTTTCGACACAAGACAAACATTTGAGTAAAATATATAATTATCATAAAATATTTTGTTTCAGCACTATCTTAAATAGTGATATTGAATTGTATCTAAAAAATTGTTTATTTATACACTACCGTTCAAAAGTTTGGGGTCACCCAGACAATTATTTTGTGTTTTCCATGAAAAATCACACTTATTTACCACCATGAGTTGTAAAATGAATAGAAAATATAGTCAAGACATTGACAAGGTTAGAAATAATGATTTGTATTTGAAATATTTTTTTTTCCTTCAAACTTTGCTTCCGTCAAAGAATCCTCCATTTGCAGCAATTCCAGCATTGCAGACCTAACATGATTGCACAAGGGTTTTCTAATCATCCATTAGCCTTCTGACGCAATGAGCAAACACATTGTACCATTAGAACACTGGAGTGATAGTTGCTGGAAATGGGCCTCTATACACCTATGTAGATATTGCACCAAAAACCAGACATTTGCAGCTATAATAGTCATTTACCACATTAGCAATGTATAGAGTGCATTTCTGATTAGTTTAAAGTTATCTTCATTGAAAAAAAGTGCTTTTCTTTCAAAAATAAGGAAATTTCTAAGTGACCCCAAACTTTTGAACGGTAGTGTACAGTGGGGAAAATAAGCATTGAACACGTTGACATTTTTCTCCTTAAACATATTTCTGATGGAGTCATTGACCTGAGATTTTCACCAGATATCAGTAACAACCCAAGTAATTCATACATGCAAAGAAATCAAGGCAACTGTGTTCACAAAACAAGTTATATTTAATAAAATGAAATGACACAGGAAATAAGTATTGAACACGCTTGGTGAAATTCATTTGATATTTAGTAGAAAAGCCCTTGTTGGTAATAACAGCTTCCAGATGCCTCCTGTTTGGAGAAACTAGGTGCAGGCATTGCTCAGGAGTGATTTTAGCCCATTCTTTCACACAAACTGTCTTCAAATCTTGAAGGTTCTGTGGGTATCTTCTATGAACTCTAATCTTCAGTTCGTTCCATAGATTTTCAATTGGATTCAGGTCAGGTGACTGACTGGGCCATTCTAGCAGCTTTATTTTAAGATGAGCCTTTATTAGTCCCACAATGGGGAAATTCCAGAAATTTTCCTTCTTTTTTTTTTTTTTTTTTTTTTTTTTTTTTGTTACTTATTTGTACCCGTAGGTAGATTTGGTTTGCAGTCTGGTGACAAGCCACCGGCTGCTGGTCGCTGCGTGCGCGAGCGCCCTAAACCTACATGTTTTTGGTGTGCGGGAGGAAACTGGAGAAATCCCGGAGTAAACCCACGCAACACGGGGAGAACATGCAAACTCCACACAGCTCACTGTTGGTCGGGGGCTGGGATCGAACCCACGATCTCATGATCCCCGCGATCCCCCGGCCGAGGGTAAAACTGTGCTGTCACAGTGCTAAACCACTGCGCCACCGTGCAGCCCTCTGGTGCCAGTTGAGCGTTTCCTTGGCTGTGTGTTTGGGATCATTGTCTTTCTGAAATGGCCACCCTCGTTTCATCTTCAGCATCTTGGCAGATGGCAACAGATTCTGATCAAGGATGTCTCTGGACATTTGTCCATTCATCTTTCCTTCAATTATATGAAGTCTGCCTGTACCATGCCCACACCATGATGGGGTGTGCAGTGCCATTTCTCCTCCAAACATGCTGTGTGTTGTGGCATCCAAAAAGTTCAATGTTGGTCTCATGTGACCAGACTATATTCTCTCAGTATTTTACTGGCTTGCCCAAATGTTGTGCAGCAAACTTTAAACGGGCTTCAACATGCTTTTTCTTCAGCAATGGAGTCTTGTGAGGTGAGCAGGCATAGAGCCCATGTCAGTTGAGTCCATTACTTATTGTTTTCTTTGAAGCAGCAGTACCTGCTAACTCCAGGCCGTTCTGGAACTCTCCACGAGTGGTCTTTGGCTCTTGCATAACTCTTCTGATAATTCTTTTGACTCCTCTGTCAGAAATCTTGCGAGGAGCTCCTGGTCGTGGCCGGTTTATGGTAGAATGATTTTCTTTCCACCTCCGAATGATGGCTCCAACAGTGCTCACTGGAACATTCAGCAGTGTAGAAATGTGCCTGTAACCAATGCCATCATTATGTTTTACAACAATAGGGTTGCCAAGGTCTAGAGACAGCTCTTTGCTTCTACCCATCATGAGTTCTTTGTGGTGTGACAATTGTCAGTTCTTTTGAGTCCAGATACTAATATATACCTTTTGTTAGTCAATACATTTTTGTGTGTTTTTGAAATCTGCATTAATACAACAAAAATACAAAAAAATTGTCAGCTAATCAAAAAAAATCAAGTATTATCATTGCTGATTATGTTTTGTTTTGTAATACATTTGCATATGTAATGCATGCAATCGGGTTCACTCATCTTTAGTGCAAAGATTTTATCAGATGACTTAAGCAATTAAAAACCTACATTTGTTGTTTTTGTCCTTTAGATTGATGGGCCGGTTATAGTAGAGGACACCTGTCTGTGTTTTAAAGCTTTGGGGGGGCTTCCCGGCCCCTACATGTAAGTGCAAACTCCCCCATATCTTTTTTATTTGCTTTGATGTAGTAATATTGAACAACAGTTAAAAAAAAAATTTTTGTTTTCTAGCAAATGGTTTCTGGACAAGCTCAAGCCAGAAGGTATGTAATGAAATGTATAAACAATGATATGTGGACTGTCTTGAAAGGACTGTGCCTCTCTGACCCATTTTTTTGAAGGGGCCATTGACTGCACTTTTCCCACATTTTTACAGCTCACACAAGTCTTAATGAAATGTTTGTGACATATTTTGTTCACATTTCTTTAATTTTTTTTTTTTAAATTATTGAAGCAAATTTGTTTTGTATTTTTCCTGGCTTTCTTGAAATGCTTTGATTTAAAGGCTGTCACTTTAAGAACCATCCTTCACCTTTTTAACTCCACCCTCCCTCGTACATCAGTTAGCCATTAGCTGGCTAGCTTCTAGCCTCCTAGCTCGGATGAGCAGCACTCTGGTTCACTGATCCACAGTCAATAGTGTATCTTGCATCAGTCCGGCCTTTCTTCCAATAATTTTGCTGTGATTCCACAACAGATTGCTAGCACAGCGCGTCGGATGGCTCCCCTGATTGCCGCAACCAAGACATGGCCCATGACCCAAGGCTGCTGGCCGAGCTACCGACCGAGCCAAGGGATCTCAAAGGGCAGTGTGGCTCTGTGGGACTCCATGCTGTTCCCATGGCCAGCTGGGAGCTGGAGCGACTACGCTGCCTGCTAGAATGGCGCAGAGCCCCAGAGGATATTGGGGGAGCTGGCCGTGAGAGCCAGCAGCCTCTGGTCCCGAGCCATTTTGATTGCAGCAAGCTGGAGGTTTTGTGGTGATTCCACGGCGGATTGCCTGTACCGGAAGCTGGTAGCCCGCACGGCCAGCTAAAGGATAAAGGTAGCCTATTGGCCCCTGAGCTATTAGCCCACGAGCTAACACTGGTACCAGGACACTCTCTGTAAGCATGGCTTATATTGCTATTTTCTTCAGATCTTAGTCACCCTAATAGCCATCCCTGCTACCACCTGGTTTAACGGTGTGGCTTGCATCACTCTGGCTCATCTCTGTGGTTTCGCTGTGATTCCGCCACGGATTGCCCTCACCAGTGTTATGCCGAGAACTCCCCCGCCTGTCGAGAGTTGCATCCGGGGGAGTTCTCAGCATAACACCAGCCAGTAGCCTCTAGTCCCAGGCTAGTGCAGCGACCGGTGTGCCGGTATGGACGATTAGCCCTTGAGCTATTAGGCTACCTTTAGCCCCCCTTCCATCTACATGACAGACAGCTAGGCGGGCCAATAATAGAGCAGTGGATGGGTCTTTAGGACTGTGGTGGATTGGCTTTTTCTAAACGTGACATATACAATTTAGACAGAAAAGTCAAAAATGTTTCTGGGAGAGGAAAACGAGATAAAGACTGTGTTTTGTTTTGTTTTAAGAGAATTGACTGTTTTGAAATTTTTGTTGATAATTACTAACTAACTAACTAACTACCCTGCACTTATATAGCGCTTTTCTAGTCACAAAGACCACTCAAAGCGCTTTTCATTAATACTAACCCTCTATTCTAAGGGCCTATAGGAAACAGATATCTAGGGACAATTTAGAACAGCCAATTAACCTAACATGCATGTTTTTGGCATGTGGGAGGAAACCGGAGAAATCCCGGAGTAAACCCACGCAACACGGGGAGAACATGCAAACTCCACACAGATCACTGTTGGTCGGGGGCTGGGATTGAACCCACGATCCCCACAATCCCCCGGCCAAGGGTAAACTGTGCTGCCGCAGTGCTAACCACTGCGCCACCGTGCAGTGGTTAGCACTGGCAACTATCATTATCACACACCACACACACCATTATCACACACAAACACACCATTTTTCAGTCAGTGATCCCTTTAAAACTTTCTATTTCAGGTTTGTACAAACTCCTGGCTGGGTTTGAAGATAAATCTGCATGGGCTCTCTGCACTTTTGCATTCTGTGCTGGAAAGGACGAACCTGTGCAGCTCTTCAGAGGGAAAACGGAGGTCAGATTCTGTCTTTCTAAGACCGTCTCAGTGTTTGAGAGTGTCTGGTATTGACTCTTGTGCTGTTTTCAGGGACAAATTGTGGAACCCAGAGGGCCTCGAGACTTTGGATGGGATCCCTGTTTCCAGCCGGAGGGATATGACAAAACGTAAGCAAAGCTTGTAGTTCACATTTTTTGCCACCAGGAGGAGCCATAGGTTAACGTTCCATCTGTGATCGACAATGGTTTTTCTACCTGTTGTACAACACATAAATCACTATTAATTTACATTTTTATGGAGATGTAACACTAATTCATCTATTCTGACTGACAGTTTCTTCTCCCCTTTATGCAGGTATGCTGAACTACCCAAAGAAGTAAAGAATTCCATCTCTCATCGATACCGAGCGCTCGCTGCAATGTCTCAGCATTTCTGTCAAACCAACAATACCTCACCACAGAGTAAGAAGAAGCAGCAGGAAGAATAAAGAATCTTTTGATCCAGGTGGAGTTTTAAAGCTGCAACAACAAACTGATAATGCTTCTTTTTGCCCCCAGTATGCCTATGTGTTGGTCAAAAAAATTAATTTGTCATCACAAAAAAAAACCCTGTTACTGTATCTACAATTGAAAAGGTGTTGTTTCACATATTTTTTAAATAAAATTCCCAAATTAATCATTCTTAAAATGTTCAATTTTTAGTATGATTTATTTTTTAGGAAACAAGCATAAACTATCTTTCATGTAATGTAAAAAGATAGCAGAGACTGCTCCAAATCTTGCTTCATTGTTCCAGAACGCTGGACAGTTAAGAGACAACACTTTTAGTTTTTCCATCCAAGGAAAGACTTGGAGAAGAGCATAATTCATAAAAAAGAAAAGCTCGAGGGTCCTGATGAGAGCAGCAGACCCATCTGTGGTGAAGACTGGCTCCTGGGTTTGGCGAGAGAAGCAGAGGGTTGTTCACGTTGAAGTCCGGGGGGGAAGGGGGGGGGGTGAAGGCTCACTACAAACACAGCAGTAATAACAGGGGAGTTTGGATAATAAATGACCGAGGAGCTGAAAGTCTCTGAGCAGGAACTATGCACACACATATGGCTGATGCCTCCCTGATGTACCGTAGATGTGACACATGCTGGACCAAGAGCAACAAAACATGTACAATGGTTATTTTAAAAGAAAAAGTTTTATCTCCTTTAGTTAAAAATATCTAATGGCACGTCTGTTCCAATCCTGCGCTGTCTCCTAACGTGTCAAGTAACTGTTTTCACCTGCTTGTTGACGGTGATTCTCAGGGATGGTCTGTTTTTAGAAAAAGCTGCTTTAGATTATTAAAACACTGGCCCACCCCATTTGCCTCTGTTTTGTGTGGGGATTTGCCAGGAAGCAGCAAGTTGTTGGGAGAATAAACAGGAAATCTGTTTTGTTCTCATCGGGGAGACTTCCTCTATCAGCCAGTTTTTTTCCCTGCCAAAATATGGAGGAGGTCAAAGAGGCTGCTATTGCGGCATCCCATCCTTTACTCATTTTTCCATTCTGAGGGCTATTAGCAGGGTGGCATAAAGGGGAGTCTTCACATTTCTTTTATAGGTGCATTTAAATACAGTCTAATTTAGCCCAACTTCAAAAGATGCTCAAATTCACAACTTTTTTTTTTTTTTTTTTACATGATGCATACTTACATACACTCACTGACCACTTTAATAGGTACACCTGCTCAACTGCTTGTTGATGCAAATATCTAATCAGTTTATGAGTACACAGTTTCACATTTGAGGAAAAACAAATGCATATTTTGCAGGAACAAAGTTTACACATTGGGGAGAAATATGAAAATTTATGGGAGAAAAGCTGTAATTTTAAGACATTTTTTTAAACAAATTGACAGGATAATTTATTGTAACTTGAGCAGCACGGTGGCGGAGTGGTCAGCGCTGCAGCAGCACAGCAACTCACCCTCGGCCGGGGGATCCTGGGTTCGATCCCAGCCCCCGGCCAACAGTGATCTGTGTGGAGTTTGCATGTTCTCCCCGTGTCTGCGTGGGTTTACTCCGGGATTTCTCCGGTTTCCTCCCACATGCCAAAAACATGCAAGTTAGGTTAATTGGCATCAAAACTGGGGATTCTAAATTGTCCTTAGGTGTGGATGTGAGAGTGAATGGTTGTCTGTCTCTCTGTGTTGGCCCTGCGATGGACTGGCGATCTGTCCAGGGTATACCCTGGCTCTCGCCCAAAGATGCTGGGATAGGCTCCAGCCCCCCCTCCCCGCGACCCGAAAAGGATTAAGCGGAAGAAGATGGATGGATGGATTGACTTGTTACTTTTATTTTAAGGCTTGAATGTGCTCTGTGGTGCCAAACACATTTTTCAGGTCACAAATTTGTCCATTATTGAATGTGCAAACCCCTGATTTTAAAGAGTATACCAAGGCAAAATTGAACAATTTCCTCTCTGCTTTGAAACATTGATTTCTGTGGGCACGGATAATGAAAATGCTATCTTTCAGTCTATTTCATTCCAATCAGAATGTCAGCCGTTTTTCTGTGTAATAATAAAATGATTAACACAACTAAAGAAAGACAATAATTCCCTCATTATAAACTCTCAACCACTCTGCAAATGCAAATGACAAGCCTGAAAACTGAAGATTTGCAGCCCTGTAACCACTCTTTAATAGACTGGTTTCAAGGATGATGTTAAGATAATCATCTCCTGCAAGTCAAATGACGTTCCTTCCCCTTCCAAACCCTCATCAGGATGTTTTCCACCTTTATTACAAACAGAAGGAATGACAGTGTGTTTATCTGAAACACTCAGACAGGGGCATTGTTGTTGCAATGCTGTGGTTATTGAAGGAATGTGCTCCTGCTAAAGGAAGTCTGACTTTTATTATATTTTTAATCTGTTGTAATGGCACCAGATGAAGACGAGGGTTTGATGTGGCTTTCAGGAGCCAGACTGGCACTTCCTTTTAGTTGTAATGCAAACCTTACCTGAACTCCTGTGCTACAGGGAGGTTTTTAGCAGCTGATTCAACTTAAAAGCACATTTTCTGCTTCAAAATTCAACACGTGCACCGCAAAATGGTTCCGCTTCACGCTATGAGTTACTAGTGTTCAAATATGGAAAGACTCGTTTATTGTTCAAAGGGATGGTTGATATCCATTCCATAAATTTGGATTGACCAAACGAAGCCTCTCCAAGGTTTTTCAGGGTTCAGTCTAATGGATTAATGCACCATGAGGCCACTGCTGTGCACGGTGGAAACGGCTGACTTAATACATATTCCTGCTGGGAACGGCCCTCTCAATTTTGACTCTTTATGACCAAACTTTAGTCTCACCGAAGACTTTGGAGGCTCTCCGAACACCATCTTCATTTTTAACTGCCCCAGAAAAATGTTTAGGTCTCATTTTACCCTTAACCTTTTGACTTGCACGCCCACCTTTGCCACTACTGACTTTATCACCCTGTACTGTGGTGGACACAAGATACAGTGGTGAGGGATTGTCCCTCACACCCAGAAGGCAGAACAATGGACCGAAGTGCAGGGGGGTGGATGTATTGTAATGTATGGTTATGTTAATGTGTCACCCAGGTCTTTTGTTACACACCAATGCATAATCACAACACCTGTCTGTAAACAAGGTATGAAAGGGTACAGTATGTAACAAGGGTCAGGATAATTCCATCACACAGTTCCTTTGTTCATACCCAATGCATAATGTGCCAGCCCCAGTTTCTATGCAAGGTTAAGAAGCTATAAAAACAATGCAGAGAAACGGAGGGGGGGGGGGCTTCTACGCCATAGGCAGTACATATATGTATGAGGGTCAATAAAGATTCTGTGTCAACCTATGCTCGTGCCTCGCCTCCACATCCTTCCCTTTTACCCTCTATAGTACTACAAAAAATATGAAGTTTTAAGCAGGGCAGAATGAAATTTTAGTGATGGGGAGACTGAGATTCTCTGAGGTTCTTGTCTCTGTTAGAGGTTTAAGCTCCGCATTTGACATAAGAACATGCTTAAAGGCCCCATATTCTTCAAACTGGCATTTTGTGGGTTTTAGCTTTATAAAACACAGCCATGGGTCACATGTGTACTGTTAAACATTTAAAACACTCACTTTATTGAGTTAAAACTCTTAAAGGAGTGGATTGCACTTCCTGGGTTTTATGACATCACAACCAAGTCACACCTTTAGTTCTCCAAGTTATTAAAACAAGGACACCCTGAATGCATCCTTTCCTGTGACTGCCCGCTCAAAAAAAACCCAAAACCCTCTACCTAATCAGATTATGGCCTCAATATTTATGAGCATGCTGAAAACGACTGTTTCAGATAGAAATTTAAAGATGTACTTTTTTGATGAGCTGTAAAATAACATCGAAAACTTCACACGTATTATACATACATGTGACTTTGTTCACCAGGCCATCAGGACCCTGAACTCTGCCCACTCCCCCCCCCCCCCCGACCGTAACGCACTCTCACCCACAAAATAACTACCTCAGCTGTTTGCACAGAAAGACTTGGCACACCAACAGAAACACATCTGCTGCTGTATTTAACTGCAACCGTTTGCACAAATGTCATACCTGCTGCTGTCTGTTATTGCAATTACTGATCATGTGCAGTCCAATCTGTCACTATCTGCACCTCCACTACCACACTGAACTTACAATTACGGGTATTATGACTTTTTTCTGTACATAGGATTGCTGGGTTTTATCTTTTATCTTTATTTGCACTACAGGTAGCATTACTGTGTATATGCTGCTGTTGTTTTTCATCCTTATTCCTTCTTTTCTTATATATTGCACACACCACTGAGAGAGACATGACATTTCAATTATCCTGTATGTCCTGTACGTATAAAAGTATTGACAAATAAAAATCTTTGAATGCACCCTTAAAGATGTCAAAAATTATTAACACCTTGAAAATACAAAATATGGAACTTTTAAAATAAAAAGGCAGCATTTTGCATAAACTATAGAAAGAGACAGACTATTATGCAGGCAAAACATTTTATTGGCTTAAAACATTATCTTAACTTCTAATTAACACCAGTGTTTAAAAAGATTTCTGCAAATAAAACATTTTTCTCAAACTGTGCAAGGCAAAACACATCCTAACATATGGGGGTTTTTTTTTATGTTAATTTTAATTACTAAACAAAGCAGAACATGTTTGTCGAGCCAGAACATCTTACCAGTTTTTATGTTGGAAATTGCAGACTATCAGTGGCCTTCTCAGCAAACCTCTGTCTCATCTATTGAAACTCAAGACGAGTGTAGCAGAGTCAATAAAAGCATTCCTACTTGACTTGCCAAGTGGGTTGACCCTACTGGCGACACAGGTGGAGTGCTGGACTCTGAAGCTGGACGTCATGAGTTTAAATCCTCTGGTTGTATGTCGCCAGTTGGGGATTAGTAATCGCTCTCCACTTGGTTACACTAGCAACAAATGTTCAACAACACCTTATTTACTTTTTGAAATTGTTGAACAATTCACAGTAAACAGCAAAAAAATGTTGTTTCCCTCATTGGGAGTTCTCTGTAAAAAGCTTAAATACGGTATACTTAGTCAAAGTTAACGGTGACCATTTCCCCCTGAATCATTCATTTTCAATCACTTAATCCTGTTTTGGGTCATGGGGGGCTGGAGCCTATCCCAGCATCTTTGGCCGAGAGGCAGGGTGCACCCCGGACAGATCACCAGTCCATCACGGACCAACGCAGACAGACAACCATTCACTCTCACATTCATACCTAAGGACAATTTAGAATCCCCAGTTGACGCCAATTAACCTAACTTGCATGTCTTTGGCCTGTGGAGTTCCTGGAGAAAACCCACACAGAGAACATGCAGACTCCACACAGAAGGGTCACCGCTGGTCAGGAGGCGGGACTGAACCCGCGATCTTCTTGCTGCGCTGCCACAGTGCTAACCACTGCTCCACTGAGCTGCCCTCCCCTGAATCATTTTATGTGTAAACCTGAAGTAAAAAAAAAAAATATATGAAATGGCATTTCACCTTCGTGGGTCTTTAAGAGACAGTTCAATTAAACATTTAAACTGACACTGGATCGGCTGTAAGATAAGCCTTTTTTTTATTAGTCCCACAATGGGGAAATTCCAGGATTGCAACAGCACAGGGACAGCAACACTCAGAGCAACAATCAGAAGGCAAGAAAAAACATCATCTAGTAAACATATGTCCATATTACTATAAATGTATATATATATAGACACACAGTGCAGAGCATTATGGCTGGTGAATGTGCAGCAGAAAGTCTAAGCTCTCTCTCCGCGGATGCAGCGGGCCAGCTGGAAGTCTTTGGGCATGATGGTGACCCCCTTAGCGAAGAAGAGACCCACCAGGTGGGCCTCGCTGGTCTCCTGCAGAGCCATGACGGCGAAGCTCAGGAAACGCAGGACGGTCTTGAAGTCCTGAGCGATCTCCCTCACCAGGCGCTGGACGGGCAGCTTACGGATGAGCAGCTCCGTGGATTTCTGGCAGCGACAGATCTCTCTCAGAGCCACGGGCCTGTGACGGCGAGGCCTCTTGTACAGAATTTCACAGTTTTGAAAATGTGGGCTGCAGACACTGACACTTAAAAGCAACAAAAATATGCATTTACGCAAGTGTGTGTTGCTCCAGAAATCATGAGCTAAACTAAAAGAAAAACAATACTGATGAATAAATAATAGCATTTGACTTCTGGGAAAAACCTGTAAATTTAGCATCTGAGGTGAACCACCTCTTTAATATGCCTGTATCACGAAGAAAGTCCATAAAAACAAACTCTGTACTCTCAGCAGGTGTTTTTCTACCCAAACAGCCCGGGGTTGTGCAGAGTCAGAGTCTGTAACAGGCGGTGGAAGTGCTGGACTGTCCACGCCTGTGTTTGGGTTCCTGCTGCGGAGGCGCTGCTGCTGTCAGGGCTGATGCTCTGAGGGTCATTGAAGGTCACCAAGACGTCTGTGGAGAACTGGGGCAGACGGAACAGACCCAGGTGGAGGGTCACTTTATTCCTCGCTTCTTCATTGAACTTTGACACACACTGGGTGCCGGTCAGCATCCAGGCAGAGCTGCACTGGAACAGCGACAGATCAGATTTGGGCAGAACTGCAACACTGAGCACCTCGTGAGCGCCGGGCTCGAGAGCTTTGTTACCGCCTGCGATGTCCTCAAAGTGGTACCTGGCTGCGTCCTGGTCCGCCACCTGCCCCTGGTACTCCACAAGCTCCACGATCAGGCTCTGGTCGGTGTGGGAATGCGCAAACACCTCCTGGTTGTCGGGGATCTCCCTCAGCTTGCTGATGTCTGTGGAGCTGTGGGGGATGAGGGCTGACAGAGCTCCTCCAAAGAGAGGGTGAGGCTGTTCGCTGCTGCCCGCTGCGCTCTGCATCTTTCTGAAAGGAACAGCAACACACCCGGCAACTTCTGGAGCCCGCCTGCAATCATGGGCACATGGTTGTTGTTTTTTTTAGAAAAGCAATAAAATAAAGAAATTGCGATAATGCTGTATGATAAGCATGGGCTTACACGCATACAACTCACCAACAAGTCTTCCGGCGAAAACTTCCTCTTCCTCTTCTTCTCGTTTTCTGCCAAAACATCGGTAAAAAGTGCTATGTCGCCATCTACAGGCCGGACACTTCAACTTCCCTCAGAGCAAGGATTTGCAACTTCTGGCTCCTGGGCCATACGTAGCTCTGAGAGGTTAATAATAATAATAATAATAATAATAATAATATAAAAAAGACATATACATATAAAAAAAACTCTCATTAAAACCACAAAAATAATAATGGATTGCATTTATATAGTACCTTTCAAGATACTCAAAGAGCTTTACAATGAGTCCATTATTCATTCACTCCACAGACAGACAACGGTAGTGGTAAGCTACTACTGTAGCCACAGCTGCCCTGGAGTAGACTGACAGAAACGTGGCTGTCAATCTGCACCAACGGCCTCTCTGACCACTACCGGACATTTATACGCATTCATACCCAGTGTCATGGACACTGGAGGCAAGGTGGGTAAAGTGTCTTGCCCAGGATGGCTGGGGAGAGTGGGATTCAAACAACCAACGGTCTGGTTACTGGAAGACCTGCTCTACCTCCTGAGCCACTGCCACCCATATTTCCCTCCTCTGTTCCATTTTTGCTGAGCACCAAGCTGGACGGCAGGAAGTTCCACTTTTATATGGTCTTTGGCATGATGACCCGGCCGGGACTTGAACCCCGACCTCCTGGTTGGGAGGGCGGATGCTCTACCTCTAGGCCACCACTCTGGTAAATGGAGTAAAAAAAAGACCAAATTCATAAGAAAAAGTCATAAATCTTCATAGAAAACAATGAAAATTATTAATTGAAAAGTTGTTATTTTAAGAGTAAAAATTTGGGAAATTTGCAGTTACTTATTTATCAAACAATTGTCTTAACTGAAGGAGAAATGCACAAATTTCCAAGAAAAAAAAATCAAATTTTAAAAGAAAATGTTGTAAATATATGAAAAAAGGTACACATACTAACCCCCCCCCCGCCAAAAGGCATAAATTCACAAGCAATATATAAAGAACCTGAAGTCCTAAAGAGTGTTTTTTTAATCATTTTATTTATAATTACCTTGAATATTTATCATGTGTGCACAAGTTAGACTCTTGTGTGAAAATTTTGTTATTTTATGTACACAAGATAAAAATAAAAATCACTCTTCAAGACTTCTGGGGATCCATAGAAATAAGTTATACACTGAGAAGAAAATTTTCCCAAAGTTTTATGAAAAGCTGCAAATTTAAGAGAAAACAGCCACAACATTTCAAGAAAAAAATGAGAATAGTAGTAAATCAGGGGTGTCCAATCATGTGCCATGGAGGGCCAAGATCCTGCAGGCTTTACCTCCAACCAGTGTCTTCAGCAGCAGGTTCCACTGAATTTTTTCCCACTGATTGCTGATAAGTGAAAACACCTGCTGAAGAGACTGGGTAGAAGAGAAAACCTGCAGGGTCTTGGCCCTCCATGGCACATGGTTGGACACCTCTGTAGTAAATCCATGAGGAGAAAAAAAAAATGTTTTTCCTGGTGGAGACCAACTCTCGCTAGGAACAAGTTTGACTGATTGTTGGCAAAATTAACCAAACTCTCACAACAGTCATGTGGGACCAGATAGCTTGTAGCAACATGCCCAATACCCCCTACTCCCAGAGAACCCCCCACAAAAACCCGCGAGGGACATGGTTGAATGCCTTCTCCAAGTGCACAAACCACATGTTGACTTGTTGGGCAAACTCCCACAAAGAGCTGGTCCAGTGTGCCACAACCAGGATGAAAACCATATTGCTCCTCCTGAATCTGAGGTTTGAGACACAAAATCTTTTTCTTTATTTAGCAGATTTATGCTTTGGGAAACTATTTTCTTTACAGTACTTTAAAAAAAAATAGATGCTCATAATTCTATGTAACTGTTGCTTGTTTGATTACAGTATGATGCTGTGAAAGACTTATTTATTGCATATTTTAAAATGACACTTTGTTCCTGATATTCCTAGACAATACATATCATGTTTTTCTCCTGGGGTCCCACCCAAGGACAGACAGCTAGGCTCTGTATTTTCATTACTCAGCATTCCACACTTGTCTATCTTATAAGCTGCTGCACTCTCTCACAACGCTGAAGACTTCCCCCGTCATGTCTGCATACAGCATTATGCTTTTGTTTTCTCTTTCTGATGAAAGTAAATCACTAAAATGCAGCTTTTTCTTTATTCACCATATTAAGGGGACTATATCAGCTGTTATGTATATATATCAGCTGATAATATCGCCAAATATTTTGTTCTTCTTCTCTATCCCCTCACCCCCCTAGCCAGTGGCAGGAGATGACTGCCCCTCCCTAAGCGTGGTTCTGCTGGAGGTTTCTTCCTGATAAAAGGGAGTTTTTCCTCTCCACCACTGCCAAGTGCTTGCTCACAGGGGATCGCCTGATTGCTGGAGCCTTTCTGCAATTATGGGGTTTTCCCCTACAGTTGAAAGTGCTATGAGATGACTGCTGTTGTGAAATGGTGCTATATAAATAAAGTTAAATTGAACTGAATTGAACCAATAGAGGGAGATAATACATTTTTAAAGATCTGTATCAGAGAAAATCTCCCTAGTAGGAGAATGGGAGTTGGCTTAGAACAGAAACTAGAGGAACACCACAATTAAAAGACACAGAAGATGGTATATTTTGAAAAGCAAAGAGGAAGAAACTCCTTTGTATTTATACACACCTAACATATATAGCTACAATTTATATTTTATATTTATCGCTGGAACGGCAATATTTACTAAATATATATTTCCTCACACACCTCAAGTATCATCCTCCCTCCTCCTCTTCCTCCAGCTGTTTGTGTTGACTTCCTGGTCAGCTGATTCAGATGGAAGAAAGACAGGAACAGAAGGAGACTGTTCGGCTCTCGTTCATCGATTTCCCTTTAAAATGAATCCCAGAAATTCGTAAAAACGCTCCAGAAACCTGCATTATTTCTCGGGCCTCTGCGTGTTGGACTTTACCTGGATCGAGGATCGTCAGGTAGCCTAGCATCTTTAGCATAGCTTAGCAGCTGTAAGCGGCCTGTCAGATTTGAACAAATAAGGAAACATTTCTATTTTGTTATCACCTTCATTTGTTAATTTGCGGCCTTATTATTGTGATGATGTAACGTAAGTACTTTTGTGTGTTAGACATATATTTTATTCGTTCAGATTTAAGTCAACAGTTGTTTAAAGGCTGGGCTAGCCGGCTAAATTTGTCAGCGGCTGTGATTTGACATTTATTCTTCATATTTGAGTAATTACAGTCTTTATGTTTGTCCTAGAAAACTGAAACAGATATCCCAAATATAGGTTTATATGACCCAGTGAACACAGTATCAGGTTTTGTTCTTCTTGTAGATATTACAAAATTGATGTGCATTTTCCCTTCTCCACCATTAATTTAAAGGCAGTGGCTATGGATACGGAAGACGTAGCCGTAGGGGAGCGGGTCAAGTGGACTCCTGAGCAAGTGAGCACTCCAGCTGAGCACCCCAAGTGGACCCCGGGATCCAAACTGTACACGTGCAAGAACATTTTCAATCCAGTGATTTACAAACTGATTCAGAGCTTTCTAAAGCCTCATTCAGAATTATAGTCCCACATACCTGTTCTGTGGGTTTTCACCTGGGGGCAGCCAGCGGTGACGAGCAGCAGCGGTGGAGAAGAAAAGTCTTTTGAAAGCAGAAACGGAGCCAAAACCTTCTCCGGGTCAGCTTAGTTTACAGTTCTTGGCGACTGTGAAAAGTCTCTCCAGCAGCTTTCCACAAATTCTTGATGTTGTTCTCCTTCTTCACATTTACAGATCACTGGATTGAGAATGTACGTGTACAGATTGGATCCCGCGATCCACTTGGGGTGCTCACTTGGTCAGGGGTCCACTTGACCTGTATCCAGCCATAGAGTGTTTTGTGCAGATACGGCTCAAATCCAGATGGCCAGTTAGTGTCACGTGATTCTGCATGCCGTACCTCATTTACAAAAATCTGCAAATACGCTCTATTAATAGATAGCTACAGTAGATAGATGTACTTTATTGATCCCGAACTGGGAAATAACAGAGTAACAGCAGCATGAGAATAGACGACCAAAACGACAAAAAAACACGCAGCATAAGAGAAAAAGGAATTACCCAAGGAAAGTAAAACTGCCTAAATAACTTTATATACATCGCAGATGAATAGATGATGACCCATCAGGATGCATACTCGCTGTACAATGCTGAGTCTTCTGTGGGAGCGGCTATGGCCACTGAACCGTACCTGTAGAATTGTTTGCTCCGGATACGGCTCAGATCTGATTGTGTCATATGACACGCCACATTCACAAAAATCTACAAATATGTTATGTTAATGCCGTTGCCCTACCTTCCTTGTCTATTGCTACTGAAGAGTTAATCAATCTGACAAAACTTTCAAGTCAGCTCACAGCTGCTGTTGCTGTAGTGTAGGGGGAAAAATGTGGTCTACTTGTGATCCAAAGGTGAGGGGTTCGTCTCCCGCTATCGCTGCCTACTGTCTTTGCAATGAGTGTGTGTGTGAATATGTGATTTGTACGAATAGTTAGATAATCGCCACAATAAGGTGGCGATCCACGGAGGGGATCACCACCTTACTGTGGTGGAGGGGTTTCAGTGCGTGAATGATCCCAGGAGCTATGTTGTCGGGGGCAGCTTACCCCTGGTAGGGTCTCTCAAGGCAAATAAGTCCTGGGTGAAGGGTCAGACTAAGAGCGGTCCAGTGGATCCCATGAAGAAGGTTACATCAAGGACCCAGTGTACCCAAAGGAGGCACATGAAACCGCTCTCTAGTGGGTTCACCACCTGCAGGAGGGATGATGGAGATTAAAGTGCTGTGTGAACTGGGCAAAAATCTGGGCTACTCTGCCTGGACTGATGCCCCCGCTACCCAGATTCCTGGATAAGCGGTAGAAGATGGATGGATGGATAATCGAATCTGTTAAACACTTTGGTCATCCAGCTTTTTTTTTTTTTTAAGACCTATATAAAAGAATACCGTTTTATTTTTTACATGAGATGGAATTTAGAATCCTAAATGAAACTTAAGAGGTTAGCCTTTATAATTTACGAAAGGGTAAGGTTAAAAAGGTAATAAATAGATATTATTCACATATAGATATCTGTGTTTGTTTTTAAATTGGGCCTGTGAGTCCATTTGGGGAAACGTCTTCCGTATCTGCAGACCACAGAGGCTGGAGTTATGGAAATCGAAGGCTTTTATCAACAATTGAAGAAAGGTATTTCTCATGTTAATGTAGGACCTCAAATGTGTGTAGTGAGGTTTTGGCGGAATGTGAAGAAGAGAACAAAGAAGTTATCAAAACGAGCTGGTATGATCCTGCAGGATTTTATTTCACAATGACCCCCTGAAGAAACACTACAGTAACACAGAAGTGTTGCATTAACCCATATTTTGTTTTCCATCCATCCATCCATCTTCTACCGTTTTTCTGGTGGCCCGGGTTGCGGAGGCAGCAGTTCAAGCAGAGAAACCCAGACTTCCTTCTCCCCAGCCACCTGCTCCAGCTTTTCAGAGAAGATACCAAGGCGTTCCCAGACCAACTGGGAGACATAGTCTCTCCAGCGAGTCCTGGGTCTGCCCCGGGGTCTCCTCCCAATCGGACATGCCCAAAACACCTCAAGTGTGAGGCGTCCAGATGGCATCCTGATCAGATGCCCAAACCACCTCATCTGGCTCTTTTCAGTGTGGAGGAGCAGCGGCTCTACTCTGAGCCTCTCCCAGATGACTGAGCTCCTCACCCTATCTCTGAGGGTGAGTCCAGCAATCCTATGAGAAAAGCTCATTTCAGCTGCTTGTATTTGCGATCTCATTCTTTCGGTCATTACCCAAAGCTCATGACCATAGGTGAGGGTAGGAACGTAGATTGACCGGTAAATCGACAGCTTTGCCTTAGAGCTTAGCTCCCTCTTCACCACAACAGACCGGTACAACGTCCGCATCACTGCAGATGCTGCTCCAATCCGTCTGTCAATCTCTAGCTCCATTCTCCCCTCACTTGTGAATAAGACCCCAAGATACATAAACCCCTCCACTTGGGGCAGGAGTTTGTCCCCAACCCGGAGAAGACAATCCACCTCTTTCCGGCTAAGGACCATAGACTTGGACTTGGAGGTGCTGATTCTCATCCCAGCTGCTTCACATTCAGTGGCAAACTGTCCCAATAAGACCTGTAGATCATTGCTGGATGAAGTTAACAGGACAACAACATCTGCAAACAACAGAGATGAGATCCTGTGGTAACCAAGCATGACACCCTCCATTCCCTGGCTCCGCCTAGAAATCCTGTCCATAAAAATGATGAACAGGATCAGTGACAAAGGGCAGCCCTGGCGGAGTCCAACTCTCACTGGGAATGAGTCTGACCGAGTGCTGGCAATATGAACCAAACTCTCACAATGGTCGTATAGGGGCCGGATAGCTCATAACAACAACTCCGATACCCCATACTCCCAAAGCACCCCCCACAAAAAACCATGAGGGATGCAGTCAAATGCCTTTTCCAAGTCCACACAACACATGTAAACTAGTTGGGCAAACTCCCACGAACCCTCGAGGATTCTCGAGAGGGTAAAGAGTTGGTCCGATGTGCCATGGCCAAGACGAAAACCACATTGCTCCTCCTGAATCCGAGGTTTGACCAATGGCTGGACTCTCCTCTCTAGTACCTTGGAGATATTTGGTTTTGATTTTTAAAATTAATATCTACTATCTTTTTAACCTTACCCTTTCCTAAATCCTAACCTCTTAATGTTAATTTAGGATTCTAAATTCCATCTCATGTAAAAGTAAAATGGTATTTTTTTATATAGCTGCTCTTCTTTTTTTAAATCTCTGGATGACCAAAGCACTTAACAGATTTGGTTATCTACACATTCACATATATATCACATATTCACGCACAACATTACAAAGACAGCGGGCGGCGACAGCGGAAGATGAACCCCTCACCTTTTGATCACAGGCACACTACATTTTTCCCCCTACGCTACAGTGGCAGCTGTGACGGTGAGCTGATCTGAAAAGATTTTGTCGGATTGATCAACTCTTCTGTAGCAATAGACAAATGCGTATTGCGCTCCGGCTTGCATATCCATAGACGGTGCATAGTTTAAACGTACAATCCTTATGATGATTGTGGTCGTAAATGATAAACAGTCACCATAACCTTATTTGCGTGGTCGTTGGTTTAAATTTGCCTCTGTTTGTATTATTATTCCTCCTGTAATTTCCCCATTGTGGGACTAATAAATTCTTTTCTTTTATCTTACCTTTTAAATAAGCTGGTTTTCCCAACTCTTACATTTTAGACTTTGCTTCTCTTTTTCTCTATTTTTGTGTCAGTGCTTTCTCTTCAGATCTGTCTTCTGCACATCTCTTTTGTTTCCCTGGAAACCTCCTCTCCTCTCCTCCTGGCCACCTAAAACCCCCCTTTCCAGCTGCATTGCCAGAAAAAGACGCTGGAAAAGCCACAGTGTCAGACCTAACTGGATTCAATGGTACATGATGTATTGTTGGTTTTATTTGGTGTGTGTATTTGCTGAGGAACACGTGCTGTCCAGTTTTGTGTCACAAAGGAGCTTTATGAAGCATCTGTGTGCTTGGTCTCGCTCTTTGGAGCATGTAACACCCAAACTCAAGGGTATACAGTGCATCCAGAAAGTATTCATTGCACTTCACTTTTTCCACATTTTGTTATGTTACAGCCTTCTTCCAAAATGGATTAAATTCATTTTTTTTCCTCAAAATTCTACACACAATACCCCATAATGACAACGTGAAAAAATTTTTTTTTTTTTTTTTTTAGATTTTTGCAAATTTATTAAAAATAAAAAAACTAAGAAATCAAATGTACTTAAGTATTCACAGCCTTTGCCATGAAGCTCAAAATTGAGCTCAGGTGCATCCTATTTGCTTTTTGTTATTAAAGACAAAGAAAGGAAATGTTTTGGTTTTTTTTACCTTCTTTTCTTTACATGTTTTGACTGTTCACTGTAGTCTGAAGTGAACAGTCGAAACATGTAAAGAAAATAAGGTAAAAAAATCTCCTTTCTATCTTTGTCTTTAATAAGAACAAAAAGCAAATAATTAAAAGAAGACAAAATGAACCTGCTCGATCTACTCAGGTGCATCCTGTTTCCACTGATCATCCTTGAGATGTTTCTTCAGCTTAATGGGAGTCCACCTGTGGTAAATTCAGTTGATTAGACATGATTTGGAAAGGCACACACCTGTCTATATAAGGTCCCACAGTTGGCAGTTCATGTCAGAGCACAAACCAAGCATGAAGTCAAAGGAATTGTCTGTAGACCTCCGAGACAGGATTGTCTCGAGGCATAAATCTGGTGAAGGGTACAGAAAAGTTTCTGCTGCTTTGAAGGTCCCAGTGAGCACAGTGGCCTTCATCATCTGTAAATGGAAGAAGTTTGGAACCACCAGGACTTTTCCTAGAGCTGGCTGGCCATCTAAACTGAGCGATCGGGGGAGAAGGGCCTTAGTCAGGGAGGTGACCAAGAACCCGATGGTCACTCTGTCAGAGCTCCAGCGTTCCTCTATGGAGAGAGAAGAGCCTTGAAGAAGGACAACCATCTCTGCAGCAATTCACCAATCAGGTCTGTATGGTAGAGTGGCCAGATGGAAGCCACTCCTTAGTAAAAGGCACATGGCAGCCTGCCTGGAGTTTGCCAAAAGGCACCTGAAGGACTTTCAGACCATGAGAAACAAAATTCTCTGGTCTGATGAGACAAAGATTGAACTTTTTGGCGTGAATGCTAGGTGCCATGTTTGGAGGAAACCAGGCACTGTTCATAATCATGCCAATGGTGGTAGCAGCATCCTGCTGTGGGGATGTTTTTCAGTGGCAGGAACTGGGAGACTAGTCAGGATAGAGGAAAAGATGAATGTAGCAATGTTCAGAGACATCCTGGATGAAAACCTGCTCCAGAGCGCTCTTGACCTCAGACTGGGGCAATGGTTCATCTTTCAGCAGGACAACGACCCTAAGCACACAACCAAGATATCAAAGGAGTGGCTTCAGGACAACTCTGTGAATGTCCTTGAGTGGCCCAGCCAGAGCCCAGACTTGAATCCAATTGAACGTCTCTGGAGAGATCTGAAAATGGCGGTGCTCTGACGCTTCCCATCCAACCTGATGGAGCTTGAGAGGTGCTGCAAAGAGGAATGGGCGAAACTTCCCAAAGATAGATGTGCCAAGCTAGTGGCATCATATTCAAAAAGACCTGAGGCTGTAATCGCTGCCAAAGGTAGATCAGCAAAGTATTGAGCAAAGGCTGTGAATACTTGTGATGTGATGTCTTATTTTTTATTTTTAATAAATGTGCAAAAATCTAAAAAAAAAAAAAAAACTTTTTTCACTTTGTCATTATGGGGTATTGTGTGTAGAATTTTGGGGAAAAAAATGAATTTAATCCATTTTGGAATAAGGCTGTAACATAACAAAATGTGGAAAAAGTGAATGAGTGAATACTTTATGGATGCACTGTATAATTGGAAGAACAGTGCATTTTAAAATTTCAGTGCGACATAGAAAGAAAGGATGAGATTTCCTTCTATATCTGTTGAGACTCAGAAGGATTGGGGGTGTCTCATACAAAATTTTACTATCTTTCCTGTAGCAAGCATTTTAGCAAGAGCTGAAGTGCTTTTCTTCAGTAAAGCAATCTTGAAAGAACTGTCCCTTTATTAAATGTTCCAAAAGTAAAGAAATGACTTATATTGTCCGACCATGACGGGTAATACTTGGCTTGTTTATGGAGTCTTTTTGTGCAATGATCAAAATTGGACTAGTTATTATGCCTGCAGCATCACATTGTTTTTTACAGATGCCTCAAATTCTCACTGCCTATCCTTTCCTCCTATCCAACAGAGGGAGCCAGACCGGGAGGAGCAGTCTGAAGACAGCATGCCCCCCAAATTTAAACGACACCTCAACGATGATGAGGTCACAGGCTCCATTCGCAGTGAGCGGGTGAGACACAAACAGAAATTCAGTGGTGGTTTTCTTTGCTTTATATGATTCCCACTAGCTGTCACATAGCAGCAGCTACTTCTTGGGGTCCATGCAACTCACAAGGTGATAACACACACTAGACCCCCATTGTTGGGGTGCAGCGTGGCTCTTCTCCCACAAAAAGCGGCAGGCCATCTGCAGGACAGGGTTTCTCACAAACTACCCTAACCTACCATTGAATACCCTAACAATAAAACAAAGTTTACATTGAACTGAAATGAGCATTTTTTTTTTTTTTAAATTTATAGTAAAACTAGTAACACTAATACAAATGTGCAAACATCCCATTTTATATGTTAAGTACCACAACGAGTCAGGAGTGGGAATCGCTAGAGGCCCCACAATGCAATATTATACCGTTACTTGAGTCACAATACAATACAAACACAATGCTAAACTGTGTTGAGTGTTGTATCATATATTGCAGTGTCCCATCCCTTGTCTTTTTCTTGCTAGATCTCATAAGTCACTCCCTTGCTACCAAACAATGACTCCCAGTTACATGGTCACAATAAATCGATTACTGGGAATAAACCAATAATGACAATAATCAGTTTAGTCATGTTTACATACACTGAATAAACAGATTATTGGAGGGTAAGGAGAGAAATGTGGAAGGACAGATGGTTGTGGATTTTGCTAAAAGGATGGAAATGGCTGTGGTGAACACATACTTCAAGAAGAGAGAGGAATATAGGGTGACTTACAAGAGTGGAGGAAGGTGCACACAGGTGGACTACATCTTATGCAGAAGGAGAAATCTGAAAGAGATAGGAGACTGCAAGGTGGTGGCAGGGAAGAATGTACTGTAGCTAGGCAGCATCGGATGGTAGTCTGTAGGATGACTTTGCAAAGCAAGAGGAGGAAAACAGTGAAGGCAGAGCCAAAGATTAAGTGGGGAAAGGTACAGAAGGAAGAAGGTCACACAGAGTTCAGGAAGTAGTTATTACAGGCTCTGGGTGGTAGGGAAGAATTACCAGATGACTGGGAAAGTACAGAAAAAGTATTGAGGGAAACAGGTAGAAAGGTATGTGGTGCATCCAGTGGATGGAGGAAGGAAGACAGGGAGACTTGGTGGTGGAATGAGGAGGTGCAGGAAAAGTATCAAAAGGAATAGGTTAGTAAAGAAAAAGTGGGATAGTCAGGAAGATGAAGAAAGTAGACCGGAGTATTTGGAATCTAGGCGCATGGCAAAGAAAGAGGTGGGAAAGGAAAAGGCATATAGAGAGTTGTATGAGAGGCTGGACACTAAAGGAGGAGAAAAGGAGTTGCATCAACTGACTAGACGGAGAGATCGAGGTGGTAAGGATGTGCAGAAGGTTAGGTTAATTAAAAGTGTCTGTGACACAATGTAGAAACTATGGATCAATATTCAGTATGAATTTATCTTCAGTCATACACATAGTTGGTTCTGTTGACTTCAAACACTAAATAAGTGGAAAAATATTTCTAAGTGAATTCAAATTTAGCACCGTGTTGCACTAACGCAATATCCTGAGATGCGCCTTGTTTCCGGATATGACGTCATGAGGAGAGTTTCCTCTCGGTTGATCCGTGTGCTTTCAATGTAAACAAGCTGTGTAGCTTCTATATCAGCGAAGAAATGCCAAAACGTTGCGTGGCGGCTGGGTGTTCTAATTGTTCCAGTGAACGTATAAGCCTGTTCTCATTCCCAAAAGATCCAGATCTTAATAAAAAATGGGCAAAGCAAGTACAGAGAACAAGGGACAAAAGGCAACCAACACCATCTTCTGTACTGTGTAGCAATCATTTCACTGCAGACAATTTTGAGGAGGCGCCTGCTATACAGGAATCTTTCGGCTTGAAAGTTTGTTACAAACGGGTTCTAAAACTGACTGCCATACCTACGGTTTTCAAATGAAAACCCACAGCTCAAGACGATATCAACATATCAAAACAGCGCAGAAAAGCAACAGTGTCAAAACTCGCCCAGAAAAGAGTTTGTGTAATTAATTTTTTTTTTCCACATAAGGTGATCATGATTTTATATTTTTTCCGCCGAAAGTAAAATCCTCCCCTATGAATTTTGAAGCCGTGTGTCAACTTTACTCCAGATGGAACGACTTTGTGTTAAAAAACGTTATATTACTTTTTTTTTTCAGTTTTCATTTTTATAAATCTCATTGCCTACCAAAACTGAATATCTGAGCTTTTTTTTAAATTTCCCCGACCACCCAATTGGGGAAATTAAAAAAAGAAAAAAAACTGAAGCCAAAATTTCTGTAAACCAAACGATTAAATAACGATCGCCTTATGTGGGGGGAAAAAAAAAAATCAATTACACAAGCTCTTTTCCAGGTGAGTTTTGACACTGTTGCTTCTCTGTGCTGTTTTGATATGGGCGATCGTCCGTATCTCTGCGCTGCTTTGATATGGACGATCGCCCATATCAAAACCGTGCAGAGATACGGACGATCGCCCATATCAAAACAGTGCAGAGATATGGACGATCGCCCATATCAAAACAGTGCAGAGACACGGACGATTGCCCATATCAAAACAGTGCAGAGACACGGACGATTGCCCATATCAAAACAGCGCAGAGATACGGACGATTGGCCATATCAAAACAGCGCAGAGATACGGACGATTGGCCATATCAAAATTGGCCATATCAAAACAGTGCAGAGATACGGACGATTGGCCATATCAAAACAGTGCAGAGATACGGACGATTGTTGCGCAGACATACGGACGATCGGCCATATCAAAACAGCGCAGAGATACGGACAATTGTTGTGCAGAGATACGGACAATCGCCCATATCAAAACAGCGCAGCGATATGGACGATCGCCCATATCAAAACAGCGCAGACATATGGACGATTGGCCATATCAAAACAGCGCGGAGATACGGACGATTGGCCATATCAAAACAGCGCGGAGATACGGACGATTGGCCATATCAAAACAGCGCGGAGATACGGACGATTGTTGCGCAGACATACGGACGATTGGCCATATCAAAACAGCGCAGAGATACGGACGATTGTTGTGCAGAGATACGGACATTTGCCCATATCAAAACAGCGCAGCGATATGGACGATCGCCCATATCAAAACAGCGCAGAGATACGGACGATCGCCCATATCAAAACAGCGCAGAGATAGGGAGGATTGTTGCGCAGAGATACGGACGATCGCCCATAACAAAACAGTGCAGAGATACGGACATTGTTGCGCAGAGATACGATCTGCCATCTCAAAACAGTGCAGCGATATGGACAATTGTTGCACAGAGATACGGACGATCGCCCATATCAAAACAGCGCAGCGATTCGGACAGTCGCCCATATCAAAACAGCGCAGAGATATGGACGATCGCCCATATCAAAACAGTGTAGAGATAGGGAGGATTTTTGCGCAGACATATGGACGATCGGCCATATCAAAACAGCGCAGAGATACGGACGGTTGTTGCGCAGAGATACGGATGATCGCCCATATCAAAACAGCGCAGAGATACGGACGATTGTTGTGCAGCGATACGGACAATTGCCCATATCAGAACAGCGCAGAGATACGGACAATTGTCCATATCAGAACAGCGCAGCGATACGGACAATCGCCCATATCAAAACAACGCAGAGATACGGATGATCGCCTATATCAAAACAGCGCAGAGATATGGAGGATTGTTGTGCAGAGATACGGACGATCGGCCATAACAAAACAGTGCAGAGATACGAACATTGTTGCGCAGAGATACGATTGGCCATCTCAAAACAGTGCAGAGATATGGACGATTGTTGCGCAGAGATACGGACGATCACCCATATCAAAACAGTGCAGAGATTCGGACAATTGGCCATATCAAAACAATGCAGAGATACGGATGATTGTTGCGCAGAGATACGGACGATCGCCCATATCAAAACGGCGCAAAGACACGGATGATCGCCCATATCAAAACAGCGCAGAGATACGGACGATCGCCCATATCAAAACAGCGCAGAGATACGGACGATCGCCCATATCAAAACAGCGCAGAGATACGGATGATTGTTGCGCAGAAATATGGACAATCGCCTATTTCACAACAGCGCAGAGATACGGATGATCGCCCATATCAAAACAGCGCAGAGATGCGGACGATCGCCCATATCAGAACAGTGCAGAGATACGGACGATCGCCCATATCAGAACAGTGCAGAGATACGGACGATCGCCCATATCAGAACAGTGCAGAGATACGGACGATCGCCCATATCAGAACAGTGCAGAGATACGGACGATCGCCTATATCAAAACAGCGCAGAGATACGGACGATCACCCATATCAAAACAGTGCAGAGATTCGGATGATTGTTGTGCAGCGATACGGGCAATTGCCCATGTCAAAACAGCGCAGAGATTCAGACGATGTTGTGCAGCGATACGGACAATTGCCCATATCAAAACAGCGCAGAGATATGGACAATCGCCCATATCAAAACAGTGCAGAAATACGGACGATTGTTGCGCAGAGATACGGACGATCGCCCATATCAAAACAGCGCAGGGATACGGACAATTGCCCATATCAAAACAGTGCAGAGATACGGACGATTGTTGCGCAGAAATATGGACAATTGCCCATATCAAAACAACGCAGAGATACGGACGATCGCCCATATCAAAACAGTGCAGAGAAGCAACAGTGTCAAAACTCGCCCGGAAAAGAGTTTGTGTAATTGATTTTTTTTTTTTTTTCTACATAAGGCAATCCTAATTTTATTGTATTTTGTCCACCGAAAGTAAAATCCTCCCCTATGAATTTTGAAACAGAGTGTTGACTTTACTCCAAATGGAACGACTTTGTGTTAAAAAACGTTATTACTTTTTTCAGTTTTCATTTTTATAAATCTCATTGCCTACCGAAGCTAAATATCTGAGCTTTTTTTTATTTCCCCGACCACCCAATCAGGGAAATTTAGATCTATCTGTATATTACCATTCAGTGTTTTGGAGGTGACCGATGTCCATCTCTAACCCTTCACGGTTGACCCTTCGTCCTCTGAAACGTGTGAGTCATCTTCGCTTCCTGAACGATATGGTTCAAATAAATAGGGTTGCAGTTCTTTGTTAGAACCAACTCACTCTTCTTAATCACTCGGTCCTGCTTTTTCCTCAAAAACTATCGCCAAATCGCTCAGATCTTCGCTGAAATCGCTCACAACTTCCTCCGCTTCAGTGTACTCAGCCATTCTTGTTTACATTTTTGGTTTACCTCATTACATCACAAAATGGCGGCGGCGTTTGACCCAATTTCAACAATTGAACATCGCAATCATCTGCATCACAATGTAATTTATGGTAGTATATGGAAACAAAATTTTATTGAATTTTTTTGTCTACATAGATTAAAAACACAGTAGTTCTTCTTTCTAATGACGTCTTGGTTGAATTATGTCACAGACTCTTAAAGAACAGAAATGGTAATGTACTAACAAATGACGAGAGTGTGTTGAGAAGGTGGAAGGAGTACTTTGAAGAGCTGATGAATAAAGAAAATGAGAGAGAGAGAGGAGGATCAATGAAGGAAAGATGCTGAACAAGGAAGTCCTGAGGATTAGCAAGGCAGAAGTGAAGGCAGCTTTGAAGAGGATGAAGAATGGAAAGGCGGTTGGTCCAGATGACATACCTGTGGAAGTATGGAGATGTTTAGGAAAGATGGCAGTGGACTTTTTAACCAGATTGTTTAACACAATCTTGGAGAGTGAGAGGATGCCTGAGGAGTGGATTAGTGTCTTGGGTACCCAAGGTGTCCTCTGGTAACATTTCCGGGTGGCGGCCGGCCACACTTGAAATTATGCCGCCACTCTATGAGGAAATAAAATTTAAGAAAAAAATCTGAAAGAATGATGGTCCGTAAGTGTGCACACGAACAACGCGCATGACCGTCATCCACGTGGAGTTCAGAAGCGCCCCATCTGCGTGACCGCTCCAGTTGGCGGGTAGAGTGTCTCGCTAGCGTCACTGTCAAAGAGAAACATGAGCTTGTTAAAGTACTTTAAACCTGGAAAAAAAAAAAAAAAAAAAAAAAAAAAAAAAGCAGAAGAGGTATGTTAGCAGTGAAGGCATTTATGGTAACTGGAGCAATAATGAAGAGTTGCTTAGCTAACAGGCGGTGTTAAGAGCTCGAGTAGGTTCATTTTGTCTTCTTTTTAATTATTAGTTTTTTGTTTTTCTTATTTCAGACAAGAATAAAAAGATGTTTTTATCCTTACCTTAGTTAATATTAATTAATTTATATTCATTATTATGTACCTGGCAAGTTAAGATGACCGAAATTCACGATGTCAGTGACTTTAATCCATCAGCAGCCCTCAACCTAAACATGCCAACATTTGGATTTCAAAATAAGGGAGGTTTTTCCTGCTGTCTGAGTGGTGAGGAGAGTTCTAAAAAACTATAAATATATAGAAATATTATATCAGAAATAACTGCATCTTTGGTCATTGAAGTTAATTTATTTTATTAAATACAATTTTATTAATATTTTTTTCTTTGAAATCAGAGTTAAATTATTGTTCTGTTCTGGCTCTGCAAAATTATGGTCAAAAATGTACACTACCGTTCAAAAGTTTGGGGTCACTTAGAAATTTCCTTATTTTTGAAAGAAAAGCACTCTTTTTTTTTTTTTCAATGAAGATAACTTTAAACTAATCAGAAATACACTCTAATATCTAATATACATTGCTAATGTGGTAAATGACTATTCTAGTTGCAACTGTCTGGTTTTTGGTGCAATATCTACATAGGTGTATAGAGGCCCATTTCCAGCAACTATCACTCCAGTGTTCTAATGGTACAATGTGTTTGCTCATTGCATCAGAAGGCTAATGGATGATTAGAAAACCCTTGTGCAATCATGTTAGCACAACTGAAAACAGTTTAGCTGGTTAGAGAAGCTGTAAAACTGACCTTCCTTTGAGCAGGTTGAGATCTGGAAAAAATTATTTCAAATACAAATCATTATTTCTAACCTTGTCAATGTCTTGACTATATTTTCTATTCATTTTACAACTCATGATGGTAAATAAGTGTAACTTTTCATGGAAAACACAAAATAATTGTCTGGGTGACCCCAAACTTTTGAACAGTAGTGTAAATTGTTATAAGGAAAAAGTTAAAAAAAAAATTACCACAGTCTGTTTCAAATTTATTTTAAAAAAATCAGAAATTTTATTTAAAAAATAGACAAAAACTAGCTATAAAATAATCCGCAAATTTATAATAAAGTCTCAAATGTACAGGAAAAGTCAATTTTACAAGAGGAAATTACAAATTTGAGGAAAATGGTTTCAAATTTAGATGAATTTACAGAGAAAAGTAGAAAACTGTAAGAAAATTGTGACAAATTTTGGAGAAAAACCTCAAACCTTGAAGACTGAAGTCGTTACTCAAGTTTTTAAGTGGGTGCTCTTTGTACCCTTAACTTAACTAGAAATTTTTGGTTGTCTACTTTTGATAATTAATTTCAAAGCACTGCTTTTACATGAGTAGAATTTCTGGCTACTATACCCACCTCTGATCATATAATTTAAGTAAACATGAGTAAATTACTATTATGTTTTTTTCCCCTTCCCTACTTTGTCAAAGGAAAAAAAAAGAAATGTTAAAATAAAAATACAAAAAATGCACATATTTTGGCCATTTATGTAAACTGTCACAAAAAATCCTGCAGGATAAAACATGACACTTGATATTTTCTAACCTGCTTGTATACCACCATAGACAAAGAGAGAAGCTGAATTAGACAGGGTTCAGAGAGGGCAAGATGAGACAGAAGAGAGGAGCCAAGAAGAGGAAGGTGTTCAGGCAGAGGGTCCAGGAGAGGTGAGAGCAGAGAAAGGAGAGAAAGATGACACCAGTAAAAAGTCCAAACACAGGACGTCTGGGTGGGACCCCAACTGGCCCAATATTCCAACATTCAAGCCTCAGTTGTACAATACTTCAAATGGTAAGTTCCATATGCAAAGTTATTTTGCAAAATTAAAAAAAAAAAAAGAAAGAAATGGTACACCCCCACCCCTGCGCACCTGGAAAAATATGTTGCCACCGCGCCAAGGTCTTTAAGTCAGAGGAAACACTGGGTACCAGTTTTCAAGAACAAAGGTGATGCTCAGAGCTGTAGTAACTACAGAGGCATAAAGTTGATGAGCCACACTATGACGATATGGGAAAGAGTTGTTGAAGCCAGGTTCAGAGGACAGGTGACAATCAGTGAGCAGCAGTAGGGTTTCATACCAAGAAAGAGTACTACTGATGCAATGTTTGCTCTAAGAGTGCTGATGGAGAAGTATAGAGAAAGTCAGAAGGAGTTGCACAGTGTCTTTGTGGATCTAGAGAAAGCATATGATAGGGTGCCAAGAGAGGATGTGTGGTACTGTATGAGAAAGTCAGGAGTGGCAGAGAAGTATGTGAAGGTGGTGCAGGACATGTATGAGGACAGCAAGACGGTGGTGAAGTGCGCTAGAGGATTGACGGATGGATTCAAGGTGGGGGTGGGATTACATCAGGGATTGGCTCTGAGCCCATTCTTGTTTGCCATGGTGATGGACAGGCTGACAGACTAGGTCAAGCAGGAGTCCCCGTGGACCATGATGTCTGCAGATGACATTGTGATCTGTAGTGAGAATAGGGAGCAGGTGGAAGAGAACCTGGAGAGGTGGAGGCATGCTCTGGAGAGAAGAGCACTGGTTTATTCGTGTGCATATAAACATGGTCACTGAGCACTTACTGGCATTCAGTAGACTACAAAATCAATTGGTTTTAATTATACTGCTACCCAAAGAGTTTTTATGTTTGCATCATTTATTAATAAATTTAAATAAAATGTCTCAATAGTGGTGTCTCTGAATCAACACAACATCATCACACGAAATGTCATATAATATAATCCTATTGTAGAGGATGTGCTCGAATGATGAGGCTGAGTTTAGTTCTTAAGTTCAGCTTTATTGACAGAACACATCGTCTAGCATTCTCAAAGCAGGAAGAAGAGAAAGAATCATATCATATCACCCTTTTATGTTTCCAGCATCAGAACTCAAGTCACATGGTGTTTTCAGTAAACATACAGTCACAAAGCATCCCTTTGAACCTTCACCATTGTCTCTCATTCCTTGATGAACCGGAAACCCCTCCGGGGCATCTTCTGTGGGACAAAAAGACCAATCTCACACCTCCTCGTTATCTTCTGCAGATTCGAGTCCTTTGTCCTTCCAGACGTGAAACCCCCAATACGCATGCAGTCATATCTCTGTGGAAATGTGAGCCCACAATGTGTGTCACCCACACTACCCCCCCCCAAACGTCTAGTAAGGGCAAAACCTGCATAGCATAAAAAAAAAAAAAAAAGAAAAACACAAAACACTCCATATATCGCTAATCAATCCACCAACTGCCTGGGTTTTAACCTTCTGCCGAATCTGCTGCAACCTGGCTTTGCTACCCCTGCAACATCTCTCTGCATCTGTGGATTAAAGCTGTTAGCACCTTTCTGTGAAGATTCTGGAGAATGTCCTTTCGGCGGCCTGCCACGGCGGGGGGGCCTCGCGAGCTGCACTTCCTCATCAGCTAAAACAAAAGCGGGTTTGAGCCTGTTTATGCAAATTAACTCCCTTCTGCCCCCTAAATCTAGCAGAAAATGCTTCTGCCCGGTCCAGCACTCTGAACGGTCCGTCATAAAACGGCCGCAAACTTGGACGCTGAGCATCATGTCTAACAAAAACAAACTCTGCATTTTTTTAAAGCCTTTGGCACAAAAACGTGTGGGAAACTGTGATGGACCGGGCCAGGGAGCGTGTTTGCTCCCGAGTCGCTCTGCCACGGCTGAGCAGGGGGGCCATTTGGTGCGGGATTATCGGGGAGAAATTCCCCCGGCAAACGGAGAGGTTGTGCGAAAACTAATTCAGCCGGGGAAGCATGCAAATCTTCCTTAGGTGCAGAACGCAACCCCAATAAAACCCATGGAAGTTTGTCCACCCAATTTGTATCCGTCAGCGACGCTCTGAGGGCTGCTTTCAATGACCTGTGAAAGCGTTCGCATAAACCATTAGCCTGGGGGTTATACGCGGTGGTGCGATGAATCTTCACCCCCAAGCTGCGGGCCATCGATGACCATAGTTCGGAAATAAATTGGGGACCCCTGTCGGACGTTATGTCCGACGGTACACCGAAACGCGCAACCCACACTGCTAAAAATGCTCGCGCAACTTCTTCCGCTGTGGTTGATGTCAGAGGAATTGCCTCTGGCCAACGCGTGGTGCGATCCACCATCATCAAAAGATGTGTGTGCCTGTGTGATGGTGGGAGCGGGCCCACCAAGTCAACATGCAAGTGATCAAAACGCTTAGCGGGGATGTGAAAAGGTTCCAACGGAGCCTTAGTGTGTCTGTGTATTTTGGCTCGCTGACACGCTACGCAGGCTGCCGCCCATTCCTTGACCTGTTTGCGCAACCCGGGCCAAACAAATTTCTCCCCCACCAACTTAATCGATGCGCGCACCCCCGGGTGCGCGAGAGAATGGACCGAGTCAAAAACGCGGCGACGCCATGCGGCTGGCACCACGGGGCGGGGCCGTCCCGTGGAGACATCGCAGATTAGTGGGGGCATACCAATTTGTTTGCCCCTGTGCTCCAGCCTTAACCCTGTTGGTCCAGACTGGAGCGCGCGCACGTCCGCGTCGTTAACCTGCTCCGCAGCCATGGCTGCATAATCTAACCCTACACAGACCGGGGCTGCGCGCGCTCCCGCGTCGCTGCCCGGGCCCGCGGCCACGGCTACAGAGTCTGCCCCCTTAGGGCTTGGTGTTGCTACCACGCGCAAGAGACAGTCTGCCACAACATTGTGTTTACCCGCGACATGCTGAATATCAGTAGTGAACTCCGATATTGCAGCTAGTTGCCTTTGTTGTCGGCCTGACCAAGGTTCTGAAATTTTGGCCATCGCAAACGTTAGCGGTTTATGATCCACAAACGCGGTGAAACGTCGCCCCTCCAACCAGAACTGAAAATGGCGGATGGCCAAGTGTAGGGCCAAAAGCTCCCTGTCAAACACACTGTATTTACGCTCACTATCGCGCAAAGTCCTGCTGAAAAACGCGAGAGGTTGCCAGGTACCTGCCACAAACTGTTTGACTACCGCCCCCACCGCTACATCGGAAGCGTCAGTGGTGAGCGCCATGCGGGCCGTTGGAACTGGGTGCGCTAACAAAACTGCGTTTGCCAGGGCTGATTTGACCTGGGCAAAAGCGCGCTCCCGCTCCGGAGACCATTCAACTTTATTTGCGGGCTTTTGTTTTTTTAACACGGTGTACAATGGCTGCATGAGCCGTGCTGCGCTTGGGAGGAACTGGTTGTAAAAATTAACCATCCCTAGAAACTCCTGAAGCGCCTTGACCGTTTGAGGTTGCGGAAAATCTGTTATTGCACGCACCTTATCTGGCAGAGGAACCGCTTCTTCTGCCGAAACGCGATGCCCCAAAAAATCAATCTGCGCCACCCCAAACTGGCACTTCGCTGGGTTAACTATTAACCCGTGCTCTGCCAGCCTCCGAAAAACTGCTGCAAGGTGTTTTTCGTGCTCGCCCTCGGACGCGCTGGCTACTAAAATATCGTCCAAATAAACGAACACGAAATGGAGGTCGCGTAAAACTGCATCCATCATGCGTTGGAAAGTCTGCGCGGCCCCCTTGAGGCCAAAAGGCATGCGCAAAAACTCAAAAAGGCCGAAAGGAGTTATGACCGCTGTTTTGGGTACATCCTGCGTGCGCACTGGAACCTGGTGGTAACCGCGCACCAAGTCTATTTTAGAAAAAATGCGCGCCCCCGCCAAATGAACAGAAAAATCCTGAATGTGCGGAATCGGGTAGCAGTCATGAGCTGAAACGTTGTTCAACCTGCGGAAATCGCCGCAAGGTCGCCACGAGCCGTCAGCCTTTGGGACCATGTGTAGCGGCAAAGCCCAGGGGCTTTTGGAGCGTCTAACAATGCCCAGTTTTTCCAGATTAGTGAACTCCTCGCGCGCGATGGCCAGTTTAGCTGGGTCCAAACGCCGAGCTTTGGCAAAGACAGGAGGCCCGGTGGTGGTGATAAAATGCTCCACCCCATGTTTAGCCACCGTCGCCGAAAACGTGGGGACTGTGAGTGCTGGGAACTGAGCGTGCAATGTGTGAAACTTACCACCCGCAGCTGAGACGCTGGCATGTGCAGTCGGCGGGGCCACCCGAGCTGTGCAGGGAATAGAATGAAAGGACAGTGCATTAATCAGACGTCTATTAGCAAGGTCAACCAATAAACCATGTGGGCACAAAAAATCAGCCCCTAACATGTTGAAACTGACTGCTGCTACAATAAATGTCCACTCAAATGAATGGCCCTGTAAGGACAGAAGCATGGTCCTCTCACCGAACGTTTTAATCGCGGAGCCGTTCGCTGCTGACACTGACACCCAGGGAGCTTTAGACGGCATCAGCCGTTCCACGTAGGTGGGTGTGACGAAACTCAGCTGGGAGCCTGTGTCCACGAGGAACTGTTTCCCCGAGTGTGCATCCGTCAGGTAAAGCAGCTTGTTCTTGTCGCCGAGGGTCGCAGCTGCTACCGGCCCTCGGTCTTGGCGTTTCCCTGACGCTTGAAGTTGCACGGCGGGACACACCTGTGCGCTCTCTCTGCAAAACGGCAGTGGTAGAAACACCGGCCGTCCTCTGCTCCGCGTCGCCTGGCCCCCATCGCCGCCGTCGTTGGTGCGTCTGGCGCTGCGGCCACTGGACCTGCGCTGTCTCCGAACGCCGTTCCTGGGCTAGCTGCCGCGGCCGAAACCACGTTCCGCTTGTGGGCGTCGACAAGCCGCTGCGCCTCTTTGCTCAGCCCATGGTAGTCTCGCCTGGCCAATCGGGGCGACTCTGCCAGGGCCACTCTCACTGCTGGCGGCAGGGTCCGAAGGAAAAGGTGGGCGAAAATGAATTCGCCATCCTCAGAGTCTTTGAGCGTCAGCATCTTCACCATCAGGTCCGCAGGTCTATCGTTCTCTGACTCCGTCAACGTCAGGAGCCCCTCTGCTCGCTGTTGGACCGAAGGGGTGAAATGGCTGATCAGCGCGTCCTTCAATGCGCTGTACTTGTCGCTGTCTGGTGGATGATTAACCAGATCCTCCACTCTCTGGACCGTGTTGCTGTCCAGCTTCGCTACCACATGGTAGAATCTTGTGTCGTCGTTGGAGATTCTCCGGAGGTTGAACTGCGCCTCGACTGCGCTAAACCATGAGCGCGGGCTGTGCTGCCAGAAACCGGGCAGCCGGATTGTGGAGGCGGTCATCAGGCTGGCTTCCGCCGAGCCCCGCTCGGGAGAATTCTGTCTGCTCATTCTTTGTCGTAGGTCACCAGTGTAGAGGATGTGCTCGAATGATGAGGCTGAGTTTAGTTCTTAAGTTCAGCTTTATTGACAGAACACATCGTCTAGCATTCTCAAAGCAGGAAGAAGAGAAAGAATCATATCATATCACCCTTTTATGTTTCCAGCATCAGAACTCAAGTCACATGGTGTTTTCAGTAAACATACAGTCACAAAGCATCCCTTTGAACCTTCACCATTGTCTCTCATTCCTTGATGAACCGGAAACCCCTCCGGGGCATCTTCTGTGGGACAAAAAGACCAATCTCACACCTCCTCGTTATCTTCTGCAGATTCGAGTCCTTTGTCCTTCCAGACGTGAAACCCCCAATACGCATGCAGTCATATCTCTGTGGAAATGTGAGCCCACAATGTGTGTCACCCACACTATAATATTTTGTGCTCCATCGATTTCCCCTATCTGAATAATAAAATGAAGGACAACGTGCCTGGAGATCTTCAAGAAGCTGTGCTATGATGTAGCTGAAGTTCTCTTGCAAACATTATATGTTGATATAGAAGGGAGCTAACATTGGCAACAACAGCTAGCATAAACATCTATTTTAGTGTTCATTGTCAACCTAAAGCATCTGGTTCTGTTGTTATGGATCTCATTTATAAAACATGAATGAGATAAGGGGCTACCATGCCCTAGAGGGCTTCAAACTGCCACTGTAAGCCAAAAAAAAAAATTATCTGAAGTGACTGAAGCAGAATGAAAATCAAACTCTGCATGCTGTAAATGTAACAATGGACTGGTATGAATAGTTACAGTGTGTGTGTGTGTGTGGGGGGGGCTAAATCATCTTGTTTTAAGAAATAACACATGAAAAACTAGGATACTGGTGGTAGTGTTTGGGTTTTGGTTGTTGCCATCAACTAGAGACAGATGAAGGAAACCAAGACATGCATGAGAAAGGTGATTTCTATCAAACAACGTTTAGAAATTAAGAGTCAGATGAAGTAGAAAGCTGCCTGGATGGTCATTCTGTGTTTGTCATCTGTTGATTTGTTCTACACAGTATTTGCTGAATTTTGCCTTGCTGAATGTATCTGTAGTAGTTAGAAACAGATGCTGGTAAATGATGCAGGTTTTGCTGTAAGATCTTTTGTTGTTCTGACAAATAACAATGGAAAATAACATAGAAACAAGCAAAAAGAACAAAAGAAAACAGAAGGTTTGAAGGCACTGAGGAGTTGAAACTCCAGAGAGTCCTATGGCCAAATGTCTGGTCTTGATCATCCCATGCCAGTATTCCCCACCTCTCGCTCTTCTCTCTGATTTATTCCATCCTCCCTTTCCTCCATGTAAACTGGTTTGCTGTTGTGTTGAACTGGGATCAAAGCTAAGCTTACAGGGATACTTGCGTAATGATGTGCTCCCTTTCACCTTCCCTGCTTTCACTTTAGTGCAGACCTCCTGTCCTATGATAATCACTAACAGCTCTTCTCTTCTCTCCTCCTGTTCAAGTGGAAAGACAGAAAAAAGGCTGTCCAAAAGGATAGTTTTAGTGCCCCTTTTAAAGTTCCTCATAATCATATGATCACCATCTTCACTGCTTCTTTGTAGATGACATTCAACTTTCAAGAGAAGGAAAAATCGATCTTGGTACCCTATTGAATATTGCAGTGCAGCTATAGATTTTCAGTCTCTTTGGCAGGTGAAATGATTGTTTAAGGGAGCACGTCTGATTCCTTAACTAGGTTTTAACTTTCTGTATTCAAATGTGATTAATCCTACTCATAAATTTACACACAATTGGCTAGTAATGTTTTTAGTGATTTTTTTTTTTTTTTTAATGGTTTTCTTTCTTTTTCCAGTAAAGGGCTTTCTTTCTCAGTATCTGCAAATATAGTCCTGCTCTGATGTCCATCAAATAATAAAAAACTGTTTTTTGGTCTCCTCTGAGAATTTAATGTAGCTGTCAGCACTAATTTTCCACTAACAGAATTTTACACAGGAAGCTTTTTTGCTCAGACTGAAACAATCAGTGAGTCAAGCATGTGGTCGCTGTGTTTTTGTGGAATAATCATACTGGAAACACTAGAAATTTGTATTGTTTTTTTAGTGGTCTGATAACTGTGCATCCTTATACAGTGTAGTGTTTTGTTGAAATTTGTTCTTCAGAGTCATTGATGTATAGACTTTTCTCAGGTTGTTATATTATCAGCACCACTGCTCATCATTTACTGTACTCTGAGATTCAAAACCAGTTTATTTTTTTATTCACAAACCAAAGAACCAGTAGTCCAAACTTTCCTGACAGATGGCTTTATCTTTTCTACAGAGGAACTTATTGGAGGAGGACTCTGACGAAGAAGAAGACTTCTTTCTGTGAGTTTATGAAATGATAAATGCTACAGTATACACTGGTGGATGCTGACATTAACACAGCCAAAGTCTCAAATGACATGTTTATGTGCACATAATTTATATGTCTAAAAGCTCTGACTTCAGACTGCTCTAACTTTAATAAGGTTTTTCTTTCCCTTGTGATAGATCATCTCTGACAAACCAGTCTGCTGTAAATACTACTGCTGAAATGATTAGCTATTAATCGATTGGTCAGTTGACAGAAAAATAACAACAGACCTGATTATTGACTAATAGCCTATTCTTCCTTTTCCACCTTTTTCAAACTTAGGAAAAAAAATTCAGAGGAAAATGACAAATATCAGAGAAAAAAGTTGCATATTTATGGGGAAAAAAATCACATATTTTCCTAACAAATTTCCTAAAAATAATAAATAAAACTCTAAAATTTCTGAAACCCCCCCCCCACAAAAACTCCCCACAAATGTCTCAAACAGTCCTAAATTTGAGACAAAAAGTAGCAAATTTCAGAGAAAAAAGTTGCAAATTTATGTGAAAAAGTTTTATAAAAAGGTAACAAATTTGAGGAACATGTTACAAACTTATGAGGAAAAAAATTCTGACGGGAAAATAAAGACCAATTTTCTGGAAAAGTTACAACTTTACACAAAGTCCCAAATTTATGAGCAAATAAACAGTGAATTGCTAAACAAAAAGTTGCAATTTTTTTTTACAAAAAACATTACAAACGTAAAGAAAAGTCACAAACTTATCAGAGGAATAAAAAATTTTTCACGAATTTCTCAGGAAAAAAAAAAACAGAAATCCAAATGATTAGTGGACTAATAAAAATAATAATTGGCTGATTAATTGGTAAAAAAAATAATCATTGCAGTTGCCGCCGTAGTAAATAGCCAGCTGCTCTATACATATTCTGTTTGCTAACAGCCATCAAATCAGAAGGAAGCTGGCTTAAAGGAAAGAGGAGAGAAAGTTGAGGATTAACTTCAGAGCTATAACAAGTATTGGAATCAGATAGTACATGAGCATATGTCTCCTTTAAATTTACAATATGACTACATCCTAATTAGTACAACTGAATTTTGAATGGATGTTAGTCAGGTTTGAATATTAATCTAATTACTGTAGTTGTTTGATCCATCTTATTCCGCTTAATCCTTTTTGGTTTACTGGGGTCTGGAGCTGATGTATGTGGGTTGTTTTGGTTTTTTTTTAAATAGGAGCAACTTCTTAAAGGCAACACAGACAATTTTTTTCCCTTGTCCACCATATTTAAGTTGGCCTATATTATTTTTATAATATTCAATGCATAATCACCATTAAGTTTGGAGCTTTATAAACTTTCCCTTCACTTTTAAATGTTCCCAGCACCTGAGAACACATTATTGTGTAAAAATATGTTTCTCATGAGAAAAGTGCAAGTACGTTCTTATTTATGTAGATAAGCAGGAAGATGATAGCGGCTGTAAATTAACGACGGTTTGCTGAAATGGAGGGATCGGGACTAAGGAGCTACTGTAGCAACCATCACAATGAAAAGAAAAAGAGGGTGTCTTCTGTCAGGTGAAGAAGAGGTTTCAGAGAAGGAGGAAAAAACTTATGCCTTCATCACAGTTCTACAGTCCCCGTTTTAGGTGTTAGTCATAGTTGCTAGGCAACAAGGAAAATGGAAATGGATGCTGTGGGCTAGTGGTGGTGGACCGGGTAGAGTTATTCGTGCTGCCTTCAGAAGTAATGACTTTATTTTTTCTTGTATCACATTTTATTAACCTAATAATAATTATACTTGTGCTTTTGATTTGTTTATTGGAAATACTTTTATGACTAAGGAATATGGCAAATTTTGCTTTTTTAAAACATTTTCTAGACAGATCTATCTTTCTAAATAAGAAACATTAATTAAAATTGAATCTAACTTTAAATTGCAGCCCTGAATGAGATCAGTACTGCTCATATGGACAAACTAACAGCTAAATTTGTACAATAATCCATAACTCTGACTTTAAGACTGCCCGTTTTCCAGGCGAGGCCCTTCGGGACCCAGATTTGGACCTCAGAATGACAAACTCAAGCAGTAAGTACAAACACATTCTTTTTTTACAGCTAAAAAACAGATTTTTGACTAGTATTTCCATTACAGGTTCTGGTGTTATATAACTCCCTACAGTTGATAGTGCTATGAGATGACTGTTGTTGTGAAATGGCGCTATATAAATAAAGTTGAATTGAATTGAATTGAACTGGGTTTGTCATGTTTACCAGAAGCTGCTGGTTATTGGCACATTGTGTAAGATTGGCATCGTGCGCAGGTTTATTGTGTAACCTTCTCAGGACATGTCGGTCCCTCTGCAGACTGTTTCCATATTAACCTCCAGTCAGTCTCAGCCAGAGAACAGAGGAGGTCATTGTTGAGGCGGCCCGGTAGTCAGACTTGCTTCTTTACCGTAAAGTTTGTCATTGTTGTGAGCACATGAAACTAGAGCTTGCCATTACTCATGATGGGAATGTGGAGAGCATGAGGTCCAGGCTCTTGATCTGCTCAGGTTAAGTCTTCGCAGTATTTTTTTTTATGTGGCAGCTCATTCTCCTTTATGTGCCCCTTTTCCTGACCATGTGCTCTGCTCTGGCTTTTACACGAACATACCACCTTCAACAGGCTGACGGCCACAACCGATGATTTCAAGCAGCCTTTGCCTGAGACGGTCAGTTTGAAGGTGGTGCAGAACAGTTATAACAGATAAATTCTTCTGCTTTATTTCTCAGTTTCTCCTTTATGAGTTTCCCTGGCTTTTCTCATATCTTTGCCAAAGTCTTTATTGTTGTTAACCAAGATACATTACTTCAAAATAAGATTGACTCAGGGGTAATCTTTACTAGTCATGCTATGCTGAGGTGTAAGCAGCATAAATAAAGCAAGGATTTGGGTGTAATACTGCAGAGACTATGGAGGTTTGTAGAGGTTGAACTGAAGCTGAAAAGCATCTTCCAGCCTTTTTATTGTCTGCCAGCTGGACAGGGCTAGATAGAAAGATGCTTTGTGCTTTTTCAAACTCAAGATCCGTCCTTTCGGTTACGATTGTTATTCAGAATCTTACACCAACTTGTGTCTTCAGTGTGCAGTCACAGGTTGATGAGGTGATCGATGTGATGCAGGAAAACATCTCCAAGGTGATAGAGAGAGGTGAGCGTCTTGATGACCTACAGGACAAATCAGGTGAGTCAAGTACACATATATGCACTTTTGTTTTAGAACATGAAAAAATTCAGTGGCCTATTAGTTTTATGATTAGTGCCTGTTTAAAATATGATGAGGTTACCATTTACACAAGTCATTCTTCTGTGCCAAAAGTCCATCCTTCATATTAGTTCAAGCGGTCAGTTTCAAATAGTTTTTTTTTTTTCTTTCCGTTTTAGCTCATTCTGGAAAAGACAAAATTAGCTGATGCCAGAGCACCGTATCAGTCTGTCTGTCATCTGTCTGTTTGTCCACAGTTTGTGAGAATCGCTAGTCCTATCCAGTTGCCCAGATGGGCACCAAACTCACACACTTTGACCCTCAGCTGGACGCACATCCAGAGCAAAGGCTGCTTTAACTGAGAATTGTCCTTTGACACATTTTTTTTCAGCAGTGACAGAAAAATCTGAAAGCTGTGTCATTTTGACAAATTACACAAACAAAATAAATACATTATGATAGAAGTTTTACAACCCTGTCTGTCAAAATGATGGATAACAAAAATATCTAGCACAGCCTCTGATCCAGAGAGTGCTCACGGTCAAAGGCCACAAGAATACACGCCATTTCAACTTTCAGTAGACTTTGACTAAATACGGTGAGAGAAGTGAAGACTTTGTGACCTTGAGATATGTTCATCACACCAGAATGAGCTTAGTTTGTGTTTTTTTTTCTAATTCTGCTTCACATCTTTCTGCTTTTAGATCTGTGTGCTATCAAAGAGAAGGCACCCTTTGACTAATTCTCACAAGCACAGCAGTCTCATGTGTCTGTTGTTCAAACCTTTTGTTTAGAAACAGGCTAATCACATGAACGTTGGCCTAAGGATAGGATGACTGTAAAGGAAATTAAATTAAACAGTTTGTTCCAGACTAAAATCAAACTGAGGGGCTATTATAAGATAAATACAGATTACGTTGACCTATTTGACATGAGCTGCTGCCGTTGTCCCAAGAGTAATAATGTGTGATAGGAAAAGAGCTGCTCTTTTTTAAACACCTTAAAACATGTGGAATTGTTTGAATACTTTGTAATGGAAAGTTTGCATCAACAAGCATCAAATTCAAAAGACAGGCATTTGTTAAGCGAGGTTAATAATCTTCTGTAGGCTTCCTCATTTTTCCTCAACAGAAGAGGTAAATACTCAAAACAGTGTGCTTAGAGCCCATGAGACTAATGGTCCTTTTGAACCAAACTCGTTAAATTCCAAGTGAGCAGCTATTTTCAAGATAAAGAGTTTGTGTATGGGATTTTTGTGTACTAGAGGTGCTTGTTTTTGAGATTTGTCACCATGTTGAAATAACCAAATAAAACAGTTTGCATATACTTGGATGTACTATACAATAAGACCAATATTTTTTTTTTTCAGTTTTAGAAGCCCACAAAGTTCTAACATTGTCCAGGGTTAGTCAGGCTTTTTAAATACATTTTTTTTGTTGAAGCAAATATTTGCATGTACATGTCCCAGTTTAGTGTGTTGCACGCTTCGGTTGTGAAAGCTTTTGACGGGTCCCCCTGTGGTCAGCTCTCTTTGTGTAACACAACTCCACACATACATCAGCTCCACTCATGGAGACTTGAGGCCGAACGTCTCGTGTCAGTTGCGAGTCAATATAGCAAGATGTTGTTCACTTGCTTTCACTTTGTCATGTCGATCAACTGAGACGACAATGCACGTCTGGAGCTCATTATTGTGCATGGGATTGTAAACGCATTTGGGGTGTGTGAAAATTTCTGTGATGATTGTGCAGATCTGTTATGCATGTTGTCCTTCAGTCATCCTTCCCTGTTTATATGGGTAGTATAAATTCCACAATTGACACTTGCAGTTCACCCTCTGACCTGCGTGCAGGTTTCCTGTTAATAACGTTGTGGAATTTAACAGCCGTCCCTTTGAAGCCTGTGTGAGTGTTACCCTTTGTTGCAGCGACAGATCGTAAATGGACACATGGAGATGGAAACAGCAGACGCACAAAAACTCTAAAGGGGGTCGGGAACTTGGACAAGTGCAGCACTGCACATGAGGGATCTGTAACCTTCCCGTTAAACGTGCATAAACATGAAGTTTACAGGCTCCAATAAGTAGAAAGACTGACAGCAGTGTGGGTGAGCCATTTGGTGATGGCTGTCACAACATGGACATAACACAGGAAACTGGAGGAAATATGTTTTTGTTGCATTGTTTTAATTTGGAAAGTTTCTCAAAATTTCTGCCAATAGATTTCACTTAAAAAAAAAAAAAATAATAGTGACCTCAGCAGCTTAGAGAAATCTTACATAATCTGGACACATGCAACACATGGAGCCAGGCAGCTTGAGTTGCATTACTCACCATCAAAGTGAAAACAATAACCAGCCTATTGTTTACTTTGTTAATAACAGATGCCAATTTTCCCCACCCCTTCTTCTGCTTTATTTTCCTCCTCACGTGTCCTTCCTTACTCTGTGCTGTGTCCATGTGATTCTGCAGAGAGCCTATCAGACAACGCGTCGGCCTTCAGTAGCCGAGCCAAACAGCTGCACAGGAGGATGTGGTGGAGAGACATGAAGGTGGGGAGCCTGATCTGTTGAGTCCGAGCGTGAGAAACTTTCACCGTGTCCATGAATTGTGTTGTAGTCTATTCATGATTAAATAAGTATGGGGGACCAAACCTGCCATAATAAAATGGTGAAATTCATATGCTTTTTACATGCTGTATGTCTTGAAGTGAAGTTATAAAATGTACAGTGGTGTGAAAAAGTGTTTGCCCACTTTCTGATTTCTCAATTTTTTGGTATGTCACACTTAAATGTTTCAGATCATCAAATTTAAATATGAGACAAAGATAACACAAGTAAACACAAAATTCAGTTTTTAAATGAAGGTGTTTATTAAGGGTAAATGGGGAAAAAAAATCCAAACCTACATGGCCCTGTGTGAAAGTGATTGCTCCCCCTGTTGAAACATAAATTAACTGTGGTTTATCACATCTTTGGAAAGCTGAGTTCAATTTCTCTAGCCACATCCAGGCCTGATTACTGCCATACCTGTTCTCAATCAAGAAATCACTTAAATAGGACCTGCCTGACAAAGTGAAGTAGACTAAAGGATCCTCAAAAGCTAGACATCATGCTGCGATCCAAAGAAATTCAGGAAAAAATGAGAACCAAAGTAATTGAGCTCTGTCAGCCTGGAAAAGGTTATAAAGCCATTTATAAAGCTTTGGAACTCCAGTGAACCACAGTGAGAGCCATTATCCACAAATGGCGAAAACATGGAACAGTGGTGAACCTTCCCAGAAGTGGCCGGCTTACCAAAATTACCCCAAGAGAGCAGCGACGACTCATCCAAGAGGTTACAAAAGACCTCACAACATCCAACGAACTGCAGGCCTCACTTACCTCAGTTAAGGTCAGTGTTCATGACTCCACCACAAGAAAGAGACTGGGCAAAAATGGCCTGCATGGCACAGTTCCAAGATGAAAACCATTGCTGAGCAAAAAGAACATAAAGGCTCGTCTCAGTTTTGCCAGAAAAGATCTTGATGATCCCCAAGACTTCTGGGAAAATACTCTGTGGACTGACGAGACAAAAGTTGAACTTTTTGGAAGGTGTGTATCCCATTACATCAGGCGTAAAAGTAACACAGCATTTCAGAAAAGGAACCTCATACTAACAGTAAAATATGGTGGTGGTAGTGTGATGGTCTGGGGCTGTTGTGCTGCTTCAGGAAATGGAAGACTTGCTGTGGTAAATGGAACCATAAATTCTGCTCTCTACCAAAAAGTCCTGAAGGAGAATATCCAGCCGTCTGTTTGTGACCTCAAGCTGAAGCGCACTTGGGTTCTGCAGCAGGACAGTGATCCAAAACACACCAGCAAGTCCACCTCTGAATGGCTTAAGAAAAACAAAATGAAGACTTTGGAGTGGCCTAGTCAAAGTCCTGACCTGAATCTGATTGAGATGCTGTGGCATGACCTTAAAAAGGACGTTCATACTTGAAAACCCTCCAATGTGGCTGAATTACAACAATTCTGCAAAGATGAGTGAGTCAGAATTCCTCCACAGCACTGTAAAAGACTCATTGCCAGTTATCACAAATGCTTGATTGCAGTTGTTGCTGCTAAGGGTGGCCCAACCAGTTATTAGGTTTAAGAGGCAATCACTTTTTCACACAGGGCCATGTAGGTTTGGATTTTTTCCCCCTTAATAATAAACACCTTCATTTAAAAACTGCATTTTGTGTTTACTTGTGTTATCCATCCATCCATCGTCTTCCGCTTAATCCTTTTCAGGTCACAGGGGGGACTGGAGCCTATCCCAGCATCTTTGGGCGAGGGGCAAGGTTCACCCTGGACAGATCGCCAGTCCATTGCAGGGCCAACACAGAGAAACAGACAACCATTCACTCTCACAATCATACCTAAGGACAATTTAGAATCCCCAGTTTGATGCCAATTAACCTAACTTGCATGTTTTGTTTGGTTTTTTTGGTATGTGAGAGGAAACCGGAGAAATCCCAGAGTAAACCCATGCAGACAGGGAGAACATGCAAACTCCACACAGATCACTGTTGGTCGGGGGCTGGGATCGAACCCAGGATCCCCTGGCCAAGGGTGAGTTGCTGTGCTGCCGCAGTGCTAACCACTCCTCCACCGCGCTGCCCTGTTATCTTTGTCTAATATTTAAATTTGTTTGTTCTGAAACATTTAAATGTGACAAACATTCAACAACATGAGAAATCAGAAATGGGGCAAACACTTTTTCACACCACTGTATGTATGTTAATGTGTTATAATATTCTTAAAATTAAGAAGCAAATTACAATAAATTAAAATATATAAAATTTTCTATTTATTTTCAGTATTTTTCATTCTTTGTTTCTTTATCTTCTTTAAAGCAACACTATGTAAGATTTTGACCTTCAAATAATAGTTGCCAAATTATTTTTTTATGGTACATCAACCTTTGACTTTCCCCCATAGTTTGAGTGGGTCCACATTGCCTGTAACAGCTCTCTTGGTGGGAACACTGAAAGACTACAACTATGGCAACTACAGGTATATCTCAGAAAAATTAGAATATCATGAAAAAGTTCAATATTTTTTGTCACTCATTTCAGAAAGTGAAACCCATATTATATAGATTCATTACAGAGAGTGAAATATTTCAAGTGTTTATTTATTTTAATTTTGATGATTATGGCTTAAAGCCCATGAAAACCCCAAATACAGTTTCTCAAAAAATTAGAATATTACATAAAATTAATTAAAAAAAAATAGTTTTTTAATACAAATGTGGACCGACTGAAAAGTATGTCCATGTACACACTCAGTACTTGGTCGGGGCTCCTTTTGGATTAATTACTGTATCAATGTGGCGTGGCATGGAGGTGATCAGCCTGTGGCACTGCTGAGGTGTTATGAAGGCCCAGGTTGCTTTGACAGTGACGTTCAGCTCGTCTGCATTGTTGGGTCTGGTGTCTCTCATCTTCCTGTTGACAATGCTCCATAGATTCTCTCTGGGGTTTAGGTCAGGAGAGTTTGCTAGCCAATCAAACACAGAGATCCCATGGTCATTAAACCAGGTTTTGATACTTTTGGCAGTGTGTGTGTGTGTGGGGGGGGGGGGAGGGGGGGCCAAGTCCTGATGGAAAATTAAATCAGCTTCTCCATAAAGCTTGTCAGCAGAGGGAAGCATGAAGTGCTCTAAAATTTCCTGGTAATGACTGTGCTGATTTTGGTCTTGATAAAACACAGTGGACCAACACCAGCTGATGACATGGTTCCTCAAATCATCACTGACTGGAAACGTCACACTAAACCCTCAAGCAACTTAGATTCTGTGCCTCTCCACTCTTTCTCCAGATTCTGGGACTTTGATTTCCAAATGAAACACAAAATTTATTTTTATCTGAACAGAGGTCATCTGCTGGTGTTTGTCCACTGTGTTTTATCAAGACCAAAGTCAGCACAGTCATCTACCAGGAAATGTAAGAACACTTCATGCTTCCCTCGGCTGACAAGCTTTATGAAGAAGCTGATTTCATCTTCCAGCAGGACTTGGCACCCCCACCACACACACACACACTGCCAAAAGTATCAAAACCTGGTTTAATGACAATGGCATCACTGTGTTTGATTGGCCAGCAAACTCTCCTGACCTAAACCCCAGAGAGAATCTATGGAGCATTGTCAACAGGAAGATGAGAGACACCAGACCCAACAATGCAGACGAGCTGAAGGTCACTGTCAAAGCAACCTGGGCCTTCATAACACCTCAGCAGTGCCACAGGCTGATCACCTCCATGCCACGCCACTTTGATACAGTAATTAATCCAAAAGGAGCCCCGACCAAGTACTGAGTGTGTACATGGACATACTTTTCAGTCGGTCCACATTTGTATTAAAAAACTATTTTTTTTAAATCAATTTTATGTAATATTCTAATTTTTTGAAAAACTGAATTTGGGGTTTTCATGGGCTGTAAGCCATAATCATCAAAATTAAAATAAACACTTGAAATATTTCACTCTCTGTGTAATGAATCTATATAATATATGGGTTTCACTTTCTGAAATGAGTGACAAAAAAATATTAAACTTTTTTTATGATATTCTAATTTTTTGAGATGTACCTGTATGACCTGAGTCCCAACAGCCAATCATAGGGCACAACTTCAGCCACCAACAACTAACGTCCCTGTGTTTGGCTCATAGTCACCATAGTTGTAGTCTTTTCAGTGTTCCTACCTGGAACAAGAAAGCTATATAGTGCTGTCTTAAATCCCTTCTAACTAATTATTTGCTTTTTAGTAATTTCAATTTTTTTTTTCTTCAGTTGGAAAATGAGCTCAGTTCACAAATCACCTCAGTTCTCTAGCGATCTCTTGTCGGGAAACTGTCATTATTAATGGCAGGCAACAATGCTGAGTCCACGAAAAACTTTGAGAGAAAATACTGTTAAATATACAAATTAAAATAAATTAGGCATCAAAGCAGAGAAGAAAATGCTAATTGGAAAAAAAAATAGTATAGCAAATAAATTTTAAAAAGATCTGTAAATTTGATTGTTTTATAGAACTAATTGGAAACTGGGTTATTACAGTGCCGTGAAAAAGTATTTCCCCCTTCCTGATTTTTAAAAAAAATATTTTTGCATATTTGTCGCAATTAAATGTTTCAGATCATCAAACTAATTTTAATATTAGACAAAGATAACCCAAAATATGCTTTTTAAATGATGATTTCATTTATTAAGGGGAAAAAAAGCTATCCAAATCTATTCTAAAAGCGATTATCCCCTAAACCTAATAACTGTCGTCACCTTTGGTGGCAACAACTGCAATCAAGCGTTTGCTGTAACTGACAATCAGTCTTTTACATCGTTGTTGAGGAATTTTAGCCCACTCTTCTTTACAGAATTGTTTTAATTCAGCCACATTGGGGGGCTTGAGCTTGAGGTCATGAACAGATGGCCAGATATTCTCCTTCAGAATTTTCTAGTAGAGCAGAATTCATGGTTCCATCATTTACGACAAGTCATCCAAATCCTGAAGCAGCAAAGCAGCCCAAGAGCAACACACTTCCACCACCATGTTTGTCTGTTGGTATGATGTTCTTTTTATGAAATGCTGTTAGTTTTAAGCCAGATGTAATGGGACACATGCCTTCCAAAAAGTTCAGCTTTTGTCTCATCAGTCCACAGAGTATTTTCCCAAGAGACTTGGACATCATCAAGATCTTTTTTGCCAAATGTGAGCTGTGCCTTTGTGTTTTTTTTTTTTTTGTTTTTTTTTGGTCAGCAGTGATTTTCGCCTTAAGGACCTGTATAGCGCTTTTCTAGTTTCAAAGACCGCTCAAAGTGCTTGACTAGTACTAACCCTGTATTCTAAGGGCCTATCAGAGATGGATTCCTAGGGACAATTTAAAATTGCCAATTAACCTAACATGCATGTCTTTGGATTGTGGGAGGAAACCCACGCAGCACATGCATACTCAACACAGAAAGGTTCCTACCCCTGCCAGCCAGGGGATGTGAACCTGGAAACTTCTAGCTGTTAGGAAACAGTGCTGACCACTGTACCACCATTCTACCTTGGAACTCTCCCATAGATGCTATTTTTGCCCAGTCTCTTATTGTTGAATCATGGAGCAGTGTCCAAACTGAGGCAAGTAAGGCCTGCAGTTCTTTAGATGTTATTCTGGGTTTTTGTTTCTTGTCTGTTCTTGAATTTCTTTAGATCGAGGCATGATGTGTTGCTTTTTGAGATCTTTTAGCCTACTTCACTTTGTCAGACAGATTCTATTTAAGTAGTTTCTTGATTCAACAGGCCTGGCAGTAATCAGGCCGAGTGTAGCTAGTGAAGTTAAACTGGGCTTTCTGAAAAATGTGGTTACCCAGTTAATTCATGATATAACAAGGGGTGTAATTACTTTTTCACATAGGGCCAGGTAGGTTTGGGTAGCTTTTTTCCCCCTTAATCAAATTAAATCATTTTAAAAACTGCATTTTGTATTTACGTGAGTTATCTTTGTCTAATATTAAAATTTGTTTGATCTGAAATATTTAAGTGTGACAAATATGCAAAAATCTAAGAAATCAGGAAGGAGCAAATACTTTTTCACAGCACTGTAAGTTCAAAGATTAAATGCATTCAGAAGCAGATTTCAGAAGGTTAAAACCTACAAAATCACCGTTGTTCAGTCAATGACCCCTTTAATATTGTTGATAGTCATTCTCTGTGAATTGTATGTTAAAGGGTATCCTTTCTTCCACAGATGAAGATTATTATAGCATTGGTAGTTATTGGCATCCTGCTCATCATCATCAGTGAGTATTGACCCACATACGTGATCACAGTTCAGATTTACTTAATCTTCGGGATTTTCTCTCATTGCTCTTCTTACTCTCTTCACAGTCCCAGTGATCCTTCGATATCGTTAGTGATTGATGAAGAGGATGGGGCAGAACCTCCCCTTTTCCTCTTCCTCTATCTCCCCATACCCACAATCCTCCACTCCAGCTAGGGGGCACCTGCCAGACAAGTCTCCCACATCCCTCTTCAGTGTCAGCATGAGTACCATCGAGGATCTGATCTCAACTTGCCCTTTCCTTGGTACAGATCTCATCATTGCATTCCTGTACAAATCTGTGGTGGGATTGGTAATAAGGCTCGGTTTGATCCCCAGCATTAAACTAAGCCTAACAAAGGAAGACAGAGGGGGAGATGTTTTAATAAAGTTTTGGAGAAAGTGCTGTTCTAAGTCCTCTGGTCAGTGTGAAGGAGTGTTCCATTCCATTATACATATCATGTGTAGGGCTTGATAATGGGTCCTGCCTGTTCCATCATATAGCTAGATTCTCCAACTGTAGGGGTGCCAAGTGTCTCTCTTAGTTAGCTGGTCTGTTTTCTGCTGCACATGAAGGGGATACCCATTATTTTTTGTTTTGTTAAACCAAGACTCTAAGAATGTTTAAAGGGAACACATTGTTGAACGAAAACACTTTTTTGTCTGACACAAGGTGAAGGAACATCTGAGAATATCTACAGACAGAAAAGTCAGTTTTATAATCATCTGAAAGGCATTCTGATACAAAACTGATTTCATACTTAGGCTACGTTTACTCATACGCTCACAAAAGGGTTTTAAAAGGATCAAGACAAGTTTCTCACAGTTTCTTTATTTATACTGGCCAGTACCATGTCAAACCAAAATACACAGGTTATGAATGTCTTCTTACTCCTGCTTACTTTTAACTTGTTCCTTTTTTGAGTTCTGTGATGGTTTCCCTTTTCCCCTGTACTGACGTAACACCATCTCTCATGCTGTTGATGGTTCCGTTTAATTTATCAACTCTTTTGTCCCCCCCCCCCCCCCCCACATAATTAAACTTCTCAAGGTTTTGAATGCTGGGATGTTTTTTTTCTTTATACTGTTACACAAATTAAAAGTTGAGCTGGGGAAGGAACATAGGTGTCTGGATTAACTTTACCTTTGTTTTATTATTGATGTAATTTATTTGAGCTGTAAATATCAAATCTGTAATGATGATGTACAATAATCTGTCATGGCACTGGAAGACTGTGATTCTTTTTGTTTTGCTATTCTGAAATAAATTGATTTTAAAGGGCATCTGTCTTGAATCTTCTGACACGGATCAAATTGCTGTTTTGGGTAGAAGAAAATTAAAATAGACAAGAATGTATGGCAGGAGAAATCGGTAGGAATCCAAAAAGTTTGAAGTCGTTGATGGAGGAAAAAAGGGGACGAGGGGAAAAATGAATCGAGCTGTCAGAGCCAGCAAAGTTTTTATTTGCTCTCATTACCCGAATATTTTATTGGTTTGTGACTCTACTGGCGGAGTGGAGTCCCATGATGGCACTAAAGTTGGAGGGGCTGGAGCCTGTAAAGTGTTATTGCTCTGACAGACCCACTGCTTTCATCCTACCAGGGCAGCAGGCACAAACACATACTGCCGGCTCAACCAACTCGATCCAGGCCTTCATCGGGAGCAGATATTAAATTGCCCCACCGGGACCTTTTGTTTTTTTATTGATCAGTGACAGGTGGCTCGCATCCGACGGTCAATCACACCACAGGGGTCAACTTTCTGAATGTAGTACTGAAGATCACAGTATTAAGTTGTAATACCTGAGTCTCCTCAGGAGGCTCAGGTCTTTTGGTGTACAAGGGGTGCGCCTGAAGACCTTCAATTCAGTGGTGGCATCAGCCATCACATTTGGAGTGGTCTGCTGGGGCAACGGCATCACGGCAGCCAACAGGAATAGACTGATCAAAAAAGCTAGCTCTGTCCTGGGGCGGTGCCTCGACCCAGTGGAGGAGAGAGGAGGATGGTGGCTAAGCTGTCATCTCTGCTGGAGTCCGAGTCGCACCCCATGCAGGACACGCTGAACACATTGAGGAGCTCATTTACCAGTAGGCTGTACCATCCTAGGTGCGTGACCGAGAAGTTTCGCAGGTCCTTCCTACCTACGGCTGTCAGACTTTATAACCTAATCAGGGCTGCTCGTAGAGGTTGTATTGAATGCAGAAAATGTAACAAACTTGCACAATAATGATCCCCTCCATTATACAACTAGGACAATATCAATCGCTACAGAGGGTGACAACTAGGCTGATTGAAATACGAAATATACTGTGGGTACATAGTCATACTATGCGGGGTAACTGAACAGACTGTTATGCTGTTTATTCCATCTAGCTGCAATGCTCCACACTGTGTACATTTGGATATTCACTGCTCTTCTGAATTATTGCTCTGAGTGCTGCTTTCCCTGTGCTGTTGCAATCCTGGAATTTCCCCATTGTGGGACTAATAACGGGCTCAGTGGGGCTGTAATAAAAACGCACTTCCCCCTCTATTGGACCAGCATAGGTATTACAATGACGTTTCAGCTGCATTGACGGTAAAGTGAGCTATTTTTGTCTTTATTTTGAAAACAAAGCGTTATCTTGAAATTCTGGCAAATTAAAAGTCGAGAAAATATGGCAATACAATTACACAAACCTTTAGTTGCGTTTAATTTTGACCGGAAGAGCTGAAACAGACAGGCGGACAGAGCCACACACACGGACAGATCCACACACAGAAGCATTGAGTGATTAACATATGCCTCTGCGTTTCGATCCATCCATCCATCCATCTTCTACCGCTTTTCTACCGCAGCAGTTCAAGCAGAGAAGCCCAGACTTCCTTCTCCCCAGCCACCTGCTCCAGCTCTTCAGAGAGGATACCAAGGCGTTCCCAGACCAGCTGGGAGACATAGTCTCTCCAGCAAGTCCTGGGTCTGCCCCGGGGTCTCCTCCCAGTGGGACGTGCCCAAAACACCTCAAGTGGGAGGCGTCCAGGAGACATCCTAATCAGATGCCCATACCACCTCAACTGACTCCTTTCTACGTGGAGGAGCAGCGGTTCTACTCTGAGCCTCTCCCAGATGACTGAGCTCCTCACCCTATCTCTGAGGGTGAGCCCAGCAATCCTATGGAGAAAGCTCATTTCAGCCGCTTGTATCCGCGATCTCATTCTTTTGGTCATTACCCAAAGCTCGTGACCATAGGTGAGAGTAGGAATGTAGATTGACTGGTAAATCGACAGCTTTGCCTTAGAGCTTAGCTCCCTCTTCACCACAACAGACCGGTACAATGTCCACATCACTGCAGATGCTGCTCCGATCGGTCTGTCAATCTCTCGCTCCATTCTCCCCTCACACGTGAATAAGACCCCAAGTGTGGGGAGACTTGAATAACGAAACCGAATTGTCTTTCATTTCAGTTTATTCAAGAAATCATTCCACTGTCTGCTCTTATTCTTGAGCAGCGAACAAAGAGAGTGAACACACCAAAGTTCTCTCATTTAAACCTTCTCACATCAAACCATTTCCCTCGCGGGGGAAATCACACATCTATATCAAAGTCTCTTTATTCACATTCATTAGCCTTTTATTTACATAACTCCCCCTTCTCTCTTCCCGAGCCTCAGTGGTCAGGAAGTCTTCTGTCCCCTGTCCTCCGCAGGGGGTCCAGGCTCTGTGGCTCCGCACCGCAGGGGGCTGGCTCTCCTTCATCGTGGTTAAATCACATATGCAGTGTCCAACATATACATGTCTCACAACACAGCCATATAACCCCCCCCCAAACGATGAAGAACAGACTAATTCCCAAAATTTAATAGCACCTTACTCACTACTGAATAATCAACACCAACATTCAGTCTGTGCGCCGCTTGGGCTTCAGCCGTCTGCCGAATCTGCTGTGCGTTGGCCCCGCCTTGCCTGCGGTGCTGTTCTGCTCCGGGTCTGTTGACTGAGGAAGAGAGTGGTTAATTGCCCTCTGCGGGGGCCTGCCTCGTCGAGGCGCCACCGCGACCGGTACAGACACGTCCTTCATGACAAAAGCAGGTTTTAGTCTGTCAATACTGACTGTCTCTTTTCTGTCCCCAAAATCTAGCACAAATTGCTTATCACCTGCCTCCAGCACTCGAAATGGCCCTTCGTAAGGTGGTTTGAGCGTTGCTTTAAGGGCTTCGCGCCTGACAAAAACGAAATCGGCATTTTTCAAAGCCTTGGGGACGAAAACTCGTGGAAAAGCGTGATGAACCGGACCCGGGAGCGTGTCTGCCCCCGTGCCAACTAACGGTCCCAGAGCAGAGAGAGGTGGGGGCTCTGGGTGCTCTGGTAAAAACTCGCCCGGCAGCCTCAGAGTTTGTGCGAATACCAGCTCCGCTGGGGAGGCGTCTAAGTCCTCTTTAGGCGCAGAACGCAACCCTAATAAAACCCAAGGGAGTTTATTTACCCAATCTGCATCCGTGAGCGACGCTCTGAGTGCTGCCTTCAAAGACCTATGAAAACGCTCGCATAAACCATTAGCCTGAGGGTGGTAAGCCGTAGTGCGGTGAATTTTGGCTCCTAAGCCGTTGGCCATCGCTGACCACAGCTCAGAGATGAATTGCGGTCCTCTATCGGACGTAATGTCCGACGGAACCCCGAAGCGCGCCACCCAAGCCGTTAAAAAAAACGCGAGCCACCTCCGCGGCCGTGGTCGTCGCAAGTGGGACCACTTCCGGCCAACGTGTGGTGCGGTCCACCATTGTCAAAAGATACGTGAACCCCTGTGATGCCGGTAGGGGGCCCACAAGGTCGACGTGCACATGGTCGAACCTTCTGGCCGGAATGCGGAACGGTTCTAACGGGGCTCTTGTGTGCCTGTGAATTTTGGCCCGTTGACAGGAAATGCAGGTTTTTGCCCATTCCTTCACGTGCTTGCGCAGGCACGGCCAAACAAACTTTTCCGCCACTAGTTTCACCGACGCGCGCACCCCCGGGTGCGCCAGTGAGTGGACCGAGTCAAAAACACGGCGGCGCCACGTGGCCGGAACCACCGGACGCGGGCGCCCCGTCGACATGTCGCAGATCAGGGGGGGCATACCGGTTTGTAAACACTTGCTCTCCAGCCTCAACCCTGTTGGTCCAGACTGGAGCGCGCGCACGTCTGCGTCCGCCCCCTGGTCCGCTGCCATGGCTGCGTAATCTATACCCACGTGCACCGGGGCTGCGCGCGCCACCGTGCCGCTCTCCTGCGGCGCGGTCACGGTGGCCCGTTCTGCCTCTGCGCGTGTCGGGGTCGTGAACGCGCGTGAGAGACAATCCGCTACTACATTGAATTTGCCCGCGACGTGCCCAATGTCAGTGGTAAATTCCGAGATTGCGGCCAGCTGCCTCTGCTGCCTGCCGGACCACGGATCTGAAATTTTGGCCATGGCGTATGTGAGCGGCTTGTGGTCCACATAAGCGGTGAAGCACCGTCCTTCCAGCCAGAACTGGAAATGACGAATAGCCAAATGCAGCGCCAACAGTTCTCTGTCAAACGCGCTGTATTTTCGCTCAGCCGCGCTTAAAGATTTGCTAAAGAAAGCCAAAGGCTGCCAAACTCCGGCTACCTGTTGCTCAATAACGGCCCCTATGGCTAAATCTGAAGCGTCTGTCGTCAGCGCGATACGTGCTGCAGGGTCTGGGTGGGCCAGGAGCGCAGCGTCAGCCAAGGCTTTTTTAACCTCTGTGAACGCGCGCTCCCGCTCCGGGGACCATTCGACCGCCTGGGTCGGCTTTTGTTTTTTGAGCGCGGCATATAACGGTTGCATGATTTGAGCTGCGTGGGGCAGGAACCGGTTATAAAAATTCACCATCCCCAAGAATTCCTGTAGTGATTTGACCGTTTGTGGACGGGGAAAATCCGCTACCGCGCGTACTTTCTCTGGTAACGGAACCGCTCCCTCCGGGGAGACGCGGTGACCCAAAAAATCAATCCGCTCAACGCCGAACTGGCACTTGGCTGGGTTAACTATTAAGCCGTGCTCTCCCAGCCTCCTAAAAACTGCTGTGAGGTGCGTTTCGTGTTCGTCCTCTGAAGTACTCGCGACCAAAATGTCGTCGAGGTACACAAACACGAAAGGGAGATCGCGTAACACGGCATCCATCATCCGCTGAAATGTTTGCGCCGCCCCTTTGAGACCAAACGGCATGCGTAAAAATTCGAAAAGTCCGAACGGGGTTATTACCGCTGTTTTAGGAATGTCCTCCGGTTGGACCGGGACTTGGTGATAGCTGCGAACTAGATCAATCTTTGAAAAAATGCGCGCCCCCGCCAGGTGCACCGAAAAATCCTGAATGTGCGGGATGGGATAACGATCGTGTGCCGTAGCGTTGTTTAGCCTGCGGTAATCCCCGCACGGTCTCCAGGAGCCATCGGCTTTCGGTACCATGTGCAGCGGCGAAGCCCACGGGCTCTTCGACCTACGAACGATGCCCAGCCTCTCCAGGCTGGCGAACTCCTCGCGCGCAATGGCGAGCTTAACTGCATCCAAGCGCCGAGCTTTTGCAAACACGGGAGGACCAGAAGTGGGGATGAAGTGTTTCACCCCGTGCTTCGCGACCGTCGCTGAAAAAGTGGGCACAGTGAGCGCTGGAAATTGGGTGAGGAGTGTGTGAAACTTACCACCTGCTGTAGCGACGTGGGTCTGTACTGGTGGCGGGGACACTCGAGCTGAACAGGGGAGAGAGTAAAAAGAGAGTGCATTTACCAGCCGTCTATTAGCAAGATCAACTAACAGATTGTGTGAACACAAAAAATCCGCGCCCAACATGTTGAAACTCACCGCCGCTACTACAAAAGTCCATTCATATGTGCGGCCATGTAAGCATAAAGGCAAGGTCCTTCTCCCGTAGGTGTTGATGTTCGAGCCATTTGCCGCTGTAGCTCCGTCACCGTGGGGTCCAGCTACCCGGTCCGCGTATGTTGGGGTGATGAAGCTCACTTGTGCTCCGGTGTCAATGAGGAACACTCGTCCGGAGCGCGCATCCGTGATGTAGAGCAGCTTGTTGCGTTCTCCGAGGGTCGAAGCTGCTAGCGACCCCCGGTCTTGCCGTTTCCCGAACTCCTGAAGATGCAGGGCGGCACACACCTGCGTGCCTTCTCTGCGAACCTCCGATGGTAAAAGCAGAGATCTTCTCCTCCGCTGTGTCGTGCCCGCGCCTCTGTCGCCGGGCTATTGGCTCCCCCTCGTCGCGGCCGTGTTGCCGCCATCGTCGGCCAGTCTGGTTCTGCCGCCTCTGGCTCCCCGCTGTCTCGGGTCGCTGCTGTGGTTGCTTGCCCGCCGCAGGCGTCCAGGATCCCGTCTGCCTCCTGGGCCAGCTCCCGGAACTCCTCCAGGGTGTGACACTTTTTGCCGGCCAGCGTGCTTCTCGCATGCGCCGGGAGGTTGGAGAGGAAGATGAACTGAAAAATGAAATCATCGTTGTCCAACCCTCTCAGCTGTATCATCTCCTCCATCAGGGCGCTCGGCCTGTGTCCACCTTGGTCTAGCAAAGACAGGATCCTCCTCGCCCTCACTTCAGCCGAGGGGGTGAAAAACTTGATGAGGGTGGATTTCAGCTTGCTGTACCTGTCGGTTGCGGGTGGCTGCTCCACCAAGCTTTGCACGCACCGAGCTGTGCTGTTGTCCAGTTTAGCGATGACATGGTGGAACTTAGTGTCATCCACCGTTACTCCCGCGAGCGCGAACTGCGACTCTGCTTGCAGAAACCACGACCGTGGGTTATCCTGCCAGAAATCAGGCAGCTTAACGGCCACTGCGCTCGCCAGCTCTGAGCGCTGTGAGTCCGGGACCCTGAGAATTTCTTCGTTCATTCTCAACGTCGTCAGTCACCAATGTGGGGAGACTTGAATAACGAAACCGAATTGTCTTTCATTTCAGTTTATTCAAGAAATCATTCCACTGTCTGCTCTTATTCTTGAGCAGCGAACAAAGAGAGTGAACACACCAAAGTTCTCTCATTTAAACCTTCTCACATCAAACCATTTCCCTCGCGGGGGAAATCACACATCTATATCAAAGTCTCTTTATTCACATTCATTAGCCTTTTATTTACATAACTCCCCCTTCTCTCTTCCCGAGCCTCAGTGGTCAGGAAGTCTTCTGTCCCCTGTCCTCCGCAGGGGGTCCAGGCTCTGTGGCTCCGCACCGCAGGGGGCTGGCTCTCCTTCATCGTGGTTAAATCACATATGCAGTGTCCAACATATACATGTCTCACAACACAGCCATACCAAGATACTTAAACTCCTCCACTTGGGGCAGGAGCCTGTCCCCAACCCAGAGAGGACAATCCACCTTTTTCCAGCTGAGGACCATGGACTCGGACTTGGAGGTGCTGATTCTTATTCCAGCCGCTTCACTCTCAGCAGCAAACCGTCCCAGCAAGAACTGTAGGTCATTGCTGGATGAAGCCAACAGGACAACATCATCTGCAAACAACAGAGATGAGCTCCTGTGGTCACCAAGCATGACACCCTCCATTCTCTGGCTGCGCCTAGAAATCCTGTCCATAAAAATTATGAACAGGATCAGTGACAAAGGGCAGCCCTGGCAGAGTCCAACTCTCACTGGGAATGAGTCCGACTGAGTGTTGGCAATACGAACCAAACTCTCACAACGGTCGTACAGAGACCGAATAGCTCATAACAACAAGCCCGATACCCCATACTCCCGAAGCAACCCCCACAAAAAACCACGATGGATGCGGTCGAATGCCTTCTCCAAGTCCACAAAACACATGTAAACTGGTTGGGCAAACTCCCACAAACCCTCGAGAATTCTCGAGAGAGTAAAGAGCTGGTCCGATGTGCCACGGCCAGGACGAAAACCACATTGCTCCTCCTGAATCCGAGGTTCGACCAACAGCCGGACTCTCCTCTCCAGTACCTTGGCATAGACCTTCCCATGGAGGCTGAGGAGTGTGATCCCTCTAAAGTTGGAGCACACCCTCCAGTCCCCTTTTTTGAAGAGAGGAACCACCACCCCGATTTGCCATGCCAAAGGCACTGCCCTCGACCTCCATGCAATGTTGCAGAGGCATGTCAACCATGACAGCCCTACAACATCCAGGGCCTTGAGGTACTCAGAGCGAATCTCGTCCATCCCCGGGGCCCCGCCACCAAGGAGATTTTTAACCACCTTGGCGACCTCAGCCCCTGTGATAGGCGATGATGTAAAATTTTGATCTGCGTTTCACCAAAGCATAATTAAAGCAAAAGATCACAGCATAAAGCAGTTCTACTGAGCTTTGATATGTCACATGGTACTTCATCCTGAAAGTACTGAACAGCTTATTCTTCTTTCTCAAATATATTCAGGAGTCCTGATATTCTTTAAATTTTACTTTGACAGTTTTGACTGTGAGGCGGTGCACCAAAACAAACAGGCTGCACAGTTTAAAATAAGCTGAAATCATACAGAAATGGTGATGCACAAAATGAACCTTGGAATGGAGTGCATCGGGCCAACTTGCTGCTGTTGTTGTTCATTGATAAAAGAAAGGACTAGTTGATTATATGGCACATTCAGGCTGTGGGGGCACACTTTTTTGTTTTATTTAACCCAAGGATGTCAAACTCATTCCATGGAGGGCCAAGACCCTGCATGTTTTACCTCCACCCAGTATCTTGAACAGGTAAATTCATTGAATTCCTTCTGAAAACACCTGCTGAAGACACTGGGTAGATGTAAAACATGTAGGGTTTTGGCCCTCCATGGAATGAGTTTGACATCCCTGATTTAACCTTTATTTATACAGGAGAGTTCCATTGAGAAGCAACCTCTCTTTTTCAAGGATGCTTTGTTCACACTCACACAGTTACACATTCACACATGGAAGATGCCCAGTACAACCACAGACTGACCTGGGGCCACTGAGCATCTCCACTGGAGCAGTTGGGGTTAAAGCTGGATTAATGCTGCACCTCTGCTGTCCGTGTACGTGCAACCGTAAACCTTGTGTGACAAATTTTACATCATCGTCTCCAGTCCGCTAGTGTCCGCAGGGCTCTTCTGCGGACCACTGTGGAGACCAAATTTTATGACCGTGCAGCCTGCCCACGACCTGACCGCGTTGACAGCACTTGCACAAGACTGAACGTCCCATTCATGAGGTGGCGCTACCAACACGGCATACAAAGACAAAGTAGACGAGGAAGGCAACGAGGACACGGAAGATGAGAATAAACATACATGAATCCTTTTGCAGCAGCAACTTGAGCGGAGAAGAGCACTGGAAAACTGTAATTCCTCCTTTTCCTTGAAACAAGCCCATTGTTGTTGCTACAAAAAAATGTGCGTCGCTCTTGTTTTTAAAGCTGGTGAACAAACTAGCGTGTTAGTGCATTTGGGCTACCCTTAGGGCTGGGGCGAAACTACAAATAACAGTTGTGCGCATGCGTCAACTGCTTGGTCTGGTTGATGGAAAAAAAGTGAGCATGTACAACGTGGCGTGGGCACCAGGCTCGTCCAAAGCACATGTGGACATGCAGCATGAATAAGGCTTGAGGGCCTTGCTCAAGGGCACCACAATGGGGTAAACACTGCTACATTATCTGTCCCACCCAGATCTGATCCTGCCACTCCAGGGATTGACCCAGCAACCTTCCACTCACCAGTCCACATCCCTAACCATTAGGCCACCACTGCCCACACAAAGTGAGCAGTGGGGAGGGCATCATCCCTCGGCCTGTTATGTGGATCCATACCATTGGCCACTCATCCATCACCGCTACAGAGAGTGCAGCCTCCGCTGTGCCCCTCCACTGCCATTATACAGAACAAATGCATATACTCTCCCTGTTCATCTTGTGTGCCCACACAGCCTCAATATGCTGTACAATCGATCTGACTGTTCCTCTTAGCAATCACAGTGGTATTAGATCTTTGCTATTATTGGCTTCAGTTTTTGTTTACATTGGGATGTTGAGTTTTAATTGTTGGCCCTGAAGACAAGAGAGAGAAACTTTTACCCAAATTGCTAGATTTAAAACCTACACATTGTGTCAAGAGTCTGGGCATTCTTCTAGACTCTGACTTTTATTTTATTTCACACATTAAAAATATAACAAAAATTGGATTTTACCATCTTAGGAATATAGCCAGAGTCCATCCTTTTCTCTCTCTTGCCAGCATGGAGGTCTTGATGTATGCATTTATTACTAGTCGTATAGACTACTGTAATGCCCTGCTCACTGGTCTTCCCTAAAAAAGCATATCACATCTCCAACTGCTCCAAAATTCAGCAGCACAAGTGCTGACGAGGACCAGGGGGCTGGCGCATATTACATCCATTTTAAAATGGCTGCATTGGCTCCCCTTGCATTTTAGGATCGATTTTAAGGTTCTCTTAGTAGTTTTTAAATGCCACAGTGGTCTTCGGCCTCCTTATCGATCTGAGCTGCTTTTACCTTATGAGCCTTTGTGGACCCTGAGGTCCTCTGGTACTGGCCTTTCAGTAGTTCCCAAAGTCAAGACCAAGACCTTTGGTGAAGCTTCCTTTCATTATTATGGTCCTCATCTGTGGAACAGCCTGCCAGAGAGCCAATAGATGTTTTTAAGAACAGGCTCAAGACCCACCTTTTTAATTTACGTAGCTTTTAACAAACCTGTTTAACTATTATTGAAGTGAGACTTCCGGTTATGGCGGCCACGTAGGAAGACGTGTTTCACTCTGCTCTGCTCCTAATAATAACAAATAGGCTAAAACTCTCTCAATTGGAGCAAAAACCTATCCTAGCGTTTAGGCGCGGATATGGTAAAAACCAAGGCTGTGAAATCAGGCGGAGGAAAAACTGATTCGTCGAGACAATCCAAATTAACAGACTTCCACACTCGTGACGAAGCAGGAAAATCTCCAGGGACCATGGCTGAGGACGGAGCTAGTGGCAGAGCGGTGACTGCCGAAGGAACGAATGCGGTCCTTGCTGCTATCAGCACTATGAGAGCAGACTTTTCGTCTAAGTTTGATGGGATTATAGCAGCGATAGAAGCCATGAGAAAAGAAATAAGCGACTGTATGGAACGAGTTTCGCAGGCGGAGCTCCAAATCTCCAGCGCTGAAGATGACGTCACCAGCCTACAACTAAAGGTCCAAACATTGGAATTAAAAAACAAACGTCTGGAAGATAATGTCCTGGACTTAGAATCCCGGTCGAGACGGAATAATTTAAGGCTGGTGGGCCTCCCGGAGAGTACGGAGGGACAGGATGCATGTTCCTTTTTGGAAAAGTGGATTCCAGAAGCGCTGAACAACGCGGATCTGCAGTCATCGGTTGTCTTGGAGAGCGCACACCGAATCGGCCCACCGAGAGATAATAAGACACCACCAAGGACGCTGATTATGAAGTTCCTCAACTACAGAGACAAGATCACGGTCTCCAACGCAGTGCGTACTAAAGGAGAAATCAAATACCAGGATCATCAGGTGCGGTTCTACCCAGATTTGGCCACAGGAATCCAACAATTAAGGAAACAGTTTGACCCCGCCCGTAAAGAGCTGCGCAGCCTCGGGATTCATCACGGAGTGATTCATCCAGTAAGATCATATAAAGGGAGAACCCATGTCTTCAAGACCCCTGAGGAGGCGCAGGAGCTCATTAAACAGATCCAAGGAGAGACTGGCGGGAGCTAAGCATGAAGCAAGAACAAGATATAAAGGTATAATATTTAAGCATGTGTACAAGTATCTGACTGATCTGAAACATATAGCATGTCTACAAAATATAGATTGTATTATATATATATAAAAAAAAGCTATGATGTACAAAGTTGCTATAAAATTTTGGAGTTAAGTTGGAAAAGCTACAGAAGAGAGTTATTGTCATGTCATTAAAAGTAGCAGAGTCAGGGTGATTGAGAGGAGAAAGAGAGAGTGGTTTAGACTGAACCTCGCAGGTGTGGAGCAGTCACTAGCTATAACGGGAGACGGAATTTTTTTTTTGATTTTGGGTGGATTACCACGAATGTGGGGAGGGGGAATTTGATTTTGTGTCGTTTGTGGGATGAATGTTCAACCATCCATGATTTTGCTTCTCTGTATGAGCATGCTTATTTTGCAAGGTAATCTCAAACTCTTTATTGATCATAGACCAAAGCGTTAATCTTAATTTAACATCATGGAATTGCAGAGGTCTACAAAATCTAAAAAAACTTAAACAAGTTTTGAATAAAATAAAAGATATAGGTTCAAAAATTGTGTTTTTACAAGAAACTCATCTAATAGAGAAGGATGTAAAAAGAATAAGGAGAAGGTGGCAGGGAAGTGTGTTCACCTCATCATTTTCATCCCGAGCCAGGGGAGTTATGACTCTCATACATAAAACAGTTCCATTTCAAGTGAAAAATGTAATTGGAGATAAATTGGGAAGATATCTAATCATCCAAGGATCTTTGTTATTAGAAAATATAAATCTGGTGAACTTATATGGTCCCAATATAGATGATCAAAACTTCTTTGTTAATTTATTTCTTCCTTTAGCATCACTTACAGGGCAGCATATAATAGCAGGGGATTTTAATTGTACATTGAATCCCAGTATAGATAGATCAACAGGACAGGACTGTACGCACAAAGGATGCAGGATGACCATTAATCATTTTATGAAAGAATTGAGATTGCTAGATATATAGAGAGAAGTGAAACCACAAGTCAAAGCCTATTCTTGCTATTCTAATACCTACAAGACATTTTCACGTATTGACTATTTTTTGATCTCCACAGAATTAAGGTCCAAGATTCAAAATTGTTTCTATGATAACATCGTGATATCTGATTGCGCACCCTGCTGTCTAATATATGTAGATAAGAAATTGACAAAGGTTCCAGGTAGGTGGCAATTTCAGCATAAATGGCTTCAGGATGAGGAATTTGTTAAGTACATAGAAAAACAGATGAGTTCTTTGATATCAATACCTCACAAACATCAGCATGTATAAAGTGGGAGGCTTTCAAAGCTTTTATTAGGGGGCATATTATTAGTTATACAGGTTCAAAATCTAGGAAGACTCGAGAGGAGAGAGTCCAATTGGAACGTAAAATAAAAATTCTTCAAGAAAAAGTGTATGCAGGAAGTAATCCAAAATTAGAGAACGAATTACTTATTATGAGAGCTGAATATGACAAAAAAATCAGCGAATAGAGCTGCCTCAAGTCTTCTAAGATTGAAGCAAACCTTTTATAAACAAGGTGAAAAATCAGGAAAATTATTGGCATGGCAGATTAAACAATTAGAATTTAAAACACCAATTACCAGTATTATAAGTAACGGACAGGCAGTTGTAGATCCTTTAGAAATTAATAGTGCCTTTAGAGATTATTATGAAAAATTATATGATACAAAAAATGAAACTGACTTAACAAAACTAAATGGGTTTTTGGACGGATTATCTATACCATGTATTTCAAATGAAAATAGGGAGATACTGGAGTCAAAAATTAGTCAAGAAGAAGTTGGGCTATCCATTGATAATATGAAATCAGGAAAAAGTGCGGGACCGGATGGTCTTCCAGTTGACCTCTATAAAAAATTTAAGAATAAATTAATAAAACCATTTTTGGAAATGGTTTTGGAAGCATTTCAAAATGGTAATTTACCTCCTTACATGAATAATGCCTTAATTATACCGTTGCCAAAACCAGGTAAACCCTCTAATAAATGTGAAAACATGAGACCAATAAGCCTATTAAATGCTGACCTTAAGATAATCTGTAAAATTTTAGCAAGACGACTACAAGAAATATTACCAAATATTATTAACCAAGATCAGAATGGCTTTATAATGGGAAGACAAGGCTTCCATAATGTAAGAAGACTATTTAATATTATTTATTCTAATAAAGAAGCACCGGATACAGCTCTCCTATCATTGGACGCTGAAAAGGCCTTTGACAGGGTCGAATGGCCCTTTCTTTTTGAAGTCCTACAATGGTTTGGACTTGGAAATAATTTCATAAAATGGGTTCAGATAATATACAATAATGCTACAGCAGAAATCCTAACAAATAGCAATATCTCAAAATCAATAAAAATCAATAGAGGATGTCGACAAGGTTGTCCACTTTCACCTTTACTGTTCACTATGGCAATTGAACCTTTAGCGATGGCAGTACGTTTACATCCACAAATATATGGAATTAAAGTAGGACCAACAGAACATAACATCTCCCTGTATGCTGATGACATAATTTTGTTTATGTCGAATCTTAAAAAATCAATTCCGACCTTGTTAAATTTAATAAAGAACTTTGGGGAAATATCAGGATGTAAAATAAATAAAACTAAATCTTCAATATTAATGCTAAATGAGACCCAGAGAAATTACCCAGCTCCTGAGGTAAATCAATTCAATGTTGTAAATCAGTTTAAATATTTAGGAATTCAAATTGTGCCTAAGCTAGAATCAGTCGCCAGTGCCAACTATGAAGCCTTAATGACAGATATTAATGAGTTGCTTCAGAGATGGATGTCACTACCAATGTCGTTGATCGGGAGAATTAATATACTTAAAAGTAATATTTTACCCAAAATACTATATTTATTTCAATACATTCCTTTACCACCACCTTCAGATCTATTCTCAAGAATTAAAAAAAAGTTAGTGGAATTTATATGGAACAATAGGAAGGCTAGATTACGTCTGTCCTTACTATATTTACCATTTGATCGTGGAGGTCTGAAATGTCCAAACTTTATGTTGTATTACTGGTCAGCACAACTGAGGTCTATGACATATTATTTTTCATCAAATGATCTCCCTCACTGGACTGAAATGGAATCATACAATTTACCTTTACCTCTTCCCTTATTCATATACTCAGACTCGGCTAAAAAATTACAGAAACAAGTTAAAAATCCTATTGTAAAGCACATGATCAAAATATGGTGTGAAATCAAAAAATATTTAAAACAACCACACTTATTGTCACAATTTAGCCCAATATGGGGTAATCAATATTTTACACGAGGGAGAGCGGATGCTGTATTTAAATTATGGAATTTAAAAGGGATTCAAAAGATTCAAGACTTATATTTGTCACGTTCAGATAACATAATGTCTTTTGAAGAACTGAGGGTCAAATTTAATCTTAATACTGTAGAAGCATGCTCAAATAATGAGGCTGAGTTTCAGTCATAAAACCAGCTTTATTTGACAGAACGCAGCTTCTAGCATTCTCAAAGCAGGAAAGAGAAAGAATCATACTTCAACCCCCTTTTATACATTTCCAGCATCAGAATTCAAGCCACATGGTGTCTTCAGTCAACATACAGTTACAAAGCATCCCTTTGAAGCTTCACCATTGTCTCTCATTTCTTGATGAACCGGAATACCCTCCGGGGCGTCTTCTGTGGGACAAAGAGACAAATCTCACACTTCCTTGTTACCTCCTGTAGATTGGAGTCCTTAGTCCTTGCAGACGTGACACCCCGCAATACACATTCAGTCCTGTCTCTGTGGCAGCGTGAGCCCACAATGTGTGTCGGCCACACTACCCCCCCCCCACACGTCTAGTAAGGCAAAATCTAAATGGCATAACAAAAAGAAAAACACAAAGCACTCCATACATCGCTAATCAATCCACCAACTGCCTAGGTTTTAATCTTCTGCCGAATCTGCTGCAACCTGGCTTGGCTGCACCTGCAACATCTCTCTGCACCTGTGGATTAAAGCCGTTAGCACCTCTCTGTGAAGACTTTGGAGAATGTCCCCTCAGCGGCCTGCCCCGGCGGGGGGGCCTCGCAAGCTGCACCTCCTCGTCAGCCAGAACAAAAGCGGGTTTGAGTCTGTTAATGCAAATCAGCTCCCGTCTGCCCCCTAAATCTAGCAGAAAATGCTTCTGCCCGGTCTCCAGCACTCGAAACGGTCCGTCGTAAAACGGCCGCAAACTTGGACGCTGGGCGTCATGTTTAACAAAAACGAACTCTGCATTTTTTAAAGCTTTGGGCACAAAAACGTGTGGGAAACTGTGATGGATTGGGCCAGGAAGTGTGTTTGCTCCTGAGCCGCTCTGCCACGGCTGAGCGGGGGGGCCACTAGGTGCGGGATTATCAGGAAGAAATTCCCCGGGCAAACGAAGCGGTTGGGCGAAAACTAATTCAGCCGGGGAAGCGTGCAAATCTTCCTTAGGTGCAGAACGCAACCCTAATAACACCCATGGAAGTTTGTCTACCCAATTTGTATCCGTTAGCGACGCTCTGAGGGCTGCTTTCAATGACCTGTGAAAGCGTTCGCATAAACCATTAGCCTGGGGGTTATACGCGGTGGTGCGATGAATCTTCACCCCCAAGCTGCGGGCCGTCGATGACCACAGCTCGGAAATAAATTGGGGACCTCTGTCGGACGTTATGTCCAACGGTACACCAAAACGCGCAACCCATGCTGCTAAAAATGCTCGCGCAACTTCTTCCGCTGTGGTTGATGCCAGAGGAACCGCCTCTGGCCAGCGCGTGGTGCGGTCTACCATCGTCAAAAGGTGTGTGTGCCCGTGTGATAACGGAAGCGGCCCGACCAGGTCAATATGCACGTGATCAAAACGCTTAGCGGGGATGTGGAAAGGTTCTAACGGGGCCTTAGTGTGTCTGTGTATTTTAGCTCGCTGACATGCTACGCAGGCTGCTGCCCATTCCTTGACCTGTTTGTGCAACCCGGGCCAAACAAATTTCTCCCCCACCAACTTAATCGATGCGCGCACCCCCGGGTGCGCGAGAGAATGGACCAAGTCAAAAACACGGCGACGCCACGCGGTTGGCACCACAGGGCGGGGCCGTCCCGTGGAGACATCGCAGATTAGCGGGGGCATACCGTTTTGTTGCACCCTGTGCTCCAGCCTTAACCCTGTTGGTCCAGACTGGAGCGCGCGCACGTCCGCGTCGTTAACCTGCTCCGCAGCCATAGCTGCATAATCTAACCCAACACAGACTGGGCTGCGCGCGCTCCCGCGTCGCTGCCCGGGCCCGCGGCCATGGCTATAGAGTCTGCCCCTATGGGGCTTGGCGGTGCTACTGCATGCGAGAGGCAGTCTGCCACAACATTGTGTTTACCCGCGACATGCTGAATATCAGTAGTGAACTCCGATATTGCGGCTAGTTGCCTTTGTTGCCGGCCTGACCAGGGTTCTGAAATTTTGGCCATCGCAAACGTTAGCAGTTTATGATCCACAAAAGCGGTGAAACGTCGCCCCTCTAACCAGAACTGAAAATGACGGATGGCCAAGTGTAGGGCCAAAAGCTCCCTGTCAAACGCGCTGTATTTCCGTTCACTATCGCGCAAGGTCCTGCTGAAAAACGCGAGGGGTTGCCAGGTACCTGCCACAAACTGTTCAACTACCGCCCCCACCGCTACATCGGAAGCGTCAGTGGTGAGCGCCATGCGGGCCGTTGGAACTGGGTGCGCTAACAAAACTGCGTTTGCCAGGGCTGATTTGACCTGGGCAAAAGCGCGCTTCCGCTCCGGAGACCATTCAACTTTATTTGCGGGCTTTTGTTTTTTTAACGCGGTGTACAATGGCTGCATGAGTCGTGCTGCGCTTGGGAGGAAACGGTTGTAAAAATTAACCATCCCTAGAAACTCCTGAAGCGCCTTGACCGTTTGAGGTTGCGGAAAATCCGTTATGGCACGCACTTTATTTGGAAGGGGAACTGCTCCCTCTGCCGAAACGCGATGTCCCAAAAAATCAATCTGCGCCACCCCAAACTGACACTTCGCTGGGTTAACTATTAACCCGTGCTCTGCCAACCTCTGGAAAACTGCTGTGAGGTGTTTTTCATGTTCGCCTTCGGACGCGCTGGCTACCAAAATATCGTCCAAATAAACGAACACGAAAGGCAGGTCGCGTAAAACTGCATCCATCATGCGTTGGAAAGTCTGCGCGGCCCCCTTGAGGCCAAAAGGCATGCGCAAGAACTCAAAAAGGCCGAAAGGCGTTATGACCGCTGTTTTGGGTACATCCTGCGCGCGCACTGGCACCTGGTGATAGCCGCGCACCAAGTCTATTTTAGAAAAAATGCGCGCCCCCGCCAAATGGACAGAAAAATCCTGAATGTGCGGAATCGGGTAGCGGTCATGAGCTGAAACGTTGTTCAACCTGCGGAAATCACCGCAAGGTCGCCACGAGCCGTCAGCTTTTGGGACCATGTGTAACGGCGAAGCCCAAGAGCTCTTGGAACGTCTAACAATGCCCAGTTTTTCCAGATTAGTGAACTCCTCGCGCGCGATGGCCAGTTTAGCTGGGTCCAAGCGCCGAGCCTTTGCAAACACGGGAGGGCCTGTGGTCGTTATGAAATGTTCTACCCCATGTTTGGCCACCGTTGCTGAAAACGTGGGGACTGTGAGTGCTGGAAACTGAGCAAGCAGAGTGTGAAACTTACCACCCACAGCTGAGACGCTGGCATGTGCAGTTGGCGGGGCCACCCGAGCTGTGCAGGGAATAGAATGAAAGGACAGTGCATTAATCAGACGTCTATTAGCAAGGTCAACCAATAAACCATGTGAGCACAAAAAATCAGCCCCTAACATGTTGAAACTGACTGCTGCTACAATAAATGTCCACTCAAATGAACGGCCCTGTAAGGACAGAAGCATGGTCCTCTCACCAAACGTTTTAATCGTGGAGCCGTTCGCTGCTGACACTGACACCCAGGGGGCTTTAGAAGGCGACAGCCGTTCCGCGTAGGTGGGTGTGACGAAACTCAGCTGAGAGCCCGTGTCCACGAGGAACTGTTTCCCCGAGCGTGCATCCGTCAGGTAAAGCAGCCTGTTCTCGTTGCCGAGGGTCGCAGCTGCTACCGGCCCTCGGTCTTGGCGTTTCCCTGGCGCTTAAAATTGCACGGTGGGACGCACCTGTGCGCTCTCTCTGCAAAACGGCGGTGGTAGAAGCACGAGCCGTTCTCCGCTCCGCGTCGTCTGGCTCCTGTCGCCGCCGTCGTTGGTGCGTCTGGCGCCGCGGCCGCTGGACCCGCACTGTCTCCGGACGCCGTTCCTGGACTGGCCGCCGCGGCCGAGACCGCGTTCCGCTTGTGGGCGTCGACCAACCTCTGCGCCTCCTTGCTCAACCCATGGTAGTCTCGCTTGGCCAATCGGGGTGACTCTGCCAGGGCCACTCTCACTGCTGGTGGTAGGGTTCGAAGGAAAAGGTGGGCGAAAATGAATTCGCCATCCTCAGAGGCTTTGAGCTGCAGCATCTTCACCATCAGGTCCGCAGGTCTATCGTTTTCGGCCTCCGTCAGCGCCAGGAGCCCCTCTGCTCGTTGTTGGACTGAGGGGGTGAAATGGCTGATCAGCGCGTCCTTCAATGCGCTGTACTTGTCGCTGTCTGGTGGATGATTAACCAGATCTTCCACTCTCTGGACCGTGTTGCTGTCCAGCTTCGCTACCACGTGGTAGAATCTTGTGTCATCGTTGGAGATTCTCCGGAGGTTGAACTGCGCCTCGATTGCGCTAAACCATGAGCGCGGGCTGTGCTGCCAGAAATCGGGCAGCCGGATCGTGGAGGCGGCCATCAGGCTGGCTTCCACAGAGCCCCGCTCGGGAGAATTCTGTCTGCTCATTCTCCGTCGTAGGTCACCAGTGTAGAAGCATGCTCAAATAATGAGGCTGAGTTTCAGTCATAAAACCAGCTTTATTTGACAGAACGCAGCTTCTAGCATTCTCAAAGCAGGAAAGAGAAAGAATCATACTTCAACCCCCTTTTATACATTTCCAGCATCAGAATTCAAGCCACATGGTGTCTTCAGTCAACATACAGTTACAAAGCATCCCTTTGAAGCTTCACCATTGTCTCTCATTTCTTGATGAACCGGAATACCCTCCGGGGCGTCTTCTGTGGGACAAAGAGACAAATCTCACACTTCCTTGTTACCTCCTGTAGATTCGAGTCCTTAGTCCTTGCAGACGTGACACCCCGCAATACACATTCAGTCCTGTCTCTGTGGCAGCGTGAGCCCACAATGTGTGTCGGCCACAATACAACACATTTTTTAAAATATCTTCAGCTTAGGAATTTTATTCGATCAAATCAAAATAATGTTCTCACCCGACCTACTTATTCATCCTTGGAAAAAATTTTGACTTAAGATGGTAAGAGAAAGGGTGTTATTTCAGAGTTTTATAACTCATTGACACGATCCTCAAGTGAAAACTCACAGAAAAGAATGAATTATTGGAAAGAAGACCTGCAAATTGAAATTTCAGAGGAACAATGGGAATTGGCTTGTACAGAAGCTCAAACCAAATCAATAAATGTACGTCTTAAATTGATACATTTTAAATGGTTAATGCGGATGTATGTTACACCGGTGGAGTTAAATAGATATAACAAAAACATACCAGATATGTGCACAAAATGTATGGAAAGTAAAGGAACCCTATTTCATTGTTTATGGGAATGTAGAAAAATCAGAATGTTTTGGGAAGAGGTGAGGGTAACAATTGAAAAAATAATTTCAAAACAATTCATATTGAACTCTAAACTGTTTTTGTTGGGTCTGTATCCAGAAAAGCATAACTTTAATAAGAGTGAAAGAACATTCATAGACCTCAGTTTGCTTAATGCCAAAAAATGTATTGCACTATTGTGGAAAAAGACTCATAGACCAGATGTGACTCAGTGGCTAAGACAGATGTTAACAAACCTTCCACTAGAAAGAATAACATACATACTGAAATCAAAGGAAAATGTGTTTGAGAATATATGGAGACCTTTCATTGATTATGTAAAGAAATTAAACATAACTTCTGAAGAAGAAGGTGAATGATGTGTGTGGACCTTGTAAATTCCAAATTTGTGAATGTATAACATGTATACCTATGTAATGGATTACCTAGACTAAACAGAGGAGCACTGTTTGACTTGCTTTTGTTAATGGTTGTTGGTGTTTTCAGTATATTTTTTTTATTTTATTTTTAAATTACTTTAGTGTTAGTGTTTGATTGTTCGTGTCATGTTTGTTAAAAAAGGTTCAATAAAAAATATTGTGGAAAAAAAAACTATTATTGAAGTAGTCATTTATGTTCCGTTGTTTTATGTTCTTCTTGGCACAATTTTTTTTTTTTTTTTTAGATTTTCTCATCTTTTCTTATTGATGTGTTTTTAGTTCAGTTTGTAAGTATAGATTTTTAGTTCCTCTTGTTTTATGTGTTCTTAGTTGCATTTTGTACCTTTTTAATTTGGCTTTTAACAAAGCTGTTTAACTATTATTAAAGTAGTCATTTATGTTCCATTGTTTTACGTTCTTCTTAGCTCCATTTGTTTTTAGATTTTCTCTTTTTATTTTGATGTGTTTTTAACTCAGTTTATAATTATGAGTTTTTAGTTCCCTTTGTTTTATGTGTTCCAGTTTTATCTTGTATTTTATGTGTTTTAGCTCCAGTGTTTCCTCAGTGGAGCCCCTCATGCCGGATGCTGCTTGGTCTATCTGCAGGGGTGTTGGTCTTGTGGGTCGCTTTAGCTTGGGTGGGTGGAGGCTTTATGCCATTGCCTACAGCTGTGGTGTGAGCCCTGGCCTGTCCTGGTCGGGCCTGGTTGATCTGTCCTGGTCCTCTGTGGCACGTCCTGTGGTTATGGGAGGTGTGATCTCCTGGCATGGGGGGCTCCACAGGATGGTTGCTCCTTCACATGGTGCCTCGGTGCCGAGCTATGTCTCTTTTATTTTATATGTGTGTGAGAGAAGTAGGGGGTGGTGTGTATGTGTGTGTGTGTGTGTGTGTATGCAGTGGAAGGCGAAAGACAGAGCTGTGTGGAAGAATCTGATCAGACCCAAATGAAATAGTCATTGTTGCCCCTGACAGACTGCTATGATGATGATGATGTATGGGACGGTTGGTAGGGGTGGGATGTATCATGTAAATATATGTAACTAAATTTGTCTACTGTTTTTATCTTGTAAAGCACTTTGCGCAGCAGCCAATGTTTGAAAAGTGTTATACAAATGAAGTTTGATTGATTGATATATCAAATCAGCACTGAGTCAACCCAAAGCCACACCCAGCAAGATTTTTGGGCCTGCATTGAGGGACCTACCCCCCCCCCCCCCCCAAAAAAAAAAAATAAATAAATAAATAAATAAAGTGAATTGCATTCCACAGCATGTGATGTATGGGGAAGTGTCAGTCCTCTGGTAGCTCTATGTGCTAACTTTACATTCTATTGTGCCAAGCACCAGGCTAGAAGGCAGAAAATACCATTTTTATATGGTTTTTGATATGATCTAGCAGGGGTGTGAACGTGGAACCTTCTGGCTACGGTACATATGCCCTACCACTAGGCCACCACTACAGTACATGCCCTGAGGCAGGGACGTATTTCAACCCCAAATACTTCCCAAATATTTCTCTAACACAGGTGGCTCCTTCAGTTTGCATGTTCTCCCCGTGTCTGTGTGGGTTTACGCCGGGATTTCTCCGGTTTCCTCCCACATGCCAAAAACATGCAAGTTAGGTTAACTGGCATCAAAACTGGGGATTCTAAATTGTCCTTAGGTCTGACTGTGAGAGTGAATGGTTGTCTGTCTCTCTGTGTTGGCCCTGCGATGGACTGGTGATCTGTCCAGGGTGTACCCTGCCTCTTGGTTCCAAGGTTGTCATAGCCAGGAGCGGCACTGGGGTTAAGCTCCCAGTGCTCATAAAATGCTCCTTACGGCGTGCGTCTCGAAAAGCCTCTGACAACTAAGTCCAACTCCTAGCCTGCCCGTGTGGTTTAGTCTCTAAGCCCGGCGGAACTGTTTTTACTAATAGGAGAGGGGGCGAGGGCGGATCTCTGGCGCCTTAAAACCAGATGCTTCGGGTAGATGGTGGCTCGTCAACCTGGGAAGGTAGCCCATCTAGGGGAAGGTAAACCCTGATTTCAAACCTCCGCTGCCTTGCGGCACACCCGGTCACGGGAAAGGCTTCGGGAGTCAACCCTGAGGAAAAATCTGGAGTCGGAGCCCCTAAGGCAGTTCTCTGTTCTGCTCAACATCGTTCTGGCAGCTCCTGCGACGGCGCTGGTGCCAAACTATAGCAGCCCTGCTGTTCCTTTGGATTCATCAGTGACGTGGAGAGGGGGGACATGCTGCATGGGTAACATCTTGTCCTCCATATCTTCCTGCCCAGGCTTGAATCCTACCAACGCCCAACGCTGGAAGGTAGAACACCGGTGCGCATCGGCCTGTTCAGCCACGGGCGGTGCTGTTCCAGCAGAGTAGACGTTTAGGATTCTCTTCCATGGTCATCATAGACCGACGGAGGCCGACGACCCTGCCTCTCGCCCAAAGATGCTGGGATAGGCTCCAGCCCCCCTGCGACCCGAAAAGGATTAAGCGGAAGAAGATGGATGGATGGATGGATGGATGGATGGGTGGCTCCTTCATTGGAGGCAAAGCATGAGTGGAGTTCTTGTAAAATTAGTTCCTAGTTCCTGCAATTGAAATGGGGCTAAATCTTCTAAATAAAGTATATATGATACTTTTAAATAATACTCTAGATGTGATATACTGTAGGCAATTTCTTACTTATACATATTAGGCCAAAATTATTAACTTTGCCAGTTTTTATTTAACTTTCATTTATACAGGGGAAGTCCATAGAGACGCAACCTCTATATTTTCAAGGATGCCCTGTACATATTTATACCAGGAAGTGGCCCAGTACAACCAAAGGCTGACCTGTGGCCACTGAGCAGCTCCACTGGAGCAGTTGGAGTTAAGGGCCTTGTTCCAGGGCACCACAATGGGGTTAAGGAGGATGGGGAAAACATTGCTTTGTCATCTGTCACACCCAGAGCTAATTCTGCCAGTCTTGGGATTGAAACAGCAACCCTCCAGTCACCAGTCCTCATCCCTAACCATTAGACCACCACTGCCCCTGTGCCAGTGATTTTCATTGAGACAGAAGCAACAACCTACTGTATCTGTTACCAAAATGGCTATGGATTGGCAGGACTTACTACTAGAAAGGCTGCAAATTACTGGTATCGTCATGGTGGGATTCACTAAATATGGAGGATGTTAAGTCCTTGATTTAGTTGTTTTTGTAAAACGATAAAGCTCTGTTCAAATCGTTCAAACATGAGCAATCACAAACCTGACAACTTCAGGTTGGAATTTGCCTCTGGTCAGAAATAATCTCTGTTTCAAATCGTTTTAAGAGACATTTTTATCCTTTCTGTCTGCAGTGTCATGCCCATGTTGGCAGCTGAGGATGTTTTGGTTCTGTGTGAGGGGCTCATACTGGATGACTTCACATTCCGGACATAGCGACGATTATATGAATCACATAAAAGTCACATAAACCCACAAGAGAGTCGATTGGGGTGGACAATGTGCCAGCTAACATTCATCAGTCATGAGTGCACACTCCCCCTCTGCTGTGGAGACTGTTAGAGCTGACATTATGTGAGAGAGTAAATATCCAACTACATTTGGCACTTTACTTGTACATCTCAATAAATGAGACAGTTGCTATACAGAATATCATATTAATATTTCCCTACTCTTTCTACTTTCTCACCAAATTTTTTGTCCTTCCTGTCTTATTTCTCTGCATTTCTTTTCACATTTTCCCAACTTTTTAAATTTTTTGAGTGTTCGAGTTGAAAGACAAAATTTTCCACTTTTGTTTCAGTGCTTTAGCACATCAATTTGTGTATCTGGAGTAGCTACCAGCAGAAAAAAAACAGTCTTTGTGTCAGTACCTCTCAATAATTGGGTGGTTTTGATTTGGTCCCAGTTTTGACGTTGCAACTGGAACTCACTGAAATGATACCACCCACCCAGCTTTATTTCCAGTGTAGTATTCCTATGAGTGTCTAAATCCATACACTAACAATGGTTTGGAGTTAGCTTAGTGGTGGGGCAGTGGTGGCCTAATGGTTAGGGATGTGGACTGATGAGCGAGAGGTTGCTGGTTCAACCCCAGGACAAGCAGGATCAGATCTGGGTGGGACAGATGACACAGCAGTGTTTGTCCCATCCTCCCTACTGTGGTGCCCTTGAGCAAAGCCCTTAACCCCGACTGCTCCAGTGGAGCTGCTCAGTGGCCACAGGTCAGTCTGTGTGGGCAGCTTCCATGTGTGAGTGTGAACAGGGCATCCTTGAAAAAGAGAGGTTGCCTCTCAGTGAAACTACCCTGTTAAATAAGGTTAAATAAAGTAATGACCCTGGTTTTGTGGCTAGTCTCATATACACACATATTTTTTCCTACTCATATATCTTCACATTAGAGGATTAAATAATCTGAGTAAGCTGGACTAGCCTGCCACAATTTCGATAGCCAGTTTATTTTTTCCCATTAAAATCTGATGTGTTTTCAAAGTGTTCCCTTTATTTTTTTTGAGCAGTATATATATACACAACTCACAAAAAGTGAAATTTGTGGAAAATTTAAAAAGTTCACACAACAGTGATATTACATAGGGCATTTAAGGAGAATCATGCAATGGTGACTTTCTAATCTCAAAAACAAAAGCCAACAACAGTGGTGGGTATACCACAACAAAAAATGTCAATGTCTCAGTAACTTGTCATGTGCCCGTGAGCATCAATTACAGCTTGACAACAACGTCTCATGCTATTCACAAGTTGACTTATTGTCTGCTGAGACATGGCATTCCACTCTTCTTGAAGGGCGGCCCTCAGGTCATTGAGGTTGTGGGGTGCAGGGTTACAAGCCTCTACACGGTGACTCAGCTGATCCCATAAGTTTTCTATGGGATTCAGGTCTGGAGAAAGTGCAGGCCACTCCATCTGAGTTACCCCAGCCTCCAGCAGACATTTCCAAATGATGCGACCTTGATGGGCTGGAGCATTGTCATTCATGAAGATGAAATTAGGCCTGTGTTGTTCATGCAGGGGCACAATGATAGGATTAATGATGTTATTCGGGTAGTATCGGCTTGTCACTGTACCATTCACAAGGTGTAGGGCAGTTCTGTATTGACTAGACACACCTGCCCAGATTGTAACATACCACCACCAAAGGCTCATCTAGTGGCAACAGCGGCTGATGCATAGCGCTTTCCTTGATGTCTCCAACATCGTTGGCGGCCATCATTTCTGCCCAGCGGGAATCAACTTTCATCAGAGAACAGCACTGTAGTGCTGCAGTGTAAATGCTCCCTGGCCCATGCAAGACGATGATGCCTGTGCCTGGTGGTGTGGTCAGGTACCCTTGCAGGTTGTCTAGCACGTAGATCACGCTGATGGAAATGGTTTTGAATGGTCTGACGTGACACTTGGGTGCCTCAACTCCCTTAAATGTGCCTGGAATTGAGTGGCATTCCTCATCCGGATCAATTGTTAGGTGTCGTCTTGGTCTCATGATGTCAAAATGTGAACAGCATGATGAAGAGGACTGTTTAAATACCAATTCTAATTGATCCAGAAAATTTATTGGTCGATTCATGGATCAAACACCTGTTGTGAATTTTCTGTTAAGCACCTTGTTAGAGAACAGCAGATCATGCAAAAAGTACTGAAACACCGAACAATTGGACATGTGCATTCAAAAGGTTAGAGAAGGTCAAGTTAAGTTCACCTGTAAAGGTTATATTATGTATTTATTGTTCATATACTGTTTATATTGGAGCTCTTATTTGTGTGGTAAGGGGTGGTGGCTCCGGCTTCCGGTCCCGCCAGCCCCAGTGGTATAAGAGGGGCTGCAGGTAGGGGGCGGTCTCTTCCGCCTTACCTCTGCCAGTGGCTGCATGCACAGCAGGTGCACTGAGATCAGCTTGATAATGAAGAAGTGTTCAGCTCCACTCCTGGCATCCTCCTTGTCTACAAGTTACGACATAACATTTGGCGATGAGAGGTAAACTCATGGAGGCGTGTGGAACACCTATTTGGCCATTCCTGGAGCTCCTGGGGGGAACCGCTGTACCGTGGCCTTCGTGGTACGAGTCTTTTCAGACATACATGGTGGCGTTGAACCTGGGACGAATGGAGAAGCTGAGGGCTCGTGCGTTGATGGTACATAACCTGGGAATGGAGGGACAGAGAATTTTGGGCACGCTTGGAGACGTGGACAATTATGAACAAGTGGTCAAGTTGATGGCCCGCCAGTTTAGGGCACTGGACAATGTCATCGTCAGACGGATTAAGTTCAGACAGCACTGCCAACAGGTAGGTGAACCGATCCAGCGGTTTGTGTCGGACTTAAGGCAGTTGGCCACTGAGTGCCGGTTCAGGCCGTTGGAAGAAGAAATGGTTCGCAACCAGTTGGTGGAACACAATAACTGTGCTGCGGTCCGCTTCAAGCTGCTCTCATTCCTGGGTGAGTTGACGCTGACTAGGGCTGTGGGGTTGGCGCTACAGCTGGAAGCCGTGGACAAGCTAACTCGGGAGCTAAGCGAGCGCCTTTCACCGAGAAATTCAAGATCCCCCATGGCTGCGCAGGTAGTGAACCCGGACAGCGATGGGAGCGTCGAGGACGATGTGGAGGAGGCCAAAGTTGCATGGGTGAGATCTGCCCCTGTGAAGCCCAGGTGTATGGGTTGTGAGTCCACGAAGCACTGCTGTGAGGCTAGAGAGTGTGCGGCAAGAGGGAAGAGCTGCGGAAAATGTGGCCATCTACACCACTTTGCGGGAGTATGCCAGTCAGCAGAACAGGAGAGCCCGCGCAGGAATTCAACTACCCCCGCTCCAGCGGTGATACACACAGTGTCCCCGAGTACCTGCGGGCGCACACACTGCACGGTGGTTCTGGATGGAGTTCCAGTATCGATGCTGGTCAACACGGGAGCGGAGAGTTTGGTGCTGAATTGGGCTACGGTTAGAGAATGTTTTCCCCACTACAGGATTGGATGTGTCTCAGCGCCACTTTGCAGTTATGGAGGAGGACGGTTGGCCACGGTGGGCACCGTCACACTGACAGCTCAGTACAAATTGGCGGAGATGGCTGATGTAGAGTTCGTTGTGACGGCCTACGGCGCTAACATCATGGGCTGCAACCTGTTTTATGGCCTTGGATTTTCCATCAAGAGTGGTGCTGGGGAAGAGTGGTCGGGCTGCGGACTGTGGGACCGACCGGTTCCGAGAGTTAGGGACGACGCTGTGTGGGATGAGCAGTTGCTGGGCACTCCAGAAAGTGGACAGGCTGTGTTGCGCTCGGGATCGCCACGGGAGGGCCCGTGGGAGGCCCAAATGATGGTCTCAGGCATTCCCGGAACACGGCCGTGGAGGATTGGTGAACACGGGACCACAGGGCTGTCAGCAGCGGATCTACAAGCAGTCGGGGCAGGATCAAGTGGCACTGGAGGAGCGAGTGCCAGGTGGAAACACCGCAGGCCGTGCAAGGCCCCGCTTGGAGTCACGGACTGGGTTCGGGCTCGGGCGGAGACGAGGTCCAGGTGGGTGAGGGAAAAGCGGAAGATAGAGCGGTACCAGGGTTGGCTGCAGGTGACAGATGTGCGGCACAATGGTTATCTTCTGCTGTCAGATGGCTCGTGGCGCCATCCTAATGAGCTATGGCGTGCCCCAAGGAAGTGAGAAAGGCACGGCCCCAGATGCTTGGAGCACTCAGAGGTATGGAGGAGAAGACGCTTCGGGATTGAGGCGACCAGCTGTGGTCCGGGAAGCGGACTGCCTCCAGGGATGGACTGATGGTGATGGGTCTGGGAGGGGGGCAGGTCATCCTCACTGAGTCATGGATGTGTTCTGGTTGTTAAAATTTTGTTCTGTGTTAATAGTTTTGGGGATTGTTTTAGCGTTATATTTTACATAGGAGACACGGCTGTATTTTTTTTTACTGGACTGTTATATAGCATAGGCGGCAGAATAACCTGCCTCGCCGTGTGTGGGGGTAGGACGGCAGTCTACCCATCCCCCCTAATTTTAGTTCTTTTGGTGTGAATGTCATAGGCCCTTTTTGGTGATTTTGGTTTAATTATGTTTAAGTTGGGGTGGGCTGATTGTATGTGTGTTTTGAATTTTTTCTACGGGGAGGGGGGGTCTGCCCTCCAGTGGGCTCACCACCTGCAGGAGGGATCATGGGGGTCCGGTGCTATGTGGATTAGGTGGCGGTCAAAGGCAGAGACCTTGGCGGACTGATCCCAAACTTTCTAAACTGGCTTTTGGTACGTGGAATGTCACTTCTCTGGTGGGGAAGGAGCCTGAGATGGTGTACGAGGTTGAGAGATACCGGCTAGATATAGTCAGCCTCACCTCGACACACAGCTCCGGTTCTGGAACCAGTCTCCTGGAGAGGGGCTGGAGCTTGTCCTTTTCTGGAGTTGCCCCGACGAGCAGGGGTGGTTATTCTTGTATCCCACAATACCGATGCACTCTACAAGAAGGGACAGCGCAGGCTGTTCCTACTGAGGAGGCTCAGGTCTTTTGGTGTACAAGGGGCGCTGCGGAAGACATTCTACGACACAGTGGTGGCATCAGCCATCACTTTTGGAGTGGTCTGCTGGGGCAACGGCATTACAGCAGCCGATAGGAAGAGACTGAACAAACTGATCAAGAAAGCTAGCTCTGTCCTGGGGCAACGCCTTGACCCAGTGGAGGAGATAGGAGAGAGAAGGATGGTGGCTAAACTGTCATCTCTGTTGGAGTCCGAGTCCCACCCTATGCAGGACATATTGAATGCACTGAGGAACTCATTTAGCAGTAGACTACATCATCCTAGGTGTGCAACCGAGAGGTTTCACAGGTCCTTCCTACCTATGGCTGTCAGACTGTATAACCTAAGCAGGGCTGCTCGCAGAGATAGCAAAAAATGTGACAATCTAGTAGTATTGAATGCAAAAGACGCAACAGACTTACACAAATGGTCCCCTCCAGTATACAACTAGGACAATATCAGTCGCTACGGAGGGTGACAATCTTTGTGGGTACATATTCATACTATGTAGGATAACTAAGTAGACGGTTATACTGTTTATTCCATCTTGCTACAATGCTCCGCACTTTGTATATATATTTATATATTTATGTGTACGTATGTATATCCACTGCTCTTATTTATATTTTTCGTATCTTCTTAATTATTGCTCTGAGTGTTGCTATCCCTGTGCTGTTGCAATCCTGGAATTTCCCCATTGTGGGACTAATAAAGGATTATCTTATCTTATCTTATCCCCCCACCTTGCTGCCTCTATATTGGAGTTTTCCCCGGTGGATGAAAGGGTTGCTTCCCTGCGCCTTCAGGTTGGGAAACGGGTCCTGACCATCATTTGTGCCTATGCACCAAATGATGTTTCAGAGTACCCACCCTTTTTGGAGTCTTTGACTGGGGTGCTGGAGGATGCTCCTCTTGGAGACTCCATTGTCTTACTGTGGGACTTCAATGCGCACAAGGACAATGACAGTGAAAACTGGAGGGGGGTGATTGGGAGGAACGGCCTACCCGATCTGAACCCGAGTGGTGTTCAGTTATTGGACTTCTGTGCTAACCACAGTTTGTCCATAACGAACACCATGTTCAAGCATAAGGGTGTCCATATGTGCACCTGGCACCAGGATATCCTAGGTTGCAGGTCGATGATCGATTTTGTTATCGTGTCATCAGACCTGCAACCGTATGTCTTGGACACTCGGGTAAAGAGAGGTGCAGAGCTGTCAACTGATCACCACCTGGTGGTGAGTTGGATCCGATGGCAGGGGAGGAAGCCATTAAGACCTGGTAGACCCAAACGTATAGTGAGGGTGTGCTGGGAACGTATGGCTGAGGCCCCTGTTCGGGAGGTCTTCAACTCCCACCTCCGGAAGAACTTCAACCACATTCCGAGGGAGTCTGGAGACATGGAGTCTGAATGGGCCATGTTCTCCACTTCTGTTGTTGAAGCGGTGGCCCAGAGCTGCGGCCGCAAGGTGGTCGGTGCATCTCGAGGTGGCAACCCCCGAACCAAGTGGTGGACACCAGTGGTGAGGGGGGGCCATTAAGCTGAAGAAGAGTCCTATCAAGCTTGGTTGGCTTGTGGGACTCCCGAAGCAGCTGAGGTGTACCGGCAGGCCAAACGGAATGCAGCTCGGGTGGTTGCTGAAGCAAAAACCCGGGTATGGGAGGAGTTTGGTGAGGCCATGGAACAAGACTTTCGGTCGGCCTCGAAGACATTCTGGCAAACTGTCCAGCGGCTCAGGAGGGGAAAGCAGCTCCCTGTCCACACTGTGTATGGTGCGGATGGGGCGCTGTTGACTTCGACTGGGGACATCGTCGGGCGGTGGAAGGAATACTTCAAGGATCTCCTCAATCCCACTGATACGCCTTCCACAGAGGAAGCAGGGTTTGTGGACGAGGGGGATGACTCGCCTACCACAGGGGCTGAGGTTGCCAAGGTGGTTAAAAATCTCCTTGGTGGCCGGGCCCCGGGGGTGGACAAGATTCGCCCTGAGTACCTCAAGGCCCTGGATGTTGTAGGGCTGTCATGGTTAACACGCCTCTGCAACATTGCGTGGAGGTCGGGGGCAGTGCCTTTAACATGGCAAACCGGGGTGGTGGTTCCTCTCTTCAAAAAAGTGGACCGGAGGGTGGCCTCCAACTTTAGAGGGATCACACTCCTCAGCCTCCCTGGGAAGGTCTATGCCAAGGTACTGGAGAGGAGAGTCCAGCCGTTGGTCAAACCTCGGATTCAGAAGGACCAGTGTGGTTTTCGTCCTGGCCGTGGCACATCGGACCAGCTCTTTACCCTCTCGAGAATTCTCGAATGTTCGTGGGAGTTTGCCCAACCAGTTTACCTGTGACTTTGTGGACAAATGAAGGCATTTGACCGCGTCCCTCGTGGTTTTTTGTGGGGGGTGCTCCGGGAGTATGGGGTATCGGGCTTGTTGTTACGAGCTATTCAGTCTCTGTACGACCGTTGTGAGAGTTTGGTTCGTATTGCCAACACTCGGTCGGACTCATTCCCAGTGAGAGTTGGACTCCGCCAGGGCTGCCCTTTGTCAGCGATCCTGTTCATAATTTTTATGGACAGGATTTCTAGGCGCAGCCAGGGAATGGATGGTGTCATGCTTGGTGACCACAGGATCTCATCTCTGTTGTTTGCAGATGATGTTGTCCTGTTGGCTTCATCCAGCAATGACCTACAGCTCTTGCTGGGACGGTTTGCCGCTGAGAGTGAAGCGGCTGGGATGAAAATCAGCACCTCCGAGTCCTGCCCCAAGTGGAGGGGTTTATGTATCTTGGGGTCTTATTCACAAGTGAGGGGAGAATGGAGCGAGAGATTGACAGACGGATTGGAGCAGCATCTGCAGTGATGCGGACGTTGTACTGGTCTGTTGTGGTGAAGAGGGAGCTAAGCTCTAAGGCAAAGCTGTCGATTTACCGGTCAGTCTACGTTCCTACCCTCACCTATGGTCATGAGCTTTGGGTAATGACCGAAAGAATGAGATTGCGGATACAAGCGGCTGAAATGAGCTTTCTTCATAGGATTGCTGGACTCACCCTCAGAGATAGGGTGAGGAGCTCAGTCATCTGGGAGAGGCTCAGAGTAGAATCACTGCTCCTCCACATTGAAAAGAGCCAGTTGAGGTGGTTTGGGCATCCGATCAGGATGCCATCTGGACGTCTCACACTTGAGGTGTTTTGGGCATGTCCGATTGGGAGGAGACCCCGGGGCAGACCCAGGACTCGCTGGAGAGACTATGTCTCCCAGCTGGTCTGGGAACGCCTTGGTATCCTCTCTGAAGAGCTGGAGCAGGTGGCGGGGGAGAGGGAAGTCTGGGCTTCTCTGCTTGAACTGTTGCCTCCGCGACCCGGACCTCCGGAAAAGCGGTAGAAGATGGATGGATGGATGGATGGATACTTGAACTCCTCCACTTGGGGCAGGAGCCTGTCCCCAACCCGTAGAGGACAATCCACCTTTTTCCGGCTGAGGACCATGGACTCGGACTTGGAGGTGCTGATTCTCACAATCCAACTTAAATCATGCCTTGTACATGTCATCACATATACAGTATTAGGCTCCCCACTATCTCACGATAATATCGTGGATCTACAGGTTCATCATCATCTTTGAAATTAAGCTTCTGCTCAGATGCCGTTTGTCTAAGTTTACAATCAGTCATGCCAACCCTGTCAAGTATCTTGTGAATGTATTTCTTTTGATCCATCCTGACCTGTCCTTTCTCTTGTGTTAAGTCAATGCCCAAAAAATACCTCAGTTTTCCCATATCCGTCAAGTTGAATCTTTTCCTTAGCATTTCTTTCACATTGTTTAGTGAGTCTTTGCTGTCAGCTGCAATTATAAGATCATCAACCCATATCACTAGTATTACTCTTTCTCTTTCAGTTTGCCTGCTGTACACACACCTGGAGTTTATTCCAATTTCTGCCTGCTTGTTTTAGGCCATATAGGGACTTGTTTAATTTGCATACCAACTTTTCCCCTGTTTTTGACTTTATCTGAAAACCTTCTGGTTGCTCGATATAAATCTCACAGTCAATGGAAGCATGTAAGTATGCCGTTTTAACATCCATTTGATGTAGCTCCAAGTCATATTGTGCCGCCATCTGCATTAAGCTGTGCACCGACGTCATGTCTGCTGTTGGAGAAAATGTCTCCTTATAGTCTATCCCTTCAACCCGCCTGTAACCTTTTGCTACATATCTGGCTTTATGGATCTCTGAACCATCTGCATTCTCTTTTAATGCATACACCCACCTACCCCCCACTGTATGTTTATTCTCTGGGAGTGGGCATAAGGTGAAGGTGTCATTTTCCTTGAGAGAGTTAAACTCCTCTTTCATTGCCTCTATCCACTTTTCTGACTCTGCTGATCTCACAGCTTCTCTAAAAGTTTGTGGAATGCCACAAGTTGCCCTGTAACAGTAGTGAATGTCAAATGATGAATCATCCTCACATTCAACTCTGCATTCATAATCTGTCAGGTATTGCGGGGGTTTTCTCTCCCTATTTGATGTCCGAATAGCCTGACTGTCCTCTTTTTGCGTCACTTGGGCTCCCTCATTGTGTTTAGGCTCTGCACCTTGAACTTCTTGTTCGTTAGGAGAATGAACTGTCTGGTTGTTTTTTTCCTGCATTATTTGAACTTCCTTTGTTCCTCTGCTCCCTGGCATAAAGGGTCTGTACCACTGTTCATCTAAGCTCTCATCAGACACACCTGGCTCTGTTTGTGTCTGGTTTTTGGCTGTATTTTTAGTGATAAGCTTCATCAACCTGTGTCTTAGGACTTTTTCTGTCTCAGGGTAAATATATTAGGTATGCAGGGCTATTTCGGTCATAACCTACAAATACTCCTTTGTCACATTTTGAGTCAACCTTTTTCTTATCCTGTTTGTATGTATAACATACAGAACCAAATGCTCTCATCCTCGCAAGGTTGGGTTTTCTCCCTGTTAACATAAAATAAGGTGTCTGACCCGTGGGTTCGTTGTAACACCTATTGTGGATCACTGCAGCAGTCATTACAGCATAGGTCCATAACTCCTTCGGTAGTTTGCTTTCAATGAGCATACACCTAGCCTTCTCAAACAATGTTCTCCCGCTCCTCTCAGCTGTTCCATTTTGATGTGGTGAATATGGTGCTGATCTTTCATGCTTTATAGCGTTTTTGCTAAGTAGCGACTCAAAGCTGTCTGCTGTAAATTCAATGCCATTATCAGATCTAATGCATTTTATCTTCCCATAAGGGGTTGTATCTGCAATGAATTTTTCTGTCGCTATTGTAGTGCCACTCTTCGTCTTTAGGAAATACACAAACATAGCGCCTGAGTAGTCATCTGTGAACGCTAGGACATATTTATATCCCTCTTTTGTTTCAGGCTCTATTGGGCCAGCTAGATCAGTGTGTATTAACTCCAATGTGGCCTTTGCCCTTACATCTGGTTCTCGTTTTCTGCGCTGGGTAAACTTTCCCTGTATGCAAATCTCACAGCTTGGGGTATGTTTACTGTTTTTACCTTTTATCTTCATTCCTTCAACAACTTCCTCTAACTTTAGTATGTCCCTGTGATTACAGTGTCCTAATATCTCATGCCACGTTTGCATATCATTACATCCATTACACATATCATCAGGTTCTCTATCAACAGTGTTTAGATAATACAATCTGTCACACACTTTTATATTAAACCTGGTACCATTTTTGTGGATGAGTTGGTCTTGCCCCTGTTGAAAGTTCACTCTTGCTCTGTTGGCCGTGGCAGACTTGACTGAGAATATCCTGTGGAAAAGATGGGATGTATAGCGCCCCCTTCAGTGTTGCATTCACTTTGCGTCCTCCACTGTCGTGTAAGTAGATCTCAGCATCCCCCCTCTTTAAAGCTTCACCGCTGGTCCGTGCGCCGTCAGCCAACTCTATGATGTGTTTATTCGGCTGGAATGACTCATCAAATCTTTTAAACTTGTCCAGGTCTCTGATTATGTGGGACGTCGCTCCCGTGTCCACCATCAAACCACTTTCTCTCAATCCGCTGACGTTGCTTTCACTTAGTTTAAAAGCAAATGTTTCATCCTCGTCCGTCGCTTGCTTCACTCCGCCCTTTGTCTTTCGCCTGCAGTCTTCGTCCTCGTGGTTCGTCGCTTGCTTCACTCCATCCTTTGTCTTTCGCCTGCAGTCTTCATCCCGGTGTGTGGGGCTCTTGCAGTAACTGCACCACCGTCTCTGCGCCGTGTGCCCACTGGAACATGCCCGTGCTTTGTGGCCCTTTCGGCAACAATTGTAGCACGTTATTGCTTCTTTTTCTCCGTGCCTCGCCTCGGCTGGGTGGCTCCTCGTCTTCATCACACTGTTGTCTCCCGAAGTGGCATTAAACTTTTCAGGGCTCTCATAGTCTCTGAGCTTTGTTTTAAAGTCACTGAAAGTCATTCTGTCATCGTTGTGTGTTACGAATATGGCGAATGGCTTGAATGATTCTGGTAAACCCTTTAGAAGCATGGCGATAGTCAGCCCATCACTTAATGTCTCTCCTGCACTTCTCAATGCGGTGATAGCGGTCTCTGCTCTGATAACATAGTCAGTCACAGTTTCTTCTGCCTTTTTCTGCAGTGAAGTCAGTTCTGTGTAAAGACTAATTATTCCTGGTTTTCCTCTTCCTGCATAATGTTCTCTTAATATTTTAAATGCTTTCCTACCGTCATCCGCGGCATCTCTGATGACAAGGGAGAGGCTCTTATCGTCCAAAAACTGAATAAGCTCCGCGTAGGCTTCTTCATTTTTCGCATTATCGGTTTCCACGCTGGCCGCTGCATTTTCTCCCTCTGGTGCTCTTGGTTCATTCAGCACTGTGTCCTTTAGGCCTAGCGTCCGCATGTGGCCTAGAAATCTGCTTTCCCACAGCTCGTAATTTCTCTCATCTCCATCGAAATATACTGTAACCTGCTCCACCGGCTTCCGGTATCCTTCCTGGACCCATAACCTGTTGAGGTTGACATTATAAAGGATCGGATAACCGTAGAGTGTGGTTAACTAATAGAGGAAAAACACATAGTAGCCAGAACTCTCTTGAATACACGCACTCTTTTTTTTATCTTCTTTCTTTCTCTCTCCTTCTCTCCCAGACTGCAATGCGTGCTGCAAGCACGTCATCACTTCCGATTTGAGGTCCCATATGCCGAAATAGAGGGGACGTGACTTAGGCTCTCTATTATTTCCATTATACCCCAAGGTTTTACACTGTCCTTTTTTTTTTTTTTTATTTAAGTTTTTGTAAAGGGTATACAGGTCGTTACAGCAATGCATTGTTTACATTTTCATCACATGTTCCCTTATTTTCTGATATCTGACAACATTGGAAGATTAATTCTTACAACACCCCTTTTTTTTTTTTTAAAGTGAAAGAAAAAGTGAAATTAAAGAGAAAAAAACAAAAAACAAATAACAAAAAAACAAACCAGTAAAAAACAAACAAAAAGAAAAAGTAAGTAAATAAAGATAAAAGAGCATCTGAGTAGTGATGGAACAAAGAGCGGAACCATTATTGAAATGGTATTTGTCAAAGATTAGATCTAATGGAAGACACATATGCGGTCCAGGGTTGCCAAAAGTTCATGAACCCATCCATGTCCTGTCTCAGTGTGAATGTCAACTTTTCCATCGAGTAAATGTCTTGGATCACGTTAGTCCAATCTTCAGGTGTAGGACAGTCCTTCAACATCCATTTTTTAGTTAGAGCTTTTTTGCTTGCCAATATTAAAACATTGAATAAGTATTTTTCTCCTCGTCTTTCCAGTGAGTCCGGTAGTAAACCCAAATACAAAGTTACAAAAGAAAAGGGAACTGTAATTTTGAATATTTTCCCCAATATTGTCTGTACCTTGGTCCAATATTGGTGGATAACTGGGCATGACCAAAACACATGAAAATGATTTGCAGTCTTTTCACCACACAAGCGCCAACAGTTCAATCCCTTATGGGTAAATTTGTTTTGTGCAGGTGTTCTGAAAAATCTTGCCAAGTTTTTCCATCCAAATTCTCTCCACTGCAGGGATGAGGTACTTTTCCATTGCTGTTTATTTAGCTTTTCCCATATTTCCAGTTGTAAAGTGAAATTCCCCTCTTTTTCCCATCTCTCTTTTATATAAGATGTGTTGTCTCCTTTTAAGTCTTGAAGACCTTGGTATATTTTAGAAATGTATCTGATCCCTGGGATCCCTTTATATGCCATTAAGAAGACCTTCAGAACACCTGACTGGGCCCTTTCCAAAACCTCCTTTTTAAGTATATTGTTTATGTGGTGTCTAAGCTGGAAGAACCTGTAAAGGTCTTGATTTATTAGGCCTTGTTTTTTCAAATCTTCAAAACTTCTTAAGATTTGCCCTTTAAAAAAATCGTAATATTTTATCAGCCCTTTCTCCTTCCACTTTTTAAATCTGGTGTCTGTTTTATTAGGAGTAAAGTCCTGATCATAGGCAATCCATTGCAGAAGTCGATAGGGCTCTTTAGTTTGATTCTCTCTGACTATCTTAAACCAAATTTTTAGCGGGGTCTCTATCCACGGGTTAGTGTTATTCAAAAGCTTAGGTAAGGCATTGTTCCCTATTATCGCCTGTAGGGGGATGTCACTTGTTATTTGGCATTCGATCTCCTTCCATTGTGCAGTGTAGACTGGGTTACATATCTCTACTAAAGTTTTAATTTGTGCGGCTTTAAAGTAGTCCCTGATATTTGGCAGCGCGAGCCCACCTTTGTCTTTGTTTAGCTGTAGGGTTCTATATCTGATTCTAGGTCTCTTGCCCTGCCATATGAATCTTGAGATCCTTCTGTCCAGCTCCTGCCATGTTTTTTTGGGAGGTTCTACCGGTATTGTTTGGAAAAGGTATAGAAGACGTGGAAGTATATTCATTTTGACTGCTTCAATTCTTTGTGCAGTACCCAAGAATGGTATCATATTCCATCTTGCTAGGTCAGATTTTATTTTTGTCACCAGTGGATCATAGTTTAGTGATATAATTTTGTTGAGTTGTTTCGGGATATTGACCCCCAGATATTTCATAGATTCCGACTCCCAGTTAGTTTTGAGTTTGCTTAGTGAATAATGATTTGGGTCATAGTTGAATGTTAAAACTTGGGTTTTATGCATGTTTAATTTGTATCCCGATAAATCTCCATACTCTGAAAAAACTGAGGTTAGTTCTGGTAAAGAAGTGTTCGGCTGCCCTAGGTATATTAAAATGTCATCAGCAAAGAGTGCTATTTTATGTTCCTTCTGACCAAGTGTAATACCTTGAATTTTTTGGTTTTGTCTTATCCAATGGCTCAGAGGTTCTATGAAGATTGCAAAGAGCAGTGGAGACAGGGGGCAGCCCTGACGACATCCTCTTTCCAGTTCAAAAGATGATGATAAATTACCGTTAATCCTTATTTTAGCTGTTGGTTTTTTATATAATGCCTGTATAGTTCTAATGAAGTTGTTATGAAAATTGAAACTGGATAAGATTCTATATAGAAAAGACCAGTCAACCGAATCGAATGCTTTTTCAGCATCTAATCCCAATATGACTGCATTTAAGTTATATTTTTTTATATGATGAATTATGTGTAAAGTGCGTCGAATGTTGTCTTGTGTCTGTCTTTGTCTTATAAAACCTGTTTGGTCTAAATGAATTAGGTCTGTCAGTATATTTTCTAACCTTTTGGCAAGGATAATGGTAAAAAGCTTATAGTCCTGATTTAGTACACTGATTGGTCTGTAGTTGGAGCACTCTAGTTTATCCTTTTCAGGTTTAGGTATAACTGCAATGACCCCTTCTCTCCAGGAGGGGGGGATTTCCCCTGTGTGGAGGACATAATTAAATGTTTTCAGGAGGAGAGGAGATAGTTGCTGTTTAAAGGTTTTGTACCACTCTGCTGTATAGCCATCAGCTCCTGGGGATTTGTTAGCTTTAAGTTTCATAATTGCTTTTTCCAATTCTTTAGGATGTATTTCTGACAGTAGTGTTTTATTTTGTGACTCCGTAAGTTGGGGAAGGTTTAATGTGTTTAGGAATGCCTCGGATGCGTTTTTATGTTTTTTGTGGGAGTATAAGTTCTTATAGTAATTCTCGAAGCTTTTAAGAATATCCTGAATTCTGAATTTTATTTCCTTTGATACTGGGTCTCTGATTTTGTAGATTGCTCTTTCTGTTTGATGGTTCCTCAATTTATAGGCTAGCAATTTTGCCGATTTACTGCCTGCTTCATAGTATTTTTGTTTCAGAAATGTAAGTTTCTTCTGGATTTCTATTGTGTAGATCTCATTTATTTGGTTTTTAATTTCCTTAATCTTGAGCGAGTCAGTAGAATGAGTGTTGCCTTTGTGTTCTTTTTCTAGGTTCCTAAGTTCTGACTCTAATGTGGATAGTTTTTCTTGTCTTAGTTTCTTTTGGGTTGCCAGTTTTGCAATAATCTTTCCTCTTATTACAGCTTTGCATGCATCCCACAGTATTAAAGGGGATACTTCTCCATTATCGTTATCTTCCAAATATCTGAGAATATCTGATTCTAATTCATCTTTCAATGGTCCTTTCAGGACATTTGAATTTAACCTCCAAGAAAATGTATTATTTGTGTATTTTTGGATATTTAAGTCCATGTAGATCGGACTGTGGTCGGAGAGATCCATCAGTCCTATTTTACATGTTTTTACTCTTCCAATGTCTCTATTAAACATAAAAAAATAGTCAATCCTTGAGTAAGATGAATGTGGAGTTGAGTAAAATGTATAGTCTTTTACACTGGGGTTGAGTTCCCTCCACACGTCACAGATTCCCATTTCTTTTAGTAGCATCCGAGTCTTCCTGTTTTGGGTGTTATTTTGATGTGGGGAATTACCAGAAGCATCCCAGTATGGATTCAGTCTAAGATTGAAGTTCCCACCACATATCACTAAACCTTGAGCTTTAGTTATCATTAGGTCGAATACATTTTTATAAAATTTCCAGTTAGCCCCTGGGGGAGCATACACATTCAGCAGGGTGATATCTTCTCCCTCTAGCCGCCCAGTTACCAAACTGTATCTCCCTTCTTTATCTTTGTGTTCTGATTTTTTTTCAAATGTAATTTTGGTTGATATCAATGTCGCTACTCCCCTCCTCCTCCCTGATTTATATGAAGATGAAGAGATCATTTTAAACCCTTGTCTACTGAGTTTATTGTGTTCCACGTCTGTTAGGTGGGTTTCTTGTAAAAATATTATTCCTGCTTTGTCTTTTTTCATTTTGCCTAGAATCTTGGATCTTTTAACTGGATTCAGGATTCCTTTTACATTATATGAAATTATTTTGGTTACACCCTGTTTCTCCATTGTGTTGTTTTGTTTAGTATAACTGTGTGGTGGCCCTCATTTGTGCTACTCAGAAACTGAAAGAACATTAAAAACAAGAAAAACATTAAGAACATAGTGTAAAAAACTTTAAAACAAAAAGCTGTCATAAGAACTTCCTGAGCTGAGGTCTTTTTAAAGACCCTGGAAGAGCCTTGATGGAGTGAAGGCCCTGAGGGAAATTCCTCAAACTCTGTTACGTGTTGAGGGCCCTCTCTTACCACTGAAAGTTGTCCCATGCTTTTAACGTGAGTTTCAGAACCCAATCCAAACTTGTAATGATTTTTTTTTTTTTCCTTTTATGCCTAAACCCTGTGAAATTGTGTGCACCCTCCCACCCCCATCACATCAAACATTCACGCAAAAACAGTATTTGTTAGTATGAGGAGAACATGTGGATTATTGTCACATTTCTATTTTAACAAGTTTTTTTTTTTTTATTACAAAGACTTATTTGTTTCAAATAATATGATTGTTCCATGAAATGTTTTACCACATGCTGAATATGCATCTCCTTTAATGTTTGTTACCTTGTATGAGGGGGGTTGGATGTGCGGATTGATTCAAGAGAAAGGAAGAAAAAAAAAAGGTCGCTATTCCAACCTGAAAACGGATAGTTTATCCGCGACGCTCTGGCGCTGGGTTTCCCGCTGCTGGTCCGTGGATTTTGAGGGTCTTTGTGTTGTCCATGTTTGCGCTTTGATCTTCTCACTCGGGTCTGCTGCGGGTTTAAATACCGTTACCGGGAGGCCTCTTTTCGCCATGTCAGCTGTTGCTTCTTCCGCCGAATTATAGAGACACGTTTCATCGCCGTAGAAGACCCTTAACTTCGCAGGAAATGGAGTCTGAAAGCGCAATTTCTTCTCTCTTAACACCTTTTTCGCGTCATTGTATTCCCTGCGCTTTTTAAGGACCTCCGGGGCGTAATCGTGTTCCACGTAGACTTTTCTCTCCTGGTGCATAAATCCTTTTTTCTGCCAGGCCAGTCTTACAACCTCTTGTTTTATTTTGAAATTGGAAAATCTTACCAACACCGAACGTGGGGGCGCTTCCGCCGCCGGCCTAGCGGCTAATGAACGATGTGCCTTTTCTATCTTCAAGTCGGTGGTTTGTGGAATATCCAATTTCTCTCTTAGTAAGGATTCCACGCATTCTGCCATTGAGTTAAAACCATTTTCGGTTCCTTCTATCAGACCATGAATTCTTATGTTGTCTCTTCTTTGTTTTCCTTCTTGGTCGGTTAGCTTAGCCTCTATAGCTGCTTGTCTTTTGCGTAGGTCTAGCACAGAATCTTCGAGCACTTTTATTCGATCCTCTGTTTCCAAGATTCGGTTCTCGGCCTGGTCCACTCTGCTGTTTGTCCTTTTCAATTCTTCTCTGAATTCCCGAAATTCGGCCGTAACTTCTCGGCGAAATCGTCGTAGCTCCTCAAATAGTGATTTCAGGCTAACCCTTTTGTTAGCTATCACCAGTTCCTCGTCTTCTGAACGGAGATCTTCCAGTTCAGATTCTCCGGCCGATACGTGTCCTGGCCTGGAGAATTTCAGTTTCTTCTGTTTTCCTTTAGACATGATGATTTTGTCTTTTGATTTTCACTCCTCCAAAAATCCGTTAAGTTTGATTTTCAAGGTGTTATCCTGGATTGGGTCTGAGAGCTTCAGTGTTAAGCTGCAGTCGCCATGGTGTCCAGACCGGAAGTCCCTACACTGTCCTTTTGACCAATTAAACACACCCCTGTCTCCAGTGATGGTTCATTGGGGCTTTTACATGCTCTCATTGAGCCAGTTTTACTTTAGTTAACTTAGGCTAGCTCTGACAGCCAATGTTAACAGGTAACATTAGCATGGCATTAGCCATATATCGCAGCAGTGGTAAAAGAGAGAGAGAGAACTGGGTGAACTGGGGCTAATTAACTCTTTGGCATTTAAAGAAACAGTCACTGAAACAGATCAGTATGAATAAGGGTATTGAAGATCAGTTCTGTAATATCTAAACCCTGAGGTATTTTGACCAAAGTGTGTCACATCCATTTCATTACCAATTCTGTAAATGGGAGCTGTGTCAACATATAAAAAGAAAAAGTGCATAATAATGTATATCAAAAATAAAATATTTTAAATAAGAGCATGAAGTATTATTAAAATATATAGGACTTTACAAATGAAGATATTTCTGGAGCAGCATGACTAATGTTAGGCCATTTTATTCCTTGGATTCCTTTGTTTTACCTTCCTAAAAAAGGTAAAATACACACCATAGAAGGGAAATCATAAAACTCTGCCTTCTTTTTCTTCTTCTTTTGACTGCTCCCCTTAGGGGTCGCCACAGCAGACCATCTGCCTCCATCTCACCTTATCCCTTGCATCTTCCTCTGTAACACCAACCCTGTCCATGTCCTCCTTCACTATATCCATGAATCTTTTCTGCAGTCTTCCTCTTTTTCCTCCTGTCTGGCAGCTCCATCTTCAACATCCTTTGTCCAATATATCCACTCCTCTGCACACGTCCAAACCATCTCAGCCTTGCCTCTCTTACTTTGTCTCCAAACCACTCGACCTGAGCTGTCCCTCTGACATACTCATTTCTAATCCTGTCCCTCATAGTCACTCCCAGTGAGAATCTCAGCATCTTCACCTATGCCACCTCCACCTCTGTCTCCTGCCTTTTTTGTAAGTGCCATTGCCTCCAAACCATACACCACAGCAGGCCTCACTACCATCTTATAAATATTCCCTTTCACTGTAGCTGCTATCCTTTTGTCACAAATCACCCCGGACACTCATCTCCACCCACTCCACCCTGCCTGCGCTGTGCACTCTCTTCTTCACTTAGCTTGTCAACTGTCCATTGCTTTGGATGGTTGACCCCAGGTATTAAAACTCTCATCTACCTTCACTACCTCTACTCCTTGCATCTTCACCGTTACACCTGCCTACCTCTCATTCACACACGTGTATTCTTTCTTGCTTCTACTGACTTTCTTCTTTCCAGAGCATACCTCCCCCTCTCCAGGTATTCTTCCCTATGCTCTCATTACAGATCACAATAATGGTCAGCAGAGCATTTTATAGCATAATTTGGGCTACTCTGCTTGGACTGCTGCCCGCAGACCCAAACCTCAGGATAACCAGTAGAAGATGGATGGATGGAGGTAAATGCAGCAGCAACTGTATACAACATTAAGACATTATATTCAAGACGTTATATGTCAAAGTATCTAAAAGTATAAATTAGGATCAATTTTCTTAATGCCAATATAAAAATCCTAAATACATTTAATTTTTAATGGGAACACCAAAGTAATGCTCTCCTCTCAACAGCTGCAGCATCACAACCATTCAGTGATGCTGCCTGGGACCTTGGCCAACAGCGGGTGCCGCAGCACTCCCAGGACTCCACTTCATAGGTTGACCTGCAGCCTTCTTCCACTTTGCACCCTGTGCTGTTTGGCATCCCTGGAGTTGACATTTTATACATTAGTATTACTAGCAGCTGAAAGAAGAAGAAGAGTTTGAGTTTTAAAAAAAATCCCTTTATTGCACAATTCAAAAATGCAAGAGCACCGAAAGAAGAAGAAGAAGAAGAAGAAGAAGCAGAAGAAGAAGAAGAAGCAGAAGAAGAAGAAGAAGAAGAAGAAGAAGGTGGTCATGGATTCAGTCTCAATAAGTCTGAACACACAGAAGAATGACTAGAGAAGTCAGATGGGATCCAACAAACCCAGACAAGGAGGGAGGAAATGAGGGTAAACTGAGAGCTGTGAAGATTAGGATTGTTGGGATTGGAAGTTATGTTTGTTTGCACACCTGTGTACAGTGTCTCATTTTTAAATCTTTCATCCTCTATTTCTGAGGAGATGCTTCTTCTGTATTGCATGACAGCATGAATCCCTACAGGCTGTGATTCAGAATTAAGTCGAAGAGAGCAGGAACAAGAGGCAGACTGGAAGTGACAGTGTCATCCCAGGAATCTCACTCACATGGTTTAGCATCAGGTATCATAGTCACTTGTGACCTTAAGCCTTCACTGTGACTGCTGTTATTGGCTGCTAGTGCCACACTGTGACCCCCTCACCAGTGTGAAAGGGGACACCAACTCCTCGGGAGGTAACTTTATACAAGGAGAAGCTTCAATTTCCCTTTGACACATGGGACAGCATCAGGGATTTAATGAAAAATCTTTAGCGATACCAGAAAAATGACTAAAAGATCATAAGCTACAACTTATGACTAACCTGTAAAACGTCCTTTGAAGAGACCAAAAAGAGATGTTTTTCTTCTCCAAAACAAGTGATCCTTTATTTCCGCTCTTTCTTCCCTACCAAGAACCCCCCCCCCCCCATCCCCAATTTGCATCTGGGAGGGCCCTTTCACCTCTCCTCTCTTTTTCACTTCCCTCCTTCTCGTCCCTTCCAGACTGTATAAATATCTGCGAGCTGTTGGGGAGAGCTCAGTGTTACAGACCTGTTCACGCACAGAGGGCAGAGAGCGAGAGAGAAAGAGCAACATAGAAGAGAAGCATTAATAAGAGCTGCAGGAAATCAAGAGATCTGAGGAGGAAAGAGAAAGTCATCACCTCAAATTGAGAATTAGTTCAAGTTTAAAGGATAATTCCTAAAAAAAAAAATTAGAGGAAGACAGGATTGAAAGGATTTTAGAGTAAATTGTGTGGAAGGTCTCAAACATGCTCCTTCTTCTCTCAGTCTGTGTATTCAGTCTTCTGCTCCAAGGAGAAGCGCAGGACCGAGCTTCTCTGTGGAGAGGAAATGACCGAAACGGCCGATGTCAATACACCTTCACAGTACCCAGCCCAGTCGAGGCCAGCTGCCCGCAAACCGGAGGTCCAGAGGTGGAGAACCTGAAGGCCAGACTGAACCTGCTGGAGGTCCTCGTGTCACAGCTGACTGGAGGTTCCCAGCGTCCAGGAGTTCAACCAGGATCCACAGCCAACAGGGCTCAGTCCGATCTTCAGGAGGCGCTGAACAGAGTCATGGGAGAGAGGAACCTGCTGCAGGGGGAGAAGGAGCGTCTGGAGAGGGAGCTGGAGGGGCTTCAGTTCAGGATGGAAGAGATGAGGAGGGAGACGGAGAGGCTAAGGAGCAGACCTTGTCCTCAGCAGACTCCAATGGTGCAACCCAGCCCCCCTTTGCAGGACAGGGTCCCAAAGAGACCAGGAGGTGGTAAGAGATACATTGACCACTTTAAAACCAAATACACACATTTCAAACTTGGATATCATTTATTGGTTATTTCATTTGTGAGTATTTAAGTTAAAAATTTTAGCTTTAATCTGCAGACAAATTTTCTTTTTTAAAGATGCAGAATTAAATGACCCAAATGCCTGCAAAACAAGGTGTCATTCAGCTTAAATATTTAGTGTTAGAATAATAATGGATTACCTGCAGCACAGAAGTCAGTGAAGTATGCAATAAAGTATGGGGCCACATGCATGGGATTGTATACGTGAAGGTCATGCACAAGTCATCTTAAAGACAAGAAATAGGCAGTTAAGGTGTGGACATGCGTCAGTGATGCACACCTGTTTGTGTGTGTTTGTGTTTTAATGTTTTGGTTGCCCCGTCAGCCTGGAAAGACAATCATCTCAGGTTTCTCTGCCTTCCCACTTTCTGCTGTGCATTTAGGGCTGATGGAGGCATGCCAGGAACGTGGGATCTGCTTTGTATTTATGGGGCAGAGCCTGCTCTCTTTATGATTGGTGTTTCCCTCAGCATATCCCAGTTGGGGGTGGGTAGGGGTTACTGAAATGTGATGCACTTTCTGGAAGCGGTGGTTCCACTGCCCAGGTCTCATCTCAGGGCTTTTGGTGACGCCTGGTGGGTTAAGAGGTTTTTTTTGGGGGGGTGGGAAACATTATCCACTCAGGGGTTAGAGGGCTCCACAGAAGATTGGAGTCACCTCAGAGGCATTCCTCAGCTATTCTGTTTGCAGTGGCTGAAAATCCATCTAATTGGCCCTGGTGTTTTCAGCTATCATGTCTCCCCGTTACACTTTTTCATAGCCATCAGCAGTAAATCCTTCCTTACTAATTCCTGTCAATCATCTCCACTCCGCTCCCTCTGCAGCAGAACAGTTGATATGCTCCATCTCCTGCCTGCTTCAGGCTATCTGCTGAGCTCCTCACGTTTGCACCTGCAGGCTAAAGTACACAGAGCAGGTCCCTTAAGGGCGACCGACAGATGTCCAATACATCAGAGTCAGGGGTAAAGAGATAAATGTCAAACCAGTTTAAGAGTGAGGAAACTCTGACAGGAAAGATTTTTATTGTTTACAAGTCAAGCTGTGTTCATGGACTGTCATAATACCTGCCACTCAAAGTGTACGAGCTGATGTTACTGCGGTTATTTTACAAGTTTAAACATAGATACAGTGGATATAAAAAGTCTACAAACCCCTGTTCAAATGCCAGGTTTTTGTGATGTAAAAAAATGAGACCATGATAAATCAATACCATCCACCATTTTTGTGACCATATAACCTGTACAACCCAATTGAAAAACAAACTGAAATCTTTTAAAGGGAAAAATAAAAAAATAAAAAAAACTACAAAAACCTGGCTGCATAAATATGCACACCCTGTTATAACTGGGGATGTGGCTGTGTTCAGAATTAACCAATCACATTCAAACTCATGTTAATGGGAGTCAGCACACACCTGCCACCATTTAAAGTGCCTCTGATTAACCCCAAATAAAGTTCAGCTGTTCTAGTAGGCTTTTCCTAACCTTTTTTTAGTCACATCTTTAGGGCTGTAGTTAACGACTATTTTATGGCTCGGGTAATCACCCACTCTAATTGAAGATTACTCGAGTCATCTGATACTTTTTTTTTAAAGAAACTTGCATTGACCAACATTTGCAGAGCTTTCTTTCCTAAAGAGCAGTAGTAATTGTACCAAACAATAAAACAGGTACACATTTATTGCAATGTTTATTGCAATATTTATTGCATAGAACTTGACTTTAAACGGTACGTTACACCATAAAGTTCCTTTCGCTAGCTGTTAGCATCTGTTAGCATCCGCCATTAGCATCCGGATGCTAACGGTGGTGGCTATATGTTCTTTAGTCATATGAGCATAATCAACGTAGCTGACTACATTCTATTGATCTTAATTTTAAATCTCAATCACATACCTTGTCTCGGGTGTGCTGGTTGTGCATGATGTGGGGTGCTTTCTGCCGAGACACTGTAACATCCAACATTGTAGCATGCTAGCTCACCACTCGGCTTTACCATATACACACTGCACAATGATTTCTTTCAACTTGAGCTTGAAATGAGTACAGACTTGAGTTACTTTTGTCATTTTTTAAAAAATTTTCTTTATCTTTGCCGGCCCGTCACTATGCCACTCTGCCATGGCACTGTTAAACAAATCTGCATTTTGTTTAGGTAGCGTGACCGGAAGAAGGTCGCACTGGAAGGTCATATAGACTGGAAGTGCTGCATTAAACGACACGTCGACGCATAACTTTTGGATTGAGAATTTTTTGTAACAGAATTATTCTAATTATTTGAGTTATCGTTGCAGCCCTACACATCTTACAGCACAAGCCATGGTCCGCAGAGAGCTTCCAAAGCATCCATGGTCCACAGAGAGCTTCCAAAGCATCAGAGGGATCTCATTGTTCAAAGGTATCAGTCAGGAGAAGGGTACAAAAGAATTTCTAAGGCATTAAATATTCCCTGGAACACAGTGAAGATAGTCATCATCAAGTGGAGAAAATATGGCACAACCGTGACATTACCAAGAACTGGACGTCCCTCCAAAATTGATGAAAAGATGAAAACTGGTCAGGGAGGCTGCCAAGAGGCCAACAGCAACACTGAAGGAGCTGCAGGAATTTCTGGCAAGTATTGGCTGTTTAGTACATGTGACAACAATCTCCCTTCCAGGGTGGCAAGACGGAAGCCTTATCTTACGAAGAAAAACATCCTAGCCCGGCTACATTTTGCAAAAACACATTTGAAATCTCCCAAACGCATGTGGGAAAATGCATTATGGTCTGATGAAACCAAGATTGAACTTTTTGGCCATAATTCCAACAGGTATATTTCAAACACAACACTGCGCATCACCAAAAGAACACCATACCTACAGTGAAGCATGGTGGTGGCAGCATCATGCTTTGGGGCTGTTTTTCTTCAGCTGGAACTGGGGCCTTATTCAAGGTGGAGGGAATTATGAACAGTTCCAAATACCAGTCAGTGTTGGCACCGAACCTTCAGGCTTCTGCTAGAAAGCTGAAGATAAAGAGGAACTTCATCTTTCAGCACAACAATAACCCAAAGCACACATCCAAATCAACAAAAGAATGGCTTCACCAGAAGAAGATTAAGGTTTTGGAATGGCAGAACCAGAGTCCAGACCTGAATCCTATCCAACATCTGTGGGGTGATCTGAAGAGGGCTGTGCACAGGAGATGCCCTCGCAGTCTGACAAATTTGGAACATTTTTGCAAAGAAGAGAGGGCAAATATTACCACATCAAGATGTGCCATGCTGATAGACTCCTACCCAAAAAGACTGAGTGTTGTAATAAAAGCCAAAGATGCTGTAACAAAGTATTAGTTTAAGGGTGTGCATATTTCTCCTGCTCCTTAACACCAGCAAAACCAAGGAGCTCATAGTGGACTACAGGAAGGAGAGGGAAGAGACACATGACCCCATCCATATCAATGGCATAGCTGTTGAACGTGTCCCCAGCTTCAAATTCCTGGGGACCCACATCTCGGAGGACCTGTCCTGGTCAGTTAACACCACCAGCCTGATCAAGAAGGCCCATCAGCACCTCTTCTTCTTGAGGACATTGAAGAAGAACCATCTGTCAACTGACATCCTGGGCAACTTCTACCGCTGCGTGATAGAGAGCACCCTGACCAACTGTATCACAGTCTGGTATGGGAGCTGCTCTGTAGCTGACCGCAAGGCGCTGCAGCGGGTGGTGAAAACCGCCCAACGCATCACAGGGACTCCACTTCCAGCTATAGAGGACGTCTACAGGAAAAGATGTCTGCACCGGGCACACAGCATTCTTAGGGACTCCAACCATCCTGCTCATGGACTGTTCCAGCTTCTCCCCTCCAGAAGACGTTTCAGAAGCCTTCGGACTAGAACCAGCAGGTTTAGGAACAGTTTCTTTCCAACAGCTGTCACGTTATTGAACTTAGTTCCCCGCTGACTCTCTTACAATCATCTTTTACCATCCTCACCTGTACATAACTGCATAACTACATAACTACATCTAACTTATTGCACATTATTTGCACATAACAGTACTTTTAACTTTCTGCACTGCTGCATATATTTGCATATATTTGCTTAAATTGCACATACTGTTAATTACCGTATATACTGCACTGCTGTCCTTTGCACTTCTGATTGGATGCTAAACTGTGTTTCGTTACCTTGTATTCATACATATGTAATGACAATAAAGTTGAATCTAATCTAATCTAATTTATGCAAACAGGTTATTGTAAGTTTTTTATTTTTCCCCTTGAAAGATTTCAGTTTGTTTTTCAATGGAGTTGTACAGGTTATAGGTCACATTAATGGTGGAAAAAGTTTTGAAATGATTTATCTTGGCCTCATTTTTTTACATCGCAAAAACCTGACATTTAAACAGGGATGTGTAGACTTTTTATATCCACTGTATTCACTTAGAAGGTACACTGTCCAAACGAACCAAGAGATATCCTCTGTAAAATGATGGGTGGCTTTTAAGTGTTTACACTTTGGCTAAAAAAGTGATTGGTAGCAATCAGTACGTCACTGTAATTTTCAAGTCTTTCAAATACAGACTTGCTATGGGGTGAGTACTGGAAAAACAGGGTTGTCCCCCCATGTTTTTTTTTCACTGTTTTTCCATTTTACCCTGTGTTTTTCCAGTATTTATAAGGTAATTATATCTGATGAAAGTTGAGGCATAATACATCCCATGCTTCAGTACTTACTCCTTACTTAACTCTGTTTTTTCATTCAGGATGCCACGGATGCCACGGCATTCAGGCATGACGTGGCATCCGTCATCCGTCCGTCTGTCCATCTACATTTCACAGGAATTGTTACTCCTCCTAGGTATTTTGACCTGCTCACCAAACTCACTCACAATGACTCTCAGGGGCGTCTGCATCCAGGTTGTGCTCAAGGTCAAGGCCAAAGGTCAGGAGAACTGGACACTTATGTGATTTCAGAAAAATTGCTGCTCCTCCTAGGAAATTACCTCAATGATTGCCAAACTCACTCACAATGATCCTCAGGTGGATCTGCATTGAATTTGTGCTCAAGGTGAAGGTCAAAGGTCAGTAGACCTGTGCACTTAGGTGATTTAATGAAAATTGCTACTCCTTCTAGGCAATTGCCCAGTGGACACCAAACTCACTCACAAGGATCCTCAGGAGGGTCTGCATCCAGGTTGTACTCAACATCAATATCAAGGTCAAAGGTCAGGAGATCTGAGCACTTACATGATTTTAGAAAAATCACTCCTCCTCCTAGACAGTTACCTCGATTCTCACCAAACTCACTCACAGTGGTCCTCTGGTGGGTCTGCATACAGGTTGAGGTCAAGGTCATTATCAAAGGTAAGGAGATCTGGGCATTTATGATTTCATGAAAAATGTTATTCCTCCTGGGCCACTGATCTTGACTTTAAGCACATCCTAAATGGGTCTGTATCTAGGCTGTGCTTAAGGTCAAGATCAACGGTCAGGAGATCTGAGCAATCCCGGGGTGATTTTGTCATGCTTGAATGAGCCACTCCGTCATTGATGGTCTGTTTTCACTGTCTTTACACTGTTTTAAACTTGATTTTTCCCCTGTTTTAGCTCAATTCGTCCATCCATCCACATTTCACGGTAATCGCTTCTCTTCTTAAACATTTGCCCTGATGATCCTCAAATGGGTCTGCATCCAGGTTGTCAAAGTCAGAGTTAAGGTCAAAGGCCATAAGATCTGGGCACTTATGTGATTTCAGAAAAACTGCTACTTCTCCTTGACAATTGCTCCAGTGGTCACCAAACTCACTAACACGGATCCTCAGGTGGGTCTGCATCCGGATTGTGTTCAAGGTCAGGGTCAAAGATCAGGAGATCTGGGCACTTATGTTAGCTCAGAAAAATCAATAATCTTCTTAGACGATTGCCCTAATTCTCAACAAATTCATGCACAATGATCCTCAGGTGGGTCTACATCAAGATTGTGCTCAAAGTCAGGGGCAAAGATGTGGAGATTTCAGATGATTTTATGAAAATTGCTACTCCTCTTAGGTGATTGCCCTAATTCCCAACAAACTCACACACAATGATCCTCAGGTTTGTCTGCATCCAGGTTGAGCTCAAGGTCAAGGTCACTGTCCAAGGTCAGGAGATCTGGGCACTTACGATTTCGTGAAAGTCATCTCTCTTCCAAGGTAATTACTCCAATGGTCGCCAAATTCATGTACAATGATCCTCAGGTGGGTCTACATGTATAGGCTGTGCTCTAGGCCAAGGTCAAGGGTCCAGAGATCTGAGCACTCCTGGTGTGATTTCATCAAGTCAGAATGAGCTATTCCGTCACTAACGGTGTGGTTTACACAGTTTTTTCCTGTTTTTACCCTTTTTTCCCTGTATGTATTTATAGGGTAATATAGGGTATATCAGGTGAAAGTTGAGGCATAATACAACCTTCATCCCAATACTTACTCCTCACTTACACTGTTAACAGGTTTTTCCCTGCTTTCCCCATTTTTGCAATGTTTTTACTGTTTCTTTCCTATTTTTACCCCTGTTTATAGTACAATTATATTAGATAAAAGTTGAGGTGTAATACAGCCAGTGTCCCAGTACTTACCCCTTGCTTCCTCTATTTTTACCCAGGTTTTTTTTAGTTTCTAACCCCTTTTTATCCCCCCAATTTTTTTCCAGTACTCATCAGGTAAATAGGTCAGATGAAAATCAAGGCATAACACAACACGTGCCCCAGTACTTACCCTTGTGTACTGTTTTTGCCCTGTTTTTTCCAGTACTTCCCCTGTAATTTGCAGGCTGTCTTATAAAACAATACCCCACATTCAAATAATAGTTCCATTGCAGTCTTAAAGTTGCTTCCTGATGAGAATGAATCCATGCGCCAAAGCAAATCCATTTCACTGTGTCTTTTACAAGATGTCTTTCGATTTCCTGAATGTGCAGTCAGCAGGAAATGCAGTCATAAATAATGTCTGTGAGATGCCTTTGCAGCAGGTAAAGAGACTGCAGTGTTCAGTCTTGTATCATAAATAAAAATCCACATGCAAAATGTTTTGGGTTGGATCCAAATGAGATACAGAGGCTCTGCTGAAGCCTTTTAGTTCGGGGTCGATTAGGTCGCAGTCTTTCACGCTTAGGCCCTCTGGGAAAAGAGGCATTTTTTGGTATTCTGCTCAGTGCCATCTCAAAAAAAAAAGAAAGCGAGAGGGAGGATATGAGGGCCCATATGGTACAAACCCCCATGAAGACAGAAGAAGAAAGAATGTGTTTACCTGTGGTGATGAACAGTTGTGCATAGCTGAGACTTGGCCATTAAACTCTTTGTCATGCTCAGACTACAGTGGACTCTTGTTTTACAAGGTTTTGGAAAACTTTTATGCTTAGAAGCAGCAACATCCCTTAAATTCATCATCTGCCCCGTTACCAGCCTTGCACTCCTCATCAACCCCAGGGATCAGCTTCAGCTTCCAGATGCAAACATTTAACATTCTCTGCATCATTAGGGCTTGGTATGTGCCTGAAATTACTGGACACTGCTTACACAAGAACAAAGCTATGGCATCTGCTTGCACGCATACAAACCACCTCCCCAATGGACCGGGATACACAAACGCCCTCCGCCTATCAATTATCCTGGCAAAAACATATTCAAAGGGGCCATTTTTCATTTGTAAACACCACAGTGTTTGTGTGTCTTGGCCTCTGAGTAGTACACAGTTTACAAGTATTGCTTGAGTGTGTTTACTTCTTACTGCTGGTGATTTCACAATGGAGGCGAGTGGAAAAATAAGGAGGATTTTGGGGGAAAACAAAAGATAGGAAAGGAGTACAGAGAGAGGTGTAACAGTCAGGTTTTTGAAGATTTGAGGATGAGAAGTTGATGTTAGTGTGATGGGATGGGGTGTCGAGCGTGTGTAGGGTCAGTCAATACACCGACTGTCTGTCTCCAGAGCAGCTGGGAATTCATTTAGGCGGTGTTTGTTTCCTGCTGTCAGATTCTCCACTGTCAGTAATGCCACAGACAAGTTTGGGTATGAGCAAGCTAGGGGGCCACCACACATTTCTGCGCGTGTGACGTGCGCATCAGAAATCACCAGGATCACTTTTGTGTTTGTGTTTATTTAGGCTCCAGCTCCATGTCTCACCTGATCACCAGGCCCAACAGGCAGGGAGACAGCAGCAGCCAGAGAGGTGAGGCTATAGTCTTCTGCAGATCTTTTTTTTTTTTTTTTTTTAAACTTCCTGTAGCTTCTTCATCATCTTACCTTATACTCCTTTTTTCTGATCAGATCCAGTGTGGCCGCAGTATGGAGGCTCTCCAGGTTTTCAGGAGCTGAAGGCAGCGGTGACGGAAGTTCCCGCTCCACAGGGCAGTGAGGACAACGCAGGTCTGAATTTGTTCATGACTGCTGTGTTATAGAAATTTCATCATACCGACAGTGACTTGCACAGACATTTTGGGGGGTGGGGGAGTGCGCAACCAAATAAAGGGGGCACTCCTAAATATTGAAAAAAGTCCTAACCCTAACCCAGAAAAAAGTTCTCCGATTTTAGGCTGTTAGTTTTTAATGTAAATCTGTGACTCTTTGCTTTTAATTTTCAGTATTTGATTTATATTTGGCTTTTTCTTGGAATTTTATTTTTTCTCATAAATGTGCAGATTTTTTTTTCTTATAAATTAGCATCTTTTTGTGAATTTGTGATTTTTTTCCCCACAAAAAATGCTTTTTCCCTTAAAAATGTTTAATTTTTGTAAAATTTCAACTGCTTGAAGCATTAATTAATTAATTCATTCATTCATTCTCAAAGTTAGAGGGAGCCACTGGCTTATCTGTCAATTCATAATAATTATGTCCACCCCTAATAAAGGTTTCTTCTAAATTCATTATTTAGTTTTTTACTATAGAGTTTTAAATTTTGGGTAAACTTTTTAGGAGTTTAAAATTTTCTCGCATTTTTAATGTAAATGTGTGCAAGGCTTGACGTTAACACTGGCCATCCAGCCAATGGCTGGTGGATTTCAGCAGTGGCTGGTAAGACAGCCACACCCACTAGCCACTTTGGCCGGTTGTAGTTTTCTCAAATGGCATCTAAAATAATAAACCTATTGCAGTGTGAGACTATGAAGCTACAACTGTCATAAGTACTGTGGGTTTTCTTTCCTGTTCAGTCTTCATTTTCTTTCTCTTCTTTTTTCTGGTGAAAACAGGTAGTGTCCATTTAGGTTAAATCTGTCAGCAACTACTAATGATGTTGTGCAGCCATGAAGGGGTGTCCCAATTCATAGGGGTAGGCATAGGGGTAGGGGCACAAATGAGAATTGGGACGGATCCAAATCTACCTGGACTTCACTCTCATATTGCAAATATTTTCTCTACCATTTTACAGTATTTACTGCTCTTCATAAATAATTAAACAGACAGTGTTTCCCTTGCCATTTTTTAAAATCTATGTATAAGGGTTATTTACATTGAAAAATGTTGTAAATTTAGTTCAAGTAAAGGCCATAGTCGCATTTGATCATATTAAACATAATTGTCCAACCACAAAATTGTGGTTAGTGAAAAGGCTGAGTGGCTATTAACTTTGGAAAATCACTAGCCACAGTGGCTGGTGAGCAAAAAAGTTAATGTGAAGCCCTGAATGTGTGACTTATTGCTTGTAAATTTGCAACTTTTTAGTCCTATTTGTGACATTTTCTTTTAAATTTGTGACTTTTGTCATAAATTAGAATTTTTTTCCTTGTAACTTTGTGAGTGGCCCTCATAAAGGTGCAACTTTTTTCCACATGCTAGTTTTTTCCTCGTAAATTTGCAACTTTTATTATAGTTTTTTTGTTTGCTTGTTTTTATGCAAAGTCATATGGAGCCACTGGTTATGGGCCAGTTTACAATGATGATAACCATCTTTCCTATTGAGACTATGAGTCATGCGCACAATTTAAAGGCACTCCGTAGTTTTTGACCAGATTTAGCTGTGTAGAACACCTTCACAACACCTCATACACACCCTCTAAATTCTCCATCCATCAGACCTCTGCTGACAGCCCCAAAGCAAATACTGCTATTAATACTGAGGCATTTGGGGTAGGAATACCACAGTCATGCCAAACAGTGGCTATGAGAGCTTTCCTGTTTCATGTTTGTCTCAGTATGATGGGGGAAGCACCTCCCATGACGACACACTGTTATGCCGCCCTGCAGATCGATTTCCCAAACAAAAACTTTTGATTGTTCAAGAGATCATGAAAATACTCATGCAGTCATTTAATCTTAGATAAGGCCAAGCACTGAGGCGGTAACGGGTGTATTTATAAGACATATCCCTGTGTAAGCCTAAATCTGGTGCTCCAGTACATCCTGGACCTGACAGCATGGATGTATTTTAGGAAGTTGTGAATATAGCCCACATCATCATTCCCCCAGTAGGAGGAAAGGAAGAAACACACTAGACTAGGGGTATGCAACCTGTGGTTCCTGAACCATACAAGGCTATTTTGCCCATAAAAATGGCTCCGCGAGGCTTTGATTAAAATAAGTAAAGTTTATTTTACAAGAAAATGCAAGTGCATGTCTCTTAAATTCCTAAGCGTTAACACCGTCCCCCCTCTTATGTCACTATCTTAAGCTGGCTAGCGAGCCTGAGCCAACTAACGTAAATTTGTCTCAAAGAATGAGCAAAATAATGAACAGGGGTGTGTGGTTTCAGTGGTCTATAGGATTTGACCTGACCCTGGAGTACAATAAGCACAGAAATATTTGTGAATGAATGGCTAAACAGCTTCAGATAGCTGCCTTAGGTCTTGGTTAGAGAAAATAGGTAAGCTAAAATAACTTCTAAGAACTATATGTATATGTGGCATTGGAACACCACAAGGGGTTAATGAGCGCCGGCATAATGACGCAGTCATGATGGTAACATCATCACGCCGAACGGTTATGAGGGAGAGTTGGCCATGTTGCGGCCTCTTTCCCGGCTGGCTCAATACGCAGTCATATACCTGTACTGTATTATTAATAGCTGATGTAATAAAGTTCATGTTCCAAGTCAACACCACTATCTGTGGGTTTCTCCGATCTCCAGACATAACATTTGGCGACAAGAGTAAAACCATGGAAGCTTGCGTGGGGTCACTTCGACTATTTCTGGAAACCCCAGGTGAGCCGCCCGTCTCGTGGCACCGCTGGTTCAACATGTTTAAGGATTATGTTGACGTGGCTGGCCTGAATGGCACTGACAACAAGAAACTAAAGAGCGTACTGGTTCTCGGTTTAGGCGAGGAAGGACGGCACATGTTCCTTACTCTGGGTCAAGCGGACTCATTTGTTGAATGTGTGATTCTGATAGAGAGACATTACTATGGCTGGACCAACTCAATGTTGGTCTCAACTGGATCAACTCAACTCAACTCAACGTGAGTCAACTCAATGTTATGTCTTGGAGGTCTGAGTCTTAGTGAGCATGTGCACCTTCGGACCCTTAGCAGACGAGCTAATCAGTGTCGAGCTAATGGGAGAATACAGCACAGAGTGAGCACTGCACAGAGGGAGAACACAACGCAGAGAGTGAACATAGCATGGAGAGACAGCAGCTGCCAGACTTGCCTCCGTTCCACACCCAACATGAGCCTCAGGGAGCCATCGTGGAGCTGCAAGAGAGGGAGCCTGCGTCAATCGGGAACCCCGGGACACAACAACCCGGTGCAGATTCTGACAACGACGATAGCGGCATATCACCACGACCAGACTTCCTGGGAGTAAGGGAGAACAAATCGGACTCGTCTCTGACCCTTGCCTGGCATGAGCTCCAGACAGCTGCCGTGGAACCGCAGAAGAGGGAGTTCGTGGAGAAAGGGGACCCCGGTGACCGAAGATGGCCCGGCGCGTGTCCCGTTATCAACAACAGTGACACATCACCCTGACCTAAACCAGCACCAGGTGAAAGAGAGAAGGAACCTGACTGTTTCCGAATCCACGCACAGCACCAGCCTGCAAGAGCCACTGCTGAGCCACTGGATGAAGAGTCCGTGACCGAGCAGAAGGCACCAGAAGCACCAGAATCTTCTGAGTCCATGACCGGCATCAGCCTTCAGGAGCCACCGCCGAGATGCAGGATGAAGAGTCCGTGACCCAACAGGATGTAGCAGAACCAACACAGCCTGGTGGACGCCCCGTGGCAGATGTGAAAGTTAAAACAACGGCCTTAACATTGTCACCACCATGACACCTATGAAGATCGCTCCACAGCAGAGACCAGACTTCGTTCAGATGGCGTATGGCTCGAGATGGTAGGCCAGCCGTCAGCGGAAGGTGAGAATGGTGGCTGCGGATCAAGACATAGTGTTGGAGCTGACCCAGCTGGTGTGGGATCCAGGCTGGAGCATTGTTGATGAATGTGCCGCGGGTCCAGCAGGATGGCACCCGGGCCTGGTGCAGCTGTCAACAGAAAGAGTGGTAGAATAACCCACTCAGCCCCACTGGGCTACGCGGTGGTCCACCCACTGGCCCTAGCTAGTTTTGTTTCTGTAATACCAAATTGGGGAGGGTCAATTTGATAGTCATGCTGTTCTGTTTTTTCCAAGGGGAAGGGGGGGGGTAATGTGGTATTGGAATACCACAAGGGGTTAATGAGCATTGGCGTGGTGACGCAGCCATGACACTGACGTCATCACGCCGGATGGCTATAAGGGAGAGTCGGCCATGTTGCGGCCTCTTTCCCGGCTGGCTCAGTACGCAGTCATATACCTGTACTGTATTATTAATAGTTAATGTAATAAAGTTTGTGTTCCAAGTCAACACCACTATCTGTGAGTTTCTCCGGTCTCCAGACATAACAGTGTTACATGTTGAGATTTGACTCTTGGGGCTTGCCGTAGCCTGGCCGAGGGGGTTGGGGTAGTGACGTCAGGTGGGCTACAGCTGGAGTGTGTTTTGTGTTGTTCTCGATAATAAAGTCAGTTCAGTGTTCAGTTGAGAGCGGCTCCAGTCTCATGTTATTCGGACATAACAAACAGTATATGGTCAAATGTTGTTAGATGAACAAGAATTTATAGAAAATAGCAACCAAAACTGGCCGGATCAACAGTTAAGTTACCGTCAGGTGGCCTGTCTATCAGACTCACCCCACTGAGGCAAGCTGTAAGGCCATTAGCCTGACCTATGTCAACTGCCTAGCTAAGCTAATGCTAATGGATTGATGCAGCATCACGGTGAAGATATAACAAAATAAGCCAGAATGACGTGAGCTATATTATCGACTGTGGATTAGTGAACCAAGTGGAAACAGGAATGTACATTAGGGTGACTGAGATCTTAAAAATATAACAATATAAAAACTGTGCTTGGTAAGCTAACTTCCTAGTAGCACTGTTAGCTCTGGAGCTAACACCATTGTGGCACTGCTCATGATATGTCAGACAGTTATACCTACAAAAAAAAAACCCAAACAAAAGAAAACACAATTTTCAGTGAATGAGACCTTTATTGGAGCTGCCAACTTTTCAGAAAAGTGTGGCGTGAGATATAGAGGTAATTGTGCATGAGAGAGATTGGGAAGTGAGGGGAAGGGGTGGCAGTGGAGTGAGCGTGCAGGTGCACAACTTACACAAACGGTTGTTTTGTTTTTTCAACAAATACACTTCTTTACCTCAGAATAAGTTTTAAAAAATGTTCAGTCTGCTTTATGCTGCCTTGAGAGCTCTTATTGAGGGGAAAAAGCTGAAGAAATTCACCACGATATCGACAGTAATTTCTTCATTTTGGAGTGAGAAACAAGGTTTGTGATGTGAGTGCAAAAGAGTGAGACCCACTCCAAAACAGAGCTGGCAACACTGCCTTTAAAAAGAAAAAAAAAAGTTCATGGAAAAAACACTGCAAATTTTAAAGATAACCCACTAAAAAAAACGAAAGAAAAAAGTTGCAAATTTATGGGAAGAAAAGTTAGCTCAATAGTGAACATGCAGAGACATCTGAGATTCAGTTCTCCTCCATCAGTTCAGTTGTCTGAGGATTTAACATTTTTCCAGTAAAACCAGTACTGACATCCCAGTTGAGATTTAAGTTTATGTCATCTATTTAGACCACTGGAATTAAAATAAACAAAAGGGTAAATTGTGACCAAATGCTATCCAATACATTTCTATTTACCTCAATGCAATCAAACCTGTTCAAACATGATTGGCCATTAAGACTTTTGACTTCAAGTGGTCTACAAACAAAATCAGAATTTTCTTCTTCTCCTTTTGGCTGTTCCCTTTAGGGGTCACCACAGTGGATCATCTGCCTTGCACCTTCCTCTGTGATACCAACCCTCTCCATGTCCTCCTTCACGACATTCATAAATCTTCTCTGTGGTCTTCCTCTTTTCCTCCTGCCTGGCAGCTCCATTTTCAGCATCCTTTGTCCAATTTATCCACTACCCCTCCTCTGTACATGTCTAGACCATCTCAGCCTTGCTTCTTACTTTGGCTCCAAACTGCTCAACCTGAGCTGTCCCTCTGATATACTCATTTCAAATCTTGTCCCTCCTAGTCACTCCCAATGAGAATCATAGCCTCTTCAACTCTGCCACCTCCAGCTCCGTCTCCTGTCTTTTTGTCAGTGCCACTGTTTCCAAACTATACATCATACAGTTGCACTGAACTTGTCCTTCTATTAAGACAAAGCAAAGAGCAAAGATATGTCTCATACCTTTGACATGTTTTGACTGTCATCTGCAGTCTTCTTCAGAAAACATTGTTTGACATCTCTTTGCTTTTTGCTTTGTCTTAATAGAAGAACAAGATCAGTTGTATCATTAAGAAGACTAAATGAACCTGTTTATCAGTTTACAGTTGCAATTGAAATTATTCAAGCCCCACTGCAAATTAGGTTTATTGGCAAAATGTACAAACTAGCAACTGTTTGCAATAAACAAATCAAACAAGTACAATATAAACAGCTCAACACAACTAATATTACAAGTGGTTTCTCCAAATTCAAATACAAAATTCCTCTTTTAATGACTACTGCAGTTTCAACTTTATTCAACCCCTTCATGACAAGCATCTTTAGTGTTTAGTAGAGCCCCCTTTTGCTGCTATGACTTCCTGCAAATGTGATGCATAGCCAGACACCAGCTTCTGGCAGCATTCTGAGGAATCTTTGTCCATTCCTCATGGGCAACGGCCTCCAGTTTACTAATATTCTTGGGTTTGCATGCTGCAACTACTTTTTTCAAATCCCACCAGAGATTTTCAATGTGGTTTGAGTCAGGTGACTGTTATGGCCACTCTAGAATCTTCCAGGACTTCTTCTGAAACCAAACCTTCGTGGACTTTGAGGTATGCTTGGGATCATTGTCCTGCTGAAAGGTCCAATAACGCTCAAGCTTCAGCTTCCTCACAGACGGCATGACAATCTATCCCAGGATTTCCTGACACTTGTTTGAATCCATCTTACCCACCACACGCTGAAGGTTTCCAGTGCCAGAGAAAGCGAAGCAGCCCCAGAACATCACTGAGCCACCACCATGTTTCACTTTAGGCAGGGTGTTCTTTTCAGCGTATGCTTCATTCTTCATCCTCCAGATGTAGTGCTTGTCATGAAAGGGTTGAATAAATTTGAAACTGCAGTAGTCATTAGAAGTAGAATTTTGTGTAGAGAAACCACTTGTAATATTAGTTGTGTTAACCTATTTAAATTGTTCTTATTGAAATTATTCAACAGCTGCTAGTTTGTACATTTTGCCAATAAACCAAACTTGCAGTGGGGGTTGAATAATTTTGATTGTAACTGTATTTAAACTCCTTTACTTTCTCTACCTCTACTCCTTGCATCTTTACCATTCAAGAAGCCTCCCTCTCATTCACATACGTAGTACATGTATTGTTTTGTTTCTACTGACTTTCATTCCTCTTCTCTCCAGAGCATACCTCCACCTCTCCAGGCTCTCTTCCACCTACTCTCACTACAAATCACAATGTTGTCAACAAACAAAATCAGAATATTTCCAGAATAAAAAATAGTGTCCCTTAACTACAGATAAGAATGTATGAGGTTGAGACTAGTTTGACTATGATACTGTGTTTGCAAATTTATGGAAAAGACAGTGGAAATGTTTCATTTCCACAATCCCTCACTGTATATGTTTTTATTCTTGTGCATTGCTGATTGATAATTTTTCCTCTTTTCTGCTTGCAGGTTGTGGAGAGCTGGTTTCAGTTGGTGATCCAGTCACTCACAGGAAGGCTGACAACATTGCAGGTAAATATGGTGTTTGGATGCAGGACCCTGAGGCCATTTCCCCCTATGGACCCAATATGGTTTGGCGCATTGATGCTATCGGCACCGAGGTCAGGCAGATGTTTGGGTACGACGACATGGATCAACTCTCTAAAGGCTTTCCTTCAAAGGTACAGTAGGTGTCTCATGAGGGAAGAATCAAATCACTGATCATTCCTACTCAGTGTTCCTGTTTTCCTGTGACAGGTTCTGCTACTACCTGAAATGTTAGAGAGCACCGGTGCCACTCTGTACCGAGGTTCCCTGTACTATCAGAGACGCCACAGCCGTACTCTCATCCGCTACGACCTGGCCTCTGAGAGCATCGCTGCCCGGCGTGAACTTCCCCATGCTGGCTTCCACGGCCAGTTCCCCTACTCCTGGGGAGGCTACACTGACATTGACTTTGCCGTGGACGAGAAGGGGCTGTGGGTCGTCTACTCCACCAACAAGGCCAAAGGAGCCATCGTGATCTCCAAGCTGGACCCGCACAGCCTGGAGGTGAAGAGGAGCTGGGAGACCAACATGAGGAAGAGCTCTGTGGCCAACTCATTTATGATCTGCGGCAGGCTGTACACAGTGGCCAGCTACGCAGCCCGAGAAACCATCATCAACTATGTGTATGACACCGAAACCAGCCAAGGGAAGACAGCAGCCATCAGGTTCAAGAACAAGTATGGCTACAACAGCATGATCGACTACAGTCTGGCTCAGAGGAAGCTGTTTGCCTGGGACAACTTCCACATAATATCCTATGACATCAGACTGGGCCGCCAGTAGGCTGACATGAGTGGCCGCTGAAAAGTGACATTTGCTCACCTGTTCCTGTTTCAGAGACTCACAGCTTTAGAGCTTTAGACGAGTGGCAGCAGTAGTTAGAAACCCAACACCTTCAGTATCCATGAGCAGAAGAGCCTAACTACCAGAGTGAAATGAAGACATGTGAGGAACAGCGCCCCCTGCAGGGGAGCTTTTGTTGTGGCATGGTCCACAAACAGGTTTGTAAAAGAATTATTTTTGTACCGACTTTAATCCAGATGTATGATATGATTTTGTTGTTTACTTGCTAAGTGATGTACAGTATATATGAGGTTAAAAAATGAAGCACTGTCCAAATTTACCAGCAAAGAGAAATTATGAATAATGTAAACTCCTGTAGTACTACACCCATAAGTGTTTGTCAAATAAACTGCTCTTTCTCATTGAATATTGCATGTACATGTACATTGTAGTCAACATGAGAAAATGTTCAAAACCATCATGAAATAAAGTTATTTCTAAGCCTTGCCCATTTTTTTGTGCCACACTGGACAATTTTTCTAAGATAAGTGTAATTTGTAATCTGTAATTTCCTCATTGTGAGACTAATAAAGGTTTATCTTATCTTAAATAATCCTGAAGTTAATGTCTACAAGCGCATCTCAATAAATTAGAATGTCATCAAAAAGTTGATTTATTTCAGTAATTCAATTCCAGCAATTAAACTCCTATATTATACAGATTCATTACACAGTGATAAATTTCAAGTGTTTATTTCTTTTAATTTTGATGGTTAGGATTTATAGCTATTGAAAACCCTAAATTCAGTTTCTCAAAAAAATTTGAATATTACATAAAATTAATTTAAAAAATTGATTTCTAATAGAAATGTAGGCTGACTAAAACGAATGTCCATGTACGCACTCAATACTTGGTTGGGGCTCCTTTTGCATGAATTACTGCATCAATCTGGCGTGGCATGGAGGTGATCAGCCTGTGGTACTGCTGAGGTGCTATGGAGACCCAGGTTACTTTTTATAGCATCCTTCAGCTCATCTGCGTTGTTGGGTCTGGTGTCTTTCATTTTCGTCTTGACAATACTCCATAGATTCTCTGTGGGGTTTGGATCGGGAGAGTTTGCTGGCCAATCCATCAGTGATATCATGGTCATGAAACCAGGTACTGGTACTTTTGGCAGTGCAGGCAGGTGCCAAGTCCTGCTGGAAAATGAAATCAGCATCTCCATAAAGCTTGTCAGCAGAGGGAAGTATGAAGTTATTGAGGGGTAGGACTTGAAAAGCTTTTGCTTCTTCCTACTCTTTTTTGGGCACCCAAGGAAAGGGTTTCATTACTTTGCATCGTGTTTTTGTATCTTTTGGTGTATTGGATGTTCTTTTTTGTTTCTCTTTGTCTGAAATAAATAATAAAAAAAAAATCCAAGTGCTCTAAAATTTCCTGGCAATGGCTGCACTGACTTTGGACTTGATAAAACACAGTGGACCAACACCACCAAACGGCGTGGCTCCCCAAATCATCACTGACTGTGGAACCTTCACACTGGACCTCAAACAGCTTGGATTCTATGCCTCTCCACTCTTCCTCCAGCCTCTGGGACCTTGATTTCCAAATGAAATGACATGGCATCTGATTTGAGGAGCCATGTCATCTGCTGGTGTTTGTCCACTGACATTCTAATTTATTAACATGCACCTGTATGCAAAAGGCTATATCATCAGCTAGAGTCCAGAATTGAATCAGAGTAGTACCATATCATCCCAAAAGAGTCCCGACATGCAGGAGTGTTTCTAATTAGTGGAATTATCTGATCGCTGAAGTTCTCTGTCCATAATGGTATTGTCTTTACAATTTAAAGGCCATTGAGACAACTGAGGATATGAACAGGCATCATCTATCTATAAATGCACAAAATCTCTGTGTGTGTATTTGTCTGTATGTCTGTTCCATGCGTATCTCTTGAACCGTTCGTCAGACTGGCCTAAGATTTTAAATGTGCTTTGCTGAGGTTACGAGGGTGTGCATCCCTTAATATGGTGTCGCTCAGTCAAAATATGAAATTTTTATCAATAAAAGTTTAGCCACTGCTCTGTCACCGCTCTGTGTCTCTTCATGCCCTGGCTTCAAGAAGTGTGGGTGGGGTTTCGGACTGACTCCGTGCTGACTGGATAATATGCAGAGTCACGACCATGATGATCGGATAATACGTGCTTTACAATCTGTCAGTCACCACAGTGTTCCCTGGACAAAACAAGGAAGTGAAAAATGACAAATTTGACTAGAAAAACATAACACTGAAGATTTAATGCTTAAAAAAATTATACCATAAAGTTGCCGTGATTGCGTAGGTCTAAAGGATAATTCACCATTTGTGGAGAACATGAGGTGTGCAAGCAGACTGGGCGGCATGTCAGCGGAGACCGGGTCTGACAAATCAACACCGAACATGCCAGGAGAAGCAGCAGCCAGACATGACCTGGCTCAAAGGCACGTTAACTGATGGTGATTAAAAAAGAAGTTATTTTCAATAAAGTGAAAAAAAAGATAATGCATGGAGTGTGCTCTTACCCTGAGGCTGATTTATCATGGAAATCAGTTGAGCTCTGTGGTTTGAGCAATCAGCAGATTGGATCTGGTGTTCTGACGTTTTGGCATATTTATCAGAACAGCATGGACAGCTGATGGTACAGATTGCAAAAGGTAAAAAAAAAAAAAAACATTTTGGGGGGGCTACAACGTTTGCTCCACAAATGCGGGACAAATCAACCATACGCTGGATATGTCAGAAAATTTTCAGCATGTTCAGTTTACAAAATTTTTCACCGGGTCTGAGGTGTATGCGGAAAAAAAATTGTATTTTGGTTAATGTTTAAAGGGTCAAAAATGTGATTGTTTAGATGTAGTAGTAGTAATAATAATAATAATAATAATGATAATAATAATGATAATAATAACAAAAGATAATCTCCCATCAATAAAAACCAAACCACTTAATTGTGGCCAGTCACGCCCTCAATGTTCAGAGAATTATTTGGCCTCAGTATCACCCCAGCGCTACAATATAAGCACCGCCTCAATCTTAGCATTAAAGTTTTTAAAAAAAACTTTTAACAACAAAATATTGCTAAAATATAAAATGACGCACAACAATGGGTCTCAAATATTTGTAAATGTGTTTTGTTGTAGTACTAGTGTAGTAGAGTAGTATAGTATAGAGATAGTAGAGTTTATTGACAATACACAGAAGAAATTCAATATTAAACTGAACTCCATCACTGAACAGTGATATAAACTAAAATAATTATAATGATGACTGAACAACTCCCATTCCCCAAAGTGCAAGATACACTATTATCTTGAATATTGTGGAGGAATATGTTCAGGCGAGATATGACGAGCTGGAAGGTTGCAGAGTTTTATTTCCTCCATCAAAATGAGACGCACTTGTAGCGCTGTGCGCTACAGTGGCCTACTGTTCTGTGTTGTGCTGTGCTGTCTGCACTGCTGAAGCATGTATCGTCAGCTCTTTTATATGTTATACAAACAGAGAGAATGCATGGCACATTAGCATATTGATATACATATCAGTCAATACATATGATTAGCCTGACCAACTGGCGCCCGGACGTCTTCTCCTTAATCCGGGGATGTATAAACAATAGTCCATTGTTCTGGTTGTCCCCCCAGGGGTTCTCTGTCTGTACGTGAATGGTCCTCTGCTTCCTCCGGACTTACTGAGTGTGAGGACTGAATGTTCACGTAGATTGTGGTGGGTTACCACAGGGCTCCCCCCAGAGCACTCAGCAGGGGCTGTGACCCCCCCACCCCCACCCCGTCGTTTGGGCTCCAGCTCCGGTAGAACTGTCCTGCTTTAGAGGAGTGTCGGCGGGCGTCAGTCCGTGGGGGGGACGGGGGAGGGGTGGAAAGGACGGTGTGCTCCGTTCCGAGTTCCAGCACGTGGAACGGCTGTGGACCGTGGGTGCACGGGGCCAGTGCGCGTCGTGCATAATGGAACAAGACGGCGATCGGCCGGCTTTAGGGAATGAGATGCGGGAAAAGCGCTGTAGAGGAGGAGGGGGAGGGGGTGGGAGTAAGTGAGTGCCGGCCCGGGACGTCAAAGGTGTCTGGGCCGCGCAAAAATTGCGTGTGGATCCGCGATGGTGAGGGACTTTCCCGGTAAACCTGGCGGAGATCCACAGCGGCTGTGAAAAAAATTATGTCTCTGACTCCTCTCACGGCTCGATCCAGCGAGGATGTGAGGAAGGTGAGCGGCCAAATTCCTCGAGGATGCGTAGCGGCTGTGAAGCAACTGCAGCTGTGTGAGGGACCTGGCGGTCTGGCTTTTAGGTGCGGAAGCAGCCCTAAAGCCATCGGGGACAGCAATCGGCTAAATTCCCCTTATGCGCCGTGGCTGAGAAACCCATACAAAGTCCTGTGTGCAGGCTGCACGTCTGCTTCAGGTGCGTGAGCAGCCCTGAAGGTTCCGAGGCTGGCAATTGGCCGTGTTTCTCGGGCATGTGCAGTGGCGGAGGTGCTGTATCGGTCTGTGGAGCCGGCTTGACCCTGTGTGTGGTGCGCGCTTGGCGCAGTGACCATTTAGCTGGCAGTTGCGCTGTCCTCATAATCCTGCGGTGTGCGTGCGGGGCTTCTGTGCGTGGGAGGTCGGCTGCGGTGAGTTGATTCAGATTCGGGGAGCTTGGCGGAAATCAACGCAGTCGGCACCAATGTCCTTCCCCGTTCAGGCTGCTTCCTTCGGCTCGCTTGTGTCGCTGTTCATGGTGCATGTCGGTCCCAGCGCTGCGCTCCGGAGCGCACGCTCCGGTGAGGATAGAGAGGTTGCAGGCTTTCTCTGGTCCTCTGTGTCCACAGCGTGGTGAGAGGGAGCAGACAGTCATTCTCTCTCGTCAGGTCACCAGTGTAGAGGAATAAGATCAGGCGAGGGACGCACCATGATGCGTGCTGGGGCTTCCCGTCCAGGTCATCCGGACTTACTGAGTGTGAAGATTGAATGTCCATGTAGACTGTAGTGGGTCACCACAATATAAGTGATAAAAGATCACCCTTTAGCACCTTGGGGGAGCCAGATTATTTAGCATCTCAGACAAGAGACAGTGGATAAACATGGGAGAACAATGCTCAGGAGATTCCTGGCGAGATAGCAGGAAGGAGTCAAGGACGTAGGGGGTTGAATGCAGTGTGATGCAAATGTCATGTTGTGTGTGGAGAAATGCCATGAAACTGAAGAGGAGAGTGCCTGCTGAAATGTTCAGTCTGTTCTGTGCTAGAGAAATGTGAAGTGTGTAATAAACTGTGCGCCATGAGCTCAACTCTTATTTCACACACTCCACAACACAAATAAGTGATCTGACAAACAAATAAAGGGATCTGAAACAGTCGCTAATATTGATAATATCTAAATATCATATTATAATAATATTATATTAATAATCTATCTACTAATATCGCCCCATTCATTTTCAGTATTTAGGTATTCTGTAATTAATATTCACACAATCAAATAAATCTTAGTGCCATTTGCTCTCTTTTATATTTGTCAAAGTCTAATATGTGATTGCCTACATACGTATAGGCTACACCTCTTTGTATTCCACTTTTAAACAAAGCCTACATTTGGGCCTTTAAAGCCTAATTGGGATACCTTCAGACAGAAATACTTGCATTCTACGGGCAATGCACTAGTAAAAATAAAGCTGAATTGATCTGAATGACTGCTAATCCAACATGTAAGTTTAATAATGATAATAATGATTTAATAATGGTAACACAGGGTTACAAAAATAATTTTTTTGTAAGTTGTCTGTGTTTTTTCAACTGATTTAAGACAATTTTGCACTGCTGAGTCTGAAAATGACATCCGTTTCTGTCACCACTCGCCGCTCTCAGGCATCCACCTCAGCTGCGCGCACACCTGCACCTCGTTAGCGCGCAACTATTTATTCCACCTGACCCTGAGCTTCGGCCTGGAGCCGTCTGTCCTTCTACGTGCTCAAACCCTCAGCAGATTCCTTCCTCCAGGCCTGCTGATCTTGCTACGACACGTAAGCTGTCTATTTACTCACCTGTCCTCTCAGCCTTCCCCTGTGCACAGGTGGATTCCCTGGCGGCGGACATCCTCTTCTTCGCCATCATCGTTCCCCTGCATCTCTTCTCCTCGTTGGACGCACAGCAGGGCGCTGTCTCCCAGGCTTGGGATCTTTGCCAACGCCAGCCACCTCCGTCACTGCAAGTAAGCACATTGCTTTATTACTTTCCCGTGTGGTTTGCCCAGCTAATTCCCTGCTCTTGTCTCTTCCATAGGGTTGCCTGGCTGCACGGCGTGCTGCTCTGTCCCTGCCTTCATCTTCCACCCACAATACATTAACATATTGCATACACGCATCCAAACACGTTTTATTGGTTGAATAAAGCTTTCAGATCTACCTGAGCCTGCGTGCGTGTTTCCTGGGCTGAGTAATATGTCAGTTTCTCTCGATCAGGTGCTAAGTAAAAACTAACTACTAACTAACTAACTAACCTGCACTTATATAGCGCTTTTCTAGTCACAAAGACCACTCAAAGCGCTTTCACTAATACTAACCCTCTATTCTAAGGGCCTATAGGAAACAGATATCTAGGGACAATTTAAAACAACCAATTAACCTAACGTGCATGTCTTTGGATTGTGGGAGGAAACCGGAGCCCCCGGAGTAAACCCACGCAGCACAGGGAGAACATGCAAACTCCACACAGAAAGGTTCCAACCCCTGCCAGCCTGGGGATTCGAACCAGGAACCTTCTAGCTGTAAGGCAACAGTGCTAACCACTGCACCACCGTGCTGCCACTGCACCACCGTGCTGCCGAAAAAACCTGTACTTACTTAGTACTTACTTAGTACTGTGCATGTACTTACCTTTATATAAAGGTAAGTACATATAAATTGAATGTTACATCATCATTGTTCAAAATTCAGAGAATTTCAAGACATAAAAAGGAATTTTGCATCATATAAAGCGAAAATACCCATACTTGTAAGCAAAAATGTATAAAACAACATGTGGCCATAATTCAAAAAGTTGACCTGATTGAACAAAACCAATGTGATTTTTGGATTCAGCACATCAAAATGGTCCTAAATCAGCTAAAAAACTTAGACAATAAATTTGGTGTTGACTAGTGTAATTAGACTTTGCATGGATTAAAAAAAAAAACACTGGTATGACTACTTTCTGTCTCTAGTAAGTTTAACAATTCAAAAGAAGAGAATGAATTCAGTTTCCTTGCCAGATATTGTGATGTCACCAACAGAGGAGACTGTCTGCATAGCCCTGTCTCACTAAAAAAAAAAAAAAACAACACAAAATTGCATGTTTTTTCACTCTGAGAAAACATACATAGACATGGAAAAAAACGTGTTTTACGTGCAATGGATACTGTAGTGGTTCAGGCTGCACACTGTTCTCTCTTTCTCCTAACTGCTCATTCCCTACAGCTGTGCCCCACATCTGACTGCAATCAGCACCACTGCTTAAATTGGAGCAACACTCTGCAAACTGCAGGAGCTCATTAGACTTGCCACCTGCCGCTTCGGGATCAGCACCCAGTGTACAGCCTCCAGCCTGAATGCTCTCCTACCACACTACCGTAAGCTTTCATCTATTTTCTTCAAAAACCTTTTCTCCCTATTTTCCCTCAGGACAACCTTGGTGGAGTGGACCTTTTCCCTGGAGGAAACGTGGATCCAGATTCCCCATCTCCACTCTCCACCCCCCCCCCCCAAGTAAGTCGACTTACCAACGTGCACCGAGTCTATCCCCTCACTTCTCTCTCTCCAGTGTAACCCTCACTCAGTGATTCCACTCACCTCAAAAGACCTCCTCACTGTGCCGAAGAGTCGCTGAGGGAGACCTGCCACCGCTGGGTTCCCTGACCAAATCTGTAAGAGAAAGAGAACATAGCCTATAACAGCCCATATTCCTGCGACTAACCCCTTTTCTCCTCTCTCCTCTGCAGGGTTGTCAGACTCTCCGTGCACCCACTCCAGCACTATTCACAATAAATACACATTATTGAATTGCAACCTTGGTCTCCCTTGCTGCCTGCTTTTGGGTCTGTTACTACTTACCATGTCAAAACAAGCTCCTCAGCAAGCTCCAGCAGCCGCAGCTTGGGAAACCATGGTGGCTCGGGTAGCAGGTAGACCATCTCACCCTGCAGATGCAAGCGGTGTTAACCCAACTTAAAAAGGTGACAGATCGCTGAGACCAGCTTACCCCTCCCCACCAAGCCCACCTCCCACTCTGGCCCCAGCCACCTCCCGACCCAGTCGCGCCTTAACTGTCCCCACACCGGCTCGTTACAATGGGAACTTGGGGGGGGGTTTCTTTTGCAATGCAACCTGGTGTTTCAGCGTCTTCTGGATGAATTCCCTAATGAGCACAGCAAGATAAATTACATGGTCAACCTGCTTGAGGGTCGAGCGCTTTCCTGGGCAGGCACTATTGTCATGAGCACCAAATACTCTTCTTACACGTTCAATCGTTTTTCTGAGGAATTCATTAAAATCTTTGATCCAGTGTTGTAGTCAAGTCACCACATTCCGAGGCCAAGACCAAGTCCGAGTTACCACATTTTTTCAGAGGCCAACTTTAAAGTGCTTTATGATATTATTGACATACTGTTTATACTTTAATGTGGTCCTCGTTACATCGCAAGAAAAATGTACATTATCGACAAAAAACAACCATTTATTTTCTTATGTTTGCAGACATTACACAAAATTTAATCAAAATGTACTTTTAAACTGTAAAATGATTAGGTGGTTTCATTTTAGAAGACCTCTGAACAAAAAATGCAATTAACTAAATATTACAAAACATTACACCTACAACAAGTTAAAAACTTTCAGCAAGTCAGTACAGTTGGTCTCTGAATGAAATAATGTCTTCATTGCATTTTAGAAACATTAAGGTGTCAAGCATAGAAGGGGATAGATAACTTTGCTCGATGTAGGTGCAAAATAATCCCACCCTTGCTAAAGATGCTTTCCACAGGTGCGCTGCTAGCAGGTACTGCCAGAACATTGGAAACCAGAGCATAGAGTGCAGGATATTTCTTCCTTGTTGCTCCATCTGGCTTCCAGAAAATGACAGCATCTTGGACATAGTTTTCATTATGTAGATAGCTGGCAAACTGGGATCTTACTGTTTCCTTCTCCTCTTAGATCTCCGTCTCAGGGTATGGTACTCCTGCAACAGTTGCGGTGCTTTGGCTAGGGCTTCCTCCTCCTCACTGTTTGCAGTCAGTGATTGTGCCTGCTACTCATTGTGCTGGTCAGGACAGAGGCGTTCCGTCTCAATGATTACCAACTCTGCAAAGAAGAAACAGACAAAAATAAATTAAAAGTTTATGTCTTTGATGACACTGATCAAACACTGATAAAAACTTGTATCATGAACATTCTTATTACATGTACATGAAACAATATACACTGTGCAAATAAAAATATGGACAAGTGATCTCATCTTAAAGAAGCTTTGAACTTGCAAATTCTTTACAGATGATTCAAAGGCTTAATTTATTATTTCAGATTTATGACAAATTCAACATACCTCTGAGCTTATTGTATACACTTGCCCTGGTGTTCTCGACATCAGCACCTGTCATTATGTCAGCATCCACCCAATGGCGCATGTACTGTGGGTCCAGCACTGCTGCAATTAGGTACACGTTTGATGAAAAGCTCCTATGTTTACCACTGTCCGGCTCCACATCCATTTGATAGCTGATAAATATACCCCTGAACCACTTTTTCAGGGAGGTGTGAAGCACTGCTATAAGAACCCTGCAGTGACGGACATTTTGTCCCCATTTTTTTCAGGTGGCTGTTGAGGTCCAGCACGACAGGCAACACCTGACTGATGGTCACGCTCTGATTACTGGTTACCAAACACAGAAAAAAACTGAAGTTGTATATTGCACACAGCAACAGAGAAGTTAGTTTGTACATTTGTCTCGAATTTTGTTTTTTTTACCAAAAACAAAATTCCCCCCACAATGTTAAATTGACAAATTTCATCCCCACTAGCTTCACCGAACCGTGCACTCCCGGATGCGAAAGGGAGTGGACGACTCAAAAACGTGACGGCGCCAAAAGCTTGGAACCACTGGGCGCGGGTGGACGGTGGAGACATCGCAGAGCAAGGGAGGACACCCTTCTTGCACCACCCTGCTCTACAGCCTTAACCCAGTAGGCGCAGACTGCAGCGCACAAATGTCCATGTCCCCAGCTTGCGCTGCAGCCATCGTAGGGAAATCTATTTCCATGTAGACCAGGGAGACTAACGTGCGCGACAGACAATCAGCCATGACGTTGAGCTTACCGGCAACGTGTTGAATGTAGGTCATGAACTCCGAGATCGCGGCCAAATGCCATTGCTGCCGGGCCGCCCACAGTTCCAAGACCTTGGAAATTCCGTACGTCAGCGGCTTATGGTCCACGAACGCAGTGAACTCGCGCCCTTCTAGCCAAAACTGGAAATGGCACATTGCTAGGTGTAGAGCCAACAACTGCCTGTCGAACGTGTTGTATTTGCGTTTGCTGTCACGCAAAGTCCAACTGAAAAATGTGAGCGGCTGCCATGAACTGGAGACGTACTGCTCTACCACTGCTCCTATGGCAACATCAGACGCGTCTGTAGTGAACATTATCCGTGCCAACAGATCTGGATGAGATTTTTTTTTTTTTTTTTTTTTTTTGTTACTTATTTGTACCCGTAGGTAGACTTGGTTTGCAGTCTGGTGACAAGCCACCGGCTGCTGGTCGCTGCGTGCGCAAGCGCCCTAAACCTACATGTTTTTGGTATGCGGGAGGAAACCGGAGAAATCCCGGAGTAAACCCACGCAACACGGGGAGAACATGCAAACTCCACACAGCTCACTGTTGGTCGGGGGCTGGAATCGAACCCACGATCTCATGATCCCCGCAATCCCCCGGCCAAGGGTAAAACTGTGCTGCCACAGTGCTAAACCACTGCGCCACCGTGCAGCCCGTGAGATAGCGCGGAATCCACAAGCACTGTTTTGGCGTTCGTGAAAGCCTGGACTTGCTCGGGAGTCCAGTTGACGTTTTCCGCAGGCCTCGTTTTTTTCAGCATGGCATACAACGGCTGCATCAGCTGGGCTGCCTGGGGGAGGAAACAGTTATAAAAATTGGCCATCCCCAAAAACTCCTGCAGGGCCATCACGATCTGCGGATGTGGAAAGTCTGATACGGCACGCACCTCATCTGGTAGCGGAATCACGCCCTCCGGCGAAATGCAGTGGCCCAAAAAATCAATCACAGGGACACCAAACTGGCACTTCGCCGGGTTCACTATAAGCCCATGCGCTTCCAACCTCTGGAAAACCGTCTTGAGATGGGCGATGTGCTCCTCCTCGGACGTGCTAGCTACCAGAATGCCGTCTAAGTAGACAAAAACGAAGGACAAGTCGTGAAGCACTGCGTCCATCATCCTCTGGAAAGTCTGTGCCACACCTTTTAATCGGAATGGCATGCGTAAAAACTCGAAAAGGCTGAAAGGAGTTATTACCACTGTTTTCGGAACGTCTTCCGCGGGCACCAGGGCCTGATGGCATCTGCGGACCAGATCCACGTTCAAAAAAACACGCGATCCGGCCAGGTGCACAGAAAAATCCTGAATGTGCGGAATGGGATAACGATCGTGTTCTGTGGTGTTATTCAAGCGCCGGAAATCACCGCACGGTCGCCACGACCTGTCGGCTTTAGGCACCATGTGTAGTGGCGACGCCCCTGGGCTGTTGGAGCGCATGACAATGCCCAACTGCTCTAAGTTGGCAAACTCCTCTCGCACGGGCCAGTTTAGCTGCATCCAAGCACTGAGGTCGCATGAACACCGGCAGGCCTGTTGTCGTTATGAAGTGTTCAACCCCATGTTTCGTTATCGTAGCTGAAAAAGTCGGGACCGTGAGTGCTGGGAACTGTGTGAAGCAAACGTTGGTACTTACCCCCCTGGAGCTATAATGTTAGCCAGTGTTGTCGACCCAGCACCCCAAGCTGTACAGGGCAGTGAGGTAAAAGAGACAGCATCCACTAATCTCCTATTAGCAACATCGACTAACAACCCATGCGTACATAAACAAATCTGCACCTAAAATGGGGGCGGAACATGCAGCTACCACAGAGTCCCACTGAAAGTTGTGTCCATGTAAGCATATCATCAGTGTCCGCTCGCCAAATGTCCTGATGGTGGATCCACTGGCGGCCGTGAGCTTGGGACCACTGCCTCCTGTCACCCTGTCTGTGTTGACCAGCAGGATGAGGCTCTTCTGGGAGCCGGAGTCCACCAAAAACCGTTTCCCCGAACGTGTGTCCGTGACATAAAGCAGTCTGTTCCTGTCGCCATCGGTTGCAGCTGCCACCAAATTTCGAACATGTCGTCTTCCTGGCTTCTTGAATTGGCATGGTGACAGGCAGCGTTGGGCATTCGAGCCATAACGGTGATGATAAAAACAGATCGCCCCGTTCCTTGTCTCGTCTCCTGGTGTCCGTCCCGGCTACCACGAACGGCTCCTCAACCTTGCTGGAGTCCCTCATGGATGCCGGTGCCACTGCCTACACGCTGAGATGATGTGGTCCGCTTCCTGCGTCAGGGCACGGTAGTCCTTAGCAACCAGCCGCAGCGAGTTGGCCAGGATCGCCCTCGCTGTAGCCGGTAGGTTCCTGAGGAACAAGTGGGTGAACAGGAAAGATTTGTCGTCCTTCCCCCTCAGTGCCAACATGCTCTCCATGAGCTCCACTGCTGATCTGTCACCTAACTGCGGTGCGGTGGTGCAGTGGTTAGCACTGTGGCAGCACAGTAACTCACCCTTGGCCATGGGATCCCTGGTTCGATCCCAGCCCCTGACCAACAGTGATCTGTGCGGAGTTTGCATGTTCTCCCCGTATCTGCATGGGTTTACTCCGGGATTTCTCCGGTTTCCTCCCACAGGCCAAAAACATGCAGGTTAGGTTAATTGGAGACTCTAAAGTGGCCCTAGGTGTGAATGTGTGTGTGAATGGTTAAGGGATAGCGCCGTACTGTGGCTGCTTCATCCATCCAGGTGGATGCCCTCAATTTCCCCTCTGGGGATCAATAAAGTATACAAAATCAAAAAAAAAAAAACTCTGAACGCATTAGGAGTCTCTCTGCCCTCTCACTGTCAGAAAGGGTATAGCGCTAGAGAAGCATCCTCTTGAGTGCTTTGTATTTTCCTTGGGCCGGCGGCTCCTGGAGCAGGCCTGTCACCTGTTGTGTGGCACGTGCATCCATCGCAGTGACCACGTAGTAATACTTGGTATCGTCCATTGATATCCCGCAGAGTGCGAACTGGGCTTCTATGTGCAAGAACCACGCGGTCGGGTTGTGAAGCCAGAAGTCTGGGAGCTTGACTGAGACAGCGCACGTGGCGCGGGTGCTCTCCATCCAGGTAGTCTACGGGGCAGTGCTCGGCTCGCTTTCCATGGCACGTCTTAGGGTCACCAATGTGGAGAAAGGAAGCAGACGAGGCAATGAGCTGAACGACACATGAACTTTATTCCTTCTCCAACATACAGTACAGTAAAAAGAGCGCCCGGATCTCTGTGCATTTCTCTTTCATACCTTTAATTCCATGCACTGAGACTCGGAACTTCCTATCATAATACATTGTTTGGAACAAAGACCTGTGTGGTGCATTATCATAACATAACGCCGGCACCGCTGCTCACACCCTTCTCTCTTCCAGAGGCTCTGGCAGTTCCTCCTCTCCTCGGGGGGTGCATAGTCCATACTGTCCCGTCTGAGCCCCCCTGGTGGCATTTCCTCCTCCGGCCCATTGTTCCTCTTATCCCAGCTGCCTTCTCTGGGTGGAGAATCCCCCACCTGTGCCATCACAACTTATACATTTTATTTATAAATCTGTTTTCCCCTTTAACTTCTTATTTTATACATTTTATTTTAACTTCCTGTTGTATTATTTATCACTATTGTATTTTTTTTTTTTTGTAACTTTGATTTTTATTCATTTTTCATCATACATATTACATTCAGATCACAGTTTATATTTAAAAAAAAGGAGCTAAAGAAAGAAAAAAAAGAAGGGGGGGAACAAATGTTGGAGCATCAAGTTTTAAGTTTCCATCTCTTAATTCTTCTGGTTTTTCCAGTGTCTTTGGTTATTCTTTCAATTTCTGTCTCGTTGTTGCACTTTGTAGTGTGTCCACTTCCACCATTTTTTTTCATATAATCCTTCTTGCATTCTTTGTCGATATGTTAGTTTTTCCATCAAACGTATATCCTCAACAATGTCAGTCCATTGGTCTTGGTCAGGAAGAACTTGTGATCGCCATTTTCTTGTGATTGTTTTTTTGCATGCAATCAGCAAGATTTTGACTAGATATCTGTCCTCAGCCTGTATTACATTGTCTCTTTTAAGATCACATAAATACATCAAGTTACAATTCATTGGTATATTATATCCTAATATCCTCTGTATTGTCACATGTATAGATTTCCAGAATGGTGAGATTTTGCAGCATTTCCAAAACATATGTGAGTGGTCTGCATTTTGAGCCCCACAGCCCCTCCAGCATAAAGATTGGGTATTTGTATATTTTCCTTGAATCTGTGGTGTAATGAAATAGCGAATCAGGTTTTTCCATCCAAATTCCCTCCATGTCCTTGAACTTGTTGATGTGTGTTGTGTTTTCCATATTTCTTGCCAGCTTTCTTCTGTTATGTTTAAATTTAGCTCTTTCTCCCATTTCTCCTTTATATAGTTACTTGAATGTTTGTTTGCCGTAAGTTTCTGATATAGCTTTGAAATAATTATTATTTTATTTCCTGTATATGAGCTTAAAATGAATTGTATAATCTCGCTCACATCTGTGTGGAGGTTATGTCTAATCTTCCTCATATAATAATCTCTCATCTGCAGATATCTGAAGAATTCCGATTTTTCTAGTTTAAATTTTCTTCTGACGTTTACAAAACTCCCGAAGTCTTTTTTTCCGATATTGCCCCATGCTGTGATTCCCTTGTTCACCAGATTTTTGTATCCCCTATCTTGCTTTGCTGGTTCAAACTGACTGTCAAATGCTACCCATTTCAATAGTTTTATGTCCTCCTTTATGTTATACTTTTGTACTATTTTATACCACAGTTCCAAAGTAAATTTAGTGATTGGGTCTATTTGTTTGATTTGCTCATATGCATCCTTATCTCCTATTATGCTTTGTACTGGGAGTCCCTCAATTTCCTTTTCCATTTCTTTCCATTTTGCCTCGTATCCTCCGTCGCACCAACATATATCTTATTTGTGCTGAGTAGTAATATTCCTTTAGACTCGGCAGGCCCATGCCTTCTTTCTCTTTTGGTAACTGGAGAGTTTTATATTTCACTCTCGGCTTTTTACCTCCCCAAACAAATCTCGATATCATCCTGTCCCACTTTGAGAACTGGGCATCAGGAATCTCTGTTGGTAGAGCCTGGAAGAGGTAAAGCAGTCTAGGTTGTATACTGATTTTGACTGTCTTAATTTTTGAATTCAGATCCATATTTAAGATTGACCATCTATCAATATCCTTTTTTATTTCTTGATCCAACCTATCATAGTTTGCTTTATAGATTTTGCTTAGATCTTTAGGTATGCTCACTCCAAGGTATTTTATTTCTTTTTGTTTCCAGTTTAGTTTGATCTTATCAGTTATCTGGTTTAAAGGGTTATAGTGGAATGTCAGTATTTGTGTTTTTGTTATGTTTATCTTGTATCCTGATAATTTTCCAAAATTTTCTATCAAGTTCATCATTTCCATTATTGATTCATCTGGTTGTTCAAGGTAAACTATAATATCGTCTGCAAATAGCCCAATCTTGCGTTCCGCTCCCTTTATTGTTACACCTTTTAATTTCTTATTTTGTCTCATCGCTTGAGCCAGTGGCTCTATGAACAGAGCAAACAAGGTGGGCGATAGGCAGCATCCCTGCCTGGTTGAGTTTTGTATATTTACTTTGTCTGTTAAGCTACCGTTTATCTTGATTCTTGCCACAGGTTTTTGATACAGTGTCTTTATGCATTGTACTGATTTTTCGTTAAATCCAAAGCGTTCCAGCACATTATATAGGAACTTCCAATTAACCCTATCAAATGCTTTTTCTGCGTCTAAACTCATTATTACTGCGCTTTTCTTTTCTTTATGTGTTTGATTAATTATGTGTACAGTTCTCCTGATATTGTCATGTGTTTGGCGTCCCTCTATGAAACCAGTTTGATCATCCTCTATCAATTCCATCAAGAATGTCTTTATTCGTTTACATATAATTGTTGTATATATTTTATAATCCATATTTAATAAAGAGATTGGCCTATAGTTTCCGCATTGTTCCCTATCTTTCCCTGGCTTTAAAATAACTGAAATAATGGCTTCGTTCCATGATGGAGGTATTTTGTTGTTGTTTAATGTCCAATTAAATGACTTTAGGAGCTGTGGCGTGAGTTCTTCTATAAACAGCTTATAAAACTCAGATGGGTATCCATCACTACCTGGTGATTTAACCTTTTTAAGTGACTTAATCACATCTTTAATCTCTTGTGTTGTTATTTCTGCTGTTAGCTTTTCATTTTGTTGGTTTCCTATTGATGGCAAGTCCAATGTGCCTAGAAATTTTTTAATATCCTTAACATTTGTCTCTTCAGGTTGCGAGTATAGTTCTTGACAGAAATTATGGAATATTTCTTCAATGTTTTCTGGGTTAACTGTGGTTTTATTTGTGATGGGGTCCTTAATCTTATATACATTATTCACTGTTTGTTGTTTTCTTAACCGTTTTGCCAGCAGTTTTGTGGCCTTTGGCCCCGTTTCATAATATTTTTGTTTTAAATATCTATTTTTCCTTTCAATTTCATCTATTTGTATTTCTTTTATCTTTATTTTTTCTTCCTTAATTTCTTGATATATTTTTGGGTCGTTTGTGCTTTGATGTTTACGTTCTAATTCTCTCAGTCTCTCACATCTTTGTTCATATGTTTCCAGTTTAGACTTATTTGCTTTTCCTGATTCAGCAATTAATTTACCTCTTAACACGGCTTTTAGTGCGTCCCATAATATTGTTGGGTCCACTTCTTCATTATCATTCTCTTTGATATACTCGTTTATGTTTACTTTTATTCTTTCTTTCATTTTCTCATCATTTAACAGTCCTACATTAAGTTTCCATGTTGTTTGTCGTTTTCTATTGTTTAAATATATTTCCATGTATATAGGATTATGGTCTGATATTTCTGCCCCTCCAATCCGACAATTTCTCACCCTGTGTCTGTCACCTTCATTCATAAGGAAGTAATCTATTCTAGAGTGTACTTTATGGACTGCTGAATAATGTGTATAGTCTTTTTCGAGTGGGTGCAGGTCCCTCCATATGTCTACCATACCCATTTCTGCCAGTGAGGTTCTTATGAACTTTGTTACATGTTTTTTTTGTCTTCTTATCACTTGTTGTGTCAACCTCATGATCCATGACAGCATTTAAGTCTCCTCCACAAATTAGGACTCCTTCACTGTGTGTTGCTATGAGATCAAACAGATGTTGAAAAAAACCCTTGTCACTTTCTGGTGGGGCATAAATGTTCACTAATGTGATCTGCATACCATCTATTCTTCCCTTTATTATTACATACCTGCCTTCTTTATCCTGGATTTCTTGTTCACATTCAAATTGTATTTTATTTGAAATTAGTATCATAATCCCCCTTTTAGTTCCTCCCTTAAATGAACTGTAGTAGGAGTTCTTATAGCCAAATCTCTTTAGTTTCTCATGTTCTGTCTTGCTCAAATGTGTCTCTTGCATAAATATAATTTCGGCTTTTTCCTTCTTGAATTTTCTTATTATTCTTTCCCTTTTAAAAGGTGAGTTCAGACCATTCACGTTTAATGTCATTATCTTTAGATTTTTACCCATATTTATGTTTTTCCATTATTTTAACTTGTGCTCCTAACCCCTTTAACAACAAAACTAACACATATTTGTACAAAACCACATTAACGAACTTCGACCTCCGTACTTTGGGCCTTTCTTCTGCCCACTGGTCCCTGCTGGTGGGTGGAGGGAATGTCTTCACAGAGTGAAGGGCCCTCCCTAGACCTATATTTACTATCCAAGTAATAGTCATTAGTCTAGAAATGTCCAACAAAAATCACTTAAACCTCTCCTAGGCGTTTGTTTCTCTTTTACCTTGTCTTCTTGGCCTTCATTTCTTCTGTGTCCTTCTTAATCTTTGTTATAATCTAGGCTTTCCATTGAAAGCCTTGCAGTTTTTCCTGGGCCCGGTGCGCCACATCTGTCTCCCGTCTTCTGCCGCTCACTCGCCTCCACTCCGGCTGTCATGATGCGTCCAGTGCCGCCGCTGCTCCAGCTGCTTCCTCCGGTACGCTCACCACAAAGCCTCGCTCCGTCATGTCCCGCGCTGCCTCTCTGGTCGTGTTGTAGGTTTTTACGCCGTCCTCCCAATGAATTCTCATCTTCGTTAGCGGCGTTTGGAATCTAATTTTTTTCTCTTTCAGTATTTTTTTAATGTTGGCATATTTCTTTCGCTGCTGCACAATTTCTGTCGGGTAGTCATGGTCAAAGAATATCTGTTTGTCGCCGATTCGCATCTTTTTTTTTCCACGCTTGTGTCAGGATTCTTTCCTTTACATCATATTTCAGAAAGTTTTCCACAACTGACCTGGGTGTAGAGTTTGGATTCGGGTTCTGTGCCGAGGCTCTGTGCGCTCGCTGGATCTGCAGGTCTGCTTCATTGGGCAACTCAAGCTCTTTTTTTAAGAAATGATCCATGAATTTCATCATCGAGTTGCCTTCAATGCCCTCCGGGATCCCGAAGATGCGTATATTGCTCCGCCTGGACCTGCTCTCCAGGTCGGTTATTTTTTCCTGCATCCTCTGTGTTTGTGCCGTCAGGGTCTGCAGCCGCTCGCTTGTCTCGGTCTTCCAGTCTTCCAACTCCGATATTCGAGCCTGTGCTTCTGTCATACACGCCCATTGAGTGCGCAGCTCCTCGATGTTTTCTGCTAGCTTGCGCTCCATTTCTCTTCGGAGACCCATAATTTCCTCCTTCATCTCTTTTTTCAGCTCTTCCTTAAGAGCCGTTAAATCCTGTTGGAGTTGTCGCTTAAAGTCTTTTAATTCTTTTTTTAATTCTTTACCTAAATTGGCAATGCCAGTGTTCATAGCATCGAGTTTGGCGTCCTCCATTTTCTCTGCTGTAGTTGCCTCGTTTCCCTGGGCTTCGTGTACAGCGATTTCTCCTGCATTGTTGAAGAGGGATTCTTCAGTTTTACCCTGCTTTTGTCCGTGTGCCCGGCTTCTTCGTGTTTTCATCCCTTGGTTTATTGGTCCATTTATGTCGAGTTGGCCATTTACCAATGATTTTTAATCCGACTAGGGAGAGCTCTCTGTTTAAGCGTTATGTCTCTCCACCATCTTCCCGGAAGTGTCATCACTATTGTATTTTTTAAATCTTGTTTGTAAAGCACTTTGGTCAGCCATGGCTCTCTTTAAATGTGCTATATAAATAAAGGTGACTTGACACTTTTCTATTTTTTAAATCTTGTTTGTAAAGCACTTTGGTCAGCCATGGCTGTGTTAACCGTTCCTGCCTCTCGTCTCCTAACCGTGGTTGGGGGACGCAGGGGAGATCTGTCTTCTCCAGGGCCGGAGGTGCTTTTCCTCCTCCGGGGTCAACTCCCGAGTAAAACCTCACTCTTGTTAATAACGGTATTGTGGTGCACAGAAACACAGGCCGTTTCGCTGAAGCGTTGGGGCTTTATTCACAGACTGCAATATTATTAGCAACCATTTCTACCTGCTCCGGTCGCCTCGCTCTCTGTCTCTCATCTGCCCAAAATCATACACACCGTTCACTCGTTGGGGCCATTCCACACACACCTCGGGCGCGCCTCGGTTGCGCGCACGCACTCACTCACTCACGTTCACGCACTGAGCTGTCCTATCTAAATACATAAAAGAGACACATCTTACAACACTACCCCCACCATGGACTGGCAATTAATATTAATTCCATTCCATCTAAATAATATAAAACTGGTATTCAAATAGGTAGTTTATAATATAATGACAAGTGTCCATACAATACAAAAATTAGCTCATTTAGCAGTGAACACATGAGTAAAAAAAAACAATGAAATGCAATTGTCTCTAATTAAACAAAGAGTACATTATACTTTGAAACCTATTCTTTGGCGACCGGGAGCAGTACTGACCGACTGAATCAGAATACAATACATTCAAATGGAATCAAGTGCAGGTGGGTATATGAAAGCATTGTTACTTCAGCTTTTTTTTTTCTTTTAAAACAAACGTATAGAACATTACAACTAGACTAGAGTCTAAAATGTAAACTGGAGAGTCTCTAGTGCAAACATGAACTACCACAGTTGGCTCACTCAGTAACCCAGTCCCCGTAACGGTCCGGTCCTCTGCGCCGACGTTTGGGCCATGACACGTGCTGAGCCTGATGGCGTGGTTCTCCCACCGCACCCCCACCATGGCCAAATATCACATGGGAAGGAGTGGGTGGAAGAGACCCAATCACATTGGGGGCATTAGCAGGTGGAGTGGACAGCCGGGAACTGCTGGGGCCATCACTGGAGGCGGTAGCGAACAGGTTGTACAGGCTGAGGTCCTGGTCTGCCGGGTCCCCGTCCACAGCTGGTGGCAAGATCTCAGAAGGTGTCCAGTTCTGGGCTTGGTCCAGGACCCAAGTGTTGTCCAGCTGCTCACGGCTGCGGTAATGTTTCAGTTGGTCATGATGGACGACTTTGACTTTGGCTCTGGGGCTCTTTTGGATCCGGTAGACTAGATCATCCAGCTGTCCCATAACAAAGAAGGGTCCTTCATATGAGGGGAGGAACTTTTTGACTCTGTTTTTGACATGCCGTGTTCCTTTGATGAGGTACCACACTGCGTCTCCGACTTTGTACTGTGTGTGGCAAGCGTTTTTGTCATATTGTCTTTTTGCACGTGTGACTGACTCACCCAGGGCTTCTCGAGTAATGTTGTGAGCCAGCTCCAGCCGCTCGCGTATTTGTTGCACATACTCTGGGGCTGAAGGTGCAGGGTCAGAGTCCGGGGGCAGACCGGCTACAAGGTCCACAGGCTCATTTATTTCACGTCCGAACATCATATAGTTGGGGGTAAAACCAGTAGCACTGTGCTTGGTCGCTCTGTAGGCCATAACTGCATATGGGGTCATCATGGTACCAATCCCAGTGACAGCGTTCTGCAGTAGAGGCCAAGATCTTTTGCAGTGTGGCATTGAAACGCTCAACCTGGCCATCTGACTGTGGTCTGAATGGCGTAGTGTGGGTTTTCTCAATGCCAAATAGACGGCACATTTCTTGAAACACCTCTGATTCAAAATTGCGCCCTTGGTCGCTGTGCAAAGAGTGAGGCATTCCGAAGCGGCACACCCATTCTGTTGCAACAACGCGTGCCACGGTGACAGCCTTTTCGTCTGGAATAGGAAATGCTTCAGCCCATTTTGTGAAATACTCCTGTATTATGAGCACATAGTGGTTTTTGCGTTCCGTCTCATTGAGTGGGCCCATAATGTCCAGTGCAATGCGCTCCATGGGGGCTCCGACCCTGACAGTTCCCATGGGCGCTTGTGGCATTTTGTGGGGTCTGGCTCTGCATGCACAGTTGGTACAAGTCCGGCACCAGAGAGCCACGTCTTCTCTCATGTGGTACCAGTAATATCTGGTTTGAAGTCTGGCCACAGTCCGTTCAATACCAAAATGTCCACCTATTGGCCCCTCGTGCATCTGGCACATGATGTCGGGTTGCATTTTGCGTGGCAGGACAATTTGGGGGTAGTACTGTGTGTCGTCCAGACAGTAAAAACGGCGGACCAGAACTCCATCTCGGAAATACAGTCTTTTCCATTGGCTCCAGTATGTTTTGGTGGCTGGACTGCAAGGGGTGACTGTGGTCCAGGGAGGGCACTCACTGCTGGCCTCTAACCAAGCTTTTATTGGTGCAATGTCTGTATCAGCGGCTTGGGCCTGGCACAACTCTTCTATAGTCCAGCCAGGAAACAGTGTGGTCTCATTTGTATTCGTCACATAAATTGTCTCTTTTTGTTTTAAAGTGTCTGTATTGGTAAAGCTGTCTGCACTTACCCCCACCGGACTCATGGCTGTGGTTGTAGGGCATGTCTCTACCCCCACCGGACTCAGCGACAGGGAGCTGGTGTCGGAGTCCAATTCACACTGAATGGCTTGGTGGTTTGTGATTCTCGGCTGTGAGGAGGGGTCCTGCATTTTACAAGGACAGGACTGGCGGCAGGGCCTGCGGGAGAGACTGTCAGCATTAGTGTGTAAGCGACCTGGGCGATGAATGATTTCAAACTCGTACTCTGCTAGCTTCTCAAGCCACCGGGCTAACTGACCTTCTGGCTCTTTCATTCGGGTTAACCAACGCAGGCTGCTGTGGTTGGTACGTACTTTGAAAGGCCGCCCAAGTAGATACTGCCGAAAATGTGACGTGAAATCAACAATGGCTAGCAGCTCTCGTCTTGTAGTGCAATAGTTCTGTTCAGCTTTGGCTAGTTTGCGGCTGCCGTATGCCAACACACGTTCCGCGCCATCCTGCATCTGTGAGAGGACGGCGCCGATGCCTGTGTCACAAGCATCGGTGTCCAAGATCATTTCACCATGGTCCAGTGGGTAGCCTAAGACAGGGGCTGTGGTGAGACGGTGCTTGAGCGTGTTGAAAGCAGCTTGGTGTTCAGCGTGCCACTGGAAATGTGCATTTTTCCTTGTCAGGTTGTGTAACGGTTCGGCAATGGAGGCAAAGTCTTTCACGAACCTGCGATAGTAGGAGGCGAGGCCAATGAAACGTCGGACCTCTTGGACCGATGTGGGAGTGGGCCAAGCTTGGACTTTGTGGACTTTATTGGGGTCAGTGGCTACACCGTGCTCGGACACAATGTGACCTAGATAAGCCACTTGGCGGCGGAAGAGGCAGCATTTGGCTGGTTTTAGTTTGAGGTTTGCATGTTTAAGTCTCTGGAACACCTGACTCAGCCGCTGCAGCATCCCGGACACATCCTTGGCCAGCACGATGATGTCATCCAAGTAAACGAGACAGGTCTCCCACTGCATGCCGGCGAGGAAGCGGTCCATAAGGCGTTGGAACGTCGCTGGCGCATTGCATAACCCAAACGGCATAACGTTCCATTCAAACAGCCCATTTCGGGTGCAAAAGGCGGCTGCGCGGCGAGCTCTTGGAGTCAGCTCGACTTGCCAATAACCTGAAGCAAGGTCTGCACGGGCTGCACGGTCTGCACGGTCAGCCCGTGCAAGGTCTGCACGGGCTGCACGGTGGCGCAGTGGTTAGCACTGCGGCAGCACAGTTTACTCTTGGCCGGGGGATTGTGGGGATCGTGGGTTCGATCCCAGCCCCCGACCAACAGTGATCTGTGTGGAGTTTGCATGTTCTCCCCGTGTTGCGTGGGTTTACTCCGGGATTTCTCCGGTTTCCTCCCACATGCCAAAAACATGCATGTTAGGTTAATTGGCTGTTCTAAATTGTCCCTAGATATCTGTTTCCTATAGGCCCTTAGAATAGAGGGTTAGTATTAATGAAAGCGCTTTGAGTGGTCTTTGTGACTAGAAAAGCGCTATATAAGTGCAGGTTAGTTAGTTAGTTAGTTAGTTAGTCCAAGGTGCTGAACCATTTGGCGGTAGCGAGGGTGTCTAATGTGTCTTGGATGCGGGGTAGCGGGTACGCCTCAGTGATGGTGTGGTCGTTGAGTGTTCTATAGTCTATACAAAGACGGTAAGTTCCATCCTTTTTACGTACCATAACAATCGGTGAGGCCCAACTGCTGTGGCTGCGGGTGGCAAGGCCGTTCTGGAGGTTCTCACGGATCTGCTGGTCTGCGTGTTGCTGCTTTTCTCCAGCCATGCGACAAGGGGGCTGCTTCACAGGAGCTCCAGGCCGGGTTATGATGTCATGCTGCACAAGACTGGTCCGTCCCAGGTCACCGGGCCCTCTGGAAAACACATTTTCATAGGCACACAACAGGTTAGACAGTTCAAGTTTTTCATTGTCATTAAGCTCGGTAGAACTCTGGGCATAGAGCTCCTGGAGGTGGTCTGGGACTGGAGGGGAGCTAGCTGGGAAGTCTGCCGCTGTGGAGGCATTGGGCGGGGGAAGAGCTTCAGCTGGCTGGAGGACGCCTGCAATGGCACCTTCTTTAATAGTGACGGCCTTGTTGCCAGGGTTAAAGAGGCGTAGTGGAACAACATTAGTGGGCTGAGCATTGACTAGGACCCTGGCAATGAGTATTTTGTGCTTCTCAACAAAGCCTTTTGTGGGGCTGAGCACCATGTCTCCCTGAGCTGCTTTGCCACAAGGCACAGTGCCCTTGACTAGGTACTTTTGTCCAGGTTCAACCACGACAGTTCTGGCTACTCTCACAGCATGCGACTTTGGGACAGTCTCTGGGTGAAAGTATGGCACTTCTTCTCCAAACAGAACTACGCGGCGTTTACCAAAATCAAGGCGGGCCTCAGCTTGGGTGAGGAATGGGTGGCCTAGCAGTACTTCATTGCCTGTTATGTCCGCCACGAGGAAGTCCACTTCAACTTGCCAGTTGTTAATACTGACAGGTATTTTGGCCTCACCACACACAAGCACGTCTCCTGGTCCCACCCCGAGCAGAGTCTCGACGATGGATGACTGTAATGGGGGTCTCATGTCTTGGTGAATGGCATTGTAATGGTGAAGGGGCAGCACGTTCCTCCGCGCTCCACTGTCCAAGACTGCGCACACCTCCAGTTCATATATGTGCATGTGGATGCTCATGTCACAACTCTGGCCTTTAAAGTGGAGCACCGTGGCCTGTGGGCCTCCCTGGGGAGTGCTCGGAATTAAAGTCTTTGCATTTCTTTGAGGGGATGAACACTGGCTCTGTTTGTGACCCCAGCCCTTACAGTTATGGCAGCGAATGTCACCCTTTTTAAAGTTCTTGTGTTGCCCTGGTGTTTTTGCAGACGTGTGTGGGGCAAAGCGTTTGGGTGAGGAGCTAGTTGCAGGTGTAGTGGCAGTTACAGTCTCATTCTCGTCTTTTTCTCTGACAACAGCGGCCCGGGGCCTGCGTTCAGTGAGGTTACGGGCCCCTGGCTGCATGACGCTGGTGATATAGGACGCAGCTCTCTTGGTTTCATGGCGATGGGCTATCTCATAAGCTCTGGCTAGTGTGGCTGGACGTTCTTCTAACAGTTTTTGGATTAGTTCTGCATCGCCCAGGCCATTTGTGAAAACTTCAACAGTTATAGCGTCTTGCTTGGCCTCTGACCAGTTTCCATAAGCTACAGCTACTTTTCCATAAATGTCATCTCTGAACACATGAAGGGCCTCACCAACTTTGCATACTCTTCGCCTCAGTTCCAATGCCACAGCCGCTGAGTGATATGAGGAAGGGCCGTATGCAGTTTCGAGTTCTTCCAGCAGGCGGCGGTAGTCCCATTCGGATGAACCAGGGTTTCTATGGATGATGGCGCCTGCAGCTCCAAAAAGGCAGAATTTCAGCTGGATGGCCATTGTCTTTTCTGACCAGTGATTTGCCTCTGCGCAGGTCTCAAATCTGTGCAGGAACACTCTCCATGGTGTGCTGCCATCGTACTGGCCCGGATGTAGAGTGGGGACTCTTTCTTTGGGATCATAGTCCTCATCACTGTCTGATGTAAGAGGCTGACTGGGCGCAGAGCGGCTCTTATGTGTATGTGAGTGACAGGAATGACTCAATGGTGAATGCCCCTGTTTATCAGTCTCCTCTGAATTGATGTAAGGAGTAGACATGGGGAGCATACCTGCTTTGGGCTTGGAAATAGCTGGTGTGCTGTGTACAAAACTTCTCATGTGAGCCGTGGCAAAGGGGTTTGTATCTGCATAATACAGCTTTAATGATGTGTTTGGAGCAGGATTTGGTGGCACGTAAATGTCTACGCCTCCCACGGGGGCGTGGCTTTGATTGTCGGCTCTGAAAAAGGGATTTGTGGGGGCGAATTGAGCGGGGCTGCCGAATGGCGCGAACAAATCCTCTCCATCAATAAGTGTGCCCGCGCAGCCTTCATCACACAAAAATGAGTTATAATGCCCACACTTCGTCTCAGCCCGACATTCATGAGCCCTCACAGCACCTCGTCTGCACTCCTGATCATTGCTTAGTGACATGAACGGGTTTGAGCAGCTCGTTATTTGTGTATGAATATCGGCGGGATAGCGAGCGGCCGCCATATCGCACTAGCTTAGCTGCTATAACAGTCACTCAGCCCAGCTGCCGCTGTCCTTTGCGTTTGGTAGTCACCACCCTCTTAACAGCGTGAGAGTCCCTTCGTGGTCGCCAGTGTTAACCGTTCCTGCCTCTCGTCTCCTAACCGTGGTTGGGGGACGCAGGGGAGATCTGTCTTCTCCAGGGCCGGAGGCGCTTTTCCTCCTCCGGGGTCAAATCCCGAGTAAAACCTCACTCTTGTTAATAACGGTATTGTGGTGCACAGAAACACAGGCCGTTTCGCTGAAGCGTTGGGGCTTTATTCACAGACTGCAATATTATTAGCAACCATTTCTACCTGCTCCGGTCGCCTTGCTCTCTGTCTCTCATCCGCCCAAAATCATACACACCGTTCACTCGTTGGGGCCATTCCACACACACCTCGGGCGCGCTTCGGTTGCGCGCACGCACTCACTCACTCACGTTCACGCACTGAGCTGTCCTATCTAAATACATAAAAGAGACACATCTTACAACAGCTGTTTTTAAATGTGCTTTATAAATAAAGGTGACTTGACACTTTTCCACATGTTGGCATAGATCCCAGAGGCATTAATAAAATGTCTGACATTCTTTGGTCAAAACACCTCAGGGATTAAATATTGGAGTGCAAGAGGAAATGTCTTTTCTCAAAATGACCCATTTCAGTTTTGTTTAAGTGGTTATGGGCCTCAGTTCGTCCCACCTCTTTCCTCAATGCTGACTTCTATGGTTTATGTTATGCTCATCTAGCCATTAGCTCAGGCTGGCAGCTCAAGCTAGCTAACATATAATTGATTGAATGGTTTTAATTTAATTTTTTTTGTAAAAACAAAATATTAGCCATACAACGTTGGATATGACCCGTGAAGTTCAACATCGTTCCACTGAACTCACTCAGCTTGTTGGAGGGCAATGGATCAGCGTTCTCGTCGCGCCCTCCGCCAGTACCCGGGCTTGCCCAGGGAAGCTAATGATCCTACCAGCAGACTAAATTCGAAGAGACGACGCCTCAGTGCCAAGTCAAAGAAGAATCCTAGTCACAGTCCCAAAGCCGAAAGCAAACAGCCCCGAGGGCACCTTGCGGTAGGACCTGCCCTTTGCATACTACAACTAAACGTTGAAGGCCTATCTGCAGCCAAGCAAAGCCTTATTGAAGTCCTCGCCTTCCAACACTCGATTGATGTAATCTGCCTCCAAGAGACTCATATTGGCACAGAGGAAGCTGGCCGCTACACCATCAATGGCTTTGACCTCCTGTGCTATGTTCCACATGCCAAACATGGGTGTGCCACCTATGTGCATTCTGACATAGTTGAAGTAAACCACCTGACAACAACACATTTCTCAGACACCATAACCATTGGTGGCTTCCATATTGTCAATGTGTACAAGCCCCCTAGTGCCAACTGGGATCTGCAGGTCTTACCCACCCCACCCCACCCTGCCATCTATGTGGGGGACTTTAACAGCCATCACCCTGACTGGGGGTACCCAGCAGTGGATAGTGACGGGGAAGTACTTTCAGACTGGGCATCTAGAAGTGATCTCGCTCTGATACACAACCCCAAACAAAGAGGAACCTTCCACTCTGCTAGGTGGAAGAAGGACTATTCTCCTGACCTGTGCTGGGTCAGCTCTTTGAATGGGACGCCATATCCTACACAGATCCTCATTCTTGACGATTTTCCACACAGCCAACACCGGCCTCTGCTTGTACACATTGGCCTACAACTTCCAGTCATAAACAGCCCAAGGAAGATGCGCTGGAACTTCCGCAAAGCCAACTTGAAGAAATTCAGTGAAACCCTGGATCGGAGTGCTGTTACCATCCCACTCCACACCATCACTGTAGATGAAGCATACAACCGCTTCTGCAGCGCAATCTTCAAGGCTGCTCACACTGCAATCCCACGAGGCTACCGACCCCTCTATGTCCCATGCCTGGACAGAGAAAGCGCTGCCCTCCTACAATCCTATCAAACATCAGGGGACCCAGAGATAGCAGACCATCTCATTGAATCGATAAGTACAGATCGCCGAAAGAAATGGGAGGAGACAGTTGCTGACCGGAGCTTTATCCACTCTAGCAGGAAATGTTGGAGCCTCATCCGTCGCCTAGGAGCTGCACAGAAGCCCCCTAACCAAAGCCGAGCATCTGTCACACCCAACCAAGTTGCATCCCACCTACTGACCATCGCCAAAGCACCCCAAGACAAAGACACCAGAAGAGCAGTTACAACTGAGCTAAAAAAACACCAAAAAATGCCCGTAGAGGAAACGAACCCTGAACCCTTCGAGGCTGCTGAACTGGAGAAAGTCCTACAGGGCCTGAAATGTGGAAAGGCAGCAGGATACGACAACATCTTCCCAGAATTCATGAAAAATCTTGGCCCCCGAGCCCTAACCTGGTTGACACAACTCTACACAAGGATCATACAAACAAACTCAATCCCAAAGAAATGGCGGACAGCAAAGGTCATTGCCATACCAAAACCTGGCAAAGACCACAAACTACCAGCAAGCTACCGCCCAATCTCCCTACTCAGCGTTCCTTATAAAATCATGGAGCGCCTAATACTGCAACGTATTTCTCCAGGAATAGAGGAAATTCTAAGTGTGGATCAAGCAGGTTTCCGCAAGGACCGCAGCACAGGAGAACAAGTACTGGCCCTAACCACCTTCATCGAAAATAGCTTCGAGAGCAGACTGAAGACAGGGGCTGTGTTTCTCAATCGTATAGCCACCTATGATACGGTCTGGCACAAAGGCCTCCTCCTGAAACTTACAAAGGCGATCCCTGCCTGGGCAACAGCAATTATAAAAACCCTGCTGACCAACCGAAGGTTCAGAGTCCACCTCAGTCAGAACACAAGTGCATGGAGAACGCAGAAAAACGGACTCCCACAAGGCTCAGTTCTAGCTCCAACCCTGTTCAACCTCTACATAAACGACCTGCCCACTACAAAATCCCGCAAATTCATCTATGCAGACAACATCTGTTTGGCACTCCAAGCACCAGACTTTGAGTCACTGGAACGGGTGCTCATGGAAGATCTTGCCAAACTGGACCAGTTCTGCAAAACCTGGCACCTAAAACCAAGCCCAGCAAAAACCGTCTTCAGTGTATTCCATCTCCACAATGTAAAAGCTGCCAGAGAACTAAACATCCACCTGAGCGGACTCAAGCTTAAGCATGCCTCGAATCCAACCTACCTTGGAGTGACCCTTGACAGGACCCTATCCTTCAAGGAACATTTAAAGGGGACGGCTGCTAAGGTGAAGGCACGAAACAACCTGCTCTGCAAGCTCGCTGGTGCAAAATGGGGGGCGGCAGTCTCCACCCTGCGCACCTCAGCACTGGCCCTTTCATATTCTGTAGCAGGATATTGTGCCCCTGTCTGGTCCAGGTCATCCTACACACACTACATAGACACCCAGCTCAACACAACCATGAGAACCATAACTGGGACAATCCGCTCAACACCACTCCCCTGGCTCCCTGTACTGTCAAACATAGCCCCCCCACACATCTGGCGAGCAGCACTAACTCAAAGGATGCTTCAAAAAGCCAAAGACTCTCCTCGCTTACCAATCCATGCAGATATCTACACCCCACCCACTGCCCGACTTCCATCCAGACGGCCGATTTGGAAAAACCCTCCCCCAGCTGATTTCACCATCCAGACAGCTTGGCAAGAGGAATGGGAGACCAAGGAGAGCCCAAACAAACACCTGGTGACAAACCCCAACCAACAGGTCCCGGGCACCAACCTCCCAAGGAGACAGTGGTCTACACTTAATCGCTTCAGGACTGGACATGGCCCCTGCTTGGCCAGCCTTCACAGATGGGGCAGTAGCCCTAGCCCACTGTGCGCATGTGGAGAGGAGCAAACAATGGAACACATCATAGAGGCTTGCCCGCTCCAAAGACTAGAAGGAGGATTACACACCCTCCATACAGCAAACCAGGAGGCAGCTGCTTGGCTTGAGGACTTTGCATTCGCTAAATAAATACTCAGCTTTGGGGCTCCAGGCTGGCAAAATTTGCATTTCGCCCTGTGCTTCTTTCGCCCCTTCTCCTTGTATTCCTCATGATCCATGAATCCAAACTGAATAATTCGTGATTTTGAAGACATTCGTTGTTTTTTATTTTTTCCTTGATAAGAGGCAGCATCGAGTAACTCGTGCAAAAGCAAGGGTCCCAAAAGAAACCTTTTTTTTTTTTTGTCTTGCTAATTCAGCTGTGCCCAAAATTAATTGGAGAGTCTATTCTGGTGTATCAACTTTTTATTTGCTGAAATGTACATCTGTCACCTGCTTAATTTATTTGGTTAAGAGTTGACATTTGACCTGATTAACGTTGGACGTGGACTGGTAGTGAATCCATGGAGTTGACAGACTGTAGCTTGAAAAGTGTTACATTTAAGCTGGCTCTGACAGGTCCCTGACAGTTACCATTACACAAACAAGTATGTATGTATGTTTAGCTGTCTGTGAGTGTGCTGCAGCCTGCAGGCAGCAGCCAAGCTGACAGAACAGAAAGCAGTCTGTGAAAAAGTCCAGAGCATCACAGACTCTTCAACAATATTATTAGTCAATTATTTCTGCAAACCTGTTACAAAATGGTCAGAGCACACATGCAAGTTGGGATACAAGGAGGAAGGTGCCTCCAGAACTCAGCAGAGCAGCACCAGCACACACCTGTCAGGGGAGGGGCAGGACACTGACGGTATGAGAAGCTTTTCTGAAGACAAAATATAAATGTTTTTACTATAATGAGGAATGTAATGTTCATTTTTGAAACTATTAAACCTGGTTTAGTCAGTGACTAACAGTCGGGAAAGAACAGTCTGGGTGATACCAAGTCTTCGGCGGGGGTGGGGGGCATTGTCAGATTTTGAAAAATGTTATTTCCCCAAATTACTAGGTGGATTTTGATTTATATTAATCAAAAAGTAATGTCTGAAAAAATTATTTTAGGAGAATTGGATCCCAGCCCCCAACCAACAGTGATCTGTGTGGAGTTTGCATGTTCTCCCCGTGTCTGCGTGGGTTTACTCTGGGATTTCTCCGGTTTCCTCCCACATGCCAAAAACATGCAAGTTAGGTTAATTGGCATCAAACTGGGGATTCTAAATTGTCCTTAGGTATAACTGTGAGAGTGAATGGTTGTCTGTCTCTCTATGTTGGCCCTGCGATGGACTGGCGATCTGTCCAGGGTATACACTGCCTCTCGCCCAAAGATGCTGGGATAGGCTCCAGCCCCCCCGCGACCTGAAAAGGATTAAGCGGAAGAAGATGAATGAATGAATGAATGAATGAATGAATCTAGAAAAATAATGTTGAAATGGCATGGCCTCAAGCTGGCCTTGGCCGAGTTACCAAGACCATAGGTCTTGAGGCTGAGGACGAGAAAAAGTCATCATCTTCCCAAGACCGAGATTGAGAAAAACCGGCCTTGAGTCTCCAACACTGCTTTGATCACTCTGATCGCAAGGGCAGTGCCTCCTCCAGCCTCTGTAACGTGCACCAGGGGGCCAGATCTGCAGCTGAGTTCTCAGTAGATTTCTGGGTGCTCGTGACCGAAGCATGTTGGGATGATACTGCACTAAGCTCGATTTTCATCAGCAGCTTCAACTCCAATCTGCGGGACGAGTTAGCCAGCCGTGATGAGCCGGACTCTTTAGACGCATTAATCTCCCTGGTCATTAAGCTGGACTATCTCCTGTGTGAATGTGCTTGGGAGCGGCAACGTGGAAATTGCGCACCCCGTTTGGTTTCATCACCACCACCCTCTCCTGGACTAATCTTTTCCCTGCCCGGCTCATCGGAACCATGCAAACCCATGCAACTGGGCCGTTCTCGCCTTCCTCTAGCGGAACGTCACTGATGTTCTGGAGCTCTGCATGTATTGTGTGGGAGATGGTCATAGGATAGATGAATGCTCGGTTAAGCCAAAAGAAACTGCCTGCCTGTCGTAGTAGGGGACAGGCGGGCATAGTCTCCAAATGCACTCAAACCGAACTACTACTTCCCATCCACATTTTGCTAGCCACCTCTGACCACATAGATTTTGCCCTAGTTGACTCAGGGGCAGAACAAAACTTCATCTCGGAGAGTCTGGCAACCCGATTGGATGTCCCATGCACAGCTCCTCAAAAACCTTTCAGGTTAGTGGCATTATCTGGCAAACCATTTTTTACTGTTTCTAAAATTACTCTCTCACTCCCTGTATTGGTTTCTGGTAATCATAGAGAAAGCATCTGCTTCCTAATTATCTCCTCCTCCACCGCGTCTATTGTGTTAGGCTACCCCCGACTCCACCTACACAATCCTACCATCAACTGGTGAAGAGGGGTTATTACATCATGGAGTACATTCTGTCTCTCCGCTTGCTTGCAATCAGCCGCCTGCACCCCTTCTGTTGCTAGCTCTCCCTTACCAGCTGGTTATACAGCCTCTCCAGTCCAGAAAGAGAAGCCATGGACAAATATTCAATTCAATTCAATTCAATTCAACTTTATTTATATAGCGCCATTTCACAACAACAGTCATCTCATAGCACTATCAACTGTAGGGGGAACCCCCACAGTTGCAGACAGACCCCAGCAATCAGGCGATCCCCTGTGAGCAAGCACTTGGTGACGGTGGAGAGGAAAAACTCCCTTTTAACAGCAAAAAACCTCCAGCAGAACCAGGCTCAGGGAGGGGCAGTCATCTGCTGCGACTGGCTGGGGGGTGAGGGGATAGAGAAGATGAAAAGAACAGACATGTAGAGAGCAAACAGCACGATGGGGACTCAATCTATGGGAGAGAACAAACAGATGTTAATGACCAGCAAAAAAAAAAATATTTCATTGAGAGTGAAGAAAGGAGTGAGGCCCAGTGCATTACTGGAGGTCCCCCTGCTGACTAAACCTATTAGCAGCATAACTAAGGGAGGGTTCAGAAACACATGATCCCTCCCTAATTGTAGGCTATGTAGCTCATGTATTTTTACCTACATATGTTTAAGCACAATGGGATGCTTGAGATTGCATGTGTGGATTGACCTCACGTCTTGGATGGGACAATATGTCTGGACCGCCAGTAGATAACAGCAAGAAGACGGAGGTACGGCGATAAGGAGCTGAAAGGACTTCCTGACCTCCTGGGGGCCAGACGGAGGACTGAAGGGCTCGGGGGGAGAGTTATTGTCAATAGGGGGTTTTGACGGTGATATGTGATTCTTCCTTTGATCTTGTATGTATAAATAAGAAGGTTTTGACTCAGCTCATCCTCTTCTGTTCTTGAGAGATAGCTGGGGATATGAATGCAACATTAAAACCAGAATTAAGAAATAATTCAGCCTCGTTATTTCACGCACCCCACATTGGTGACCAGAGACGTGAGAATGCATAGAAGGGATTCTCCTGATGCAGACTCGTCGGAGTCTGCCCGAGCGAGCGCCGTCTCCATCAAACTGCCAGAATTCTGGCAGGACAACCCGGACTCGTGGTTCCTCCAGGCTGAGGCACAGTTCGCGGGAATAACGGCGGATGACACCAAGTTTTACCACGTCATCGCAAGGCTCGACAACCGCACAGCTCGATGCGTGCGGAGCCTGGTACAGCAGCCACCCACTGACAACAAATACGGTGAGTTGAAGGCTGCCCTCACCGAGTGTTTCACGCCCTCAGTCGAAAAGAGGGCTAGGAGACTCCTGGCTATGCACGGCCAACGAGGGCGCAGGCCAGTCGCCCTGATGGAAGACATGCTGCAGCTGAGGGAATCAGACAACGATGATTTCCTGTTTAAGCACATCTTCCTAAGTAACCTCCCGATGCACATGAGAGGGACCCTGTCCGGCATGCGTTGTGTGACCCAGCAGGACTTCCGTGCGCTGGCCCGAGAGGCGCAGCAGCTCCTCGACTCCTGCAGCGAGCAGACGGCCACAGTGGCAACAGTTGCGAAACACGGGGTGGAGCATTTTATCACTACAGCTGGCGCCCCCATCTTCGCGAAAGCTTGGCGTTTGGATGCTGCTAAGCTCTCCATAGCACGCGAGGAGTTCGCCAGCCTGGAAAGACTGGGCATTATTCGCCGTTCGAAGAGCCCATGGGCTTCGCCGCTGCATATGGTCCCTAAAGCTGACGGCTCCTGGAGACCTTGCGGCGATTACCGCAGACTAAACAACGCCACAGCGCATGACCGCTACCCAATCCCACACATTCAGGATTTTTCGGTGCATCTAGCGGGGTCGCGCATTTTTTCTAAAATAGACCTGGTTCGTGGCTACCATCAGGTTCCAGTCCGGCCTGAGGACATTCCTAAAACAGTGGTAATAACCCCTTTTGGACTTTCTGAGTTTTTGCGCATGCCGTTTGGTCTTAAAGGTGCTGCACAAACATTCCAACGTATGATGGATGCCGTGTTACGCGATCTCCCTTTTGTGTTCGTCTACCTCGACAACATTTTAGTCGCCAGTACTTCAGAAGAGGAACACGAAAAACACCTCACTGCGGTTTTTCGGAGGCTGGGAGAGCATGGGTTAATAATTAATCCAGCCAAGTGCCAGTTTGGCGTGGCGCAGATCGATTTTTTGGGGCACCGCGTTTCCCCAGAAGGGGCAGTCCCGCTACCGGATAAGGTGCGCGCAGTGGCAGATTTTCCCCGACCACAAACAGTCAAATCATTGCAGGAGTTTTTAGGAATGGTAAATTTTTATAACTGTTTCCTACCCCACGCAGCGCACCTCATGCAACCATTATACGCCGCGCTCAAAAAACAAAAACCCTCCAATACTATCGAGTGGTCCCCGGAGCGGGAGTGTGCATTCGCGGAGGTAAAAAAAGCCCTGGCTGACGCCGCGCTTCTAGCTCATCCAGATCCATCGGCCCGCATAGCGCTCACCACTGACGCATCAGATTTGGCCATAGGGGCGGTCGTGGAACAGCACGTTGCCGGGGTTTGGCAGCCGCTGGCATTTTTCAGCAGATCCTTGAACGAAGCCGAGCGGAAATACAGCACGTTTGACAGGGAGCTGTTAGCGCTCCATTTGGCCATTCGCCATTTCCAGTTTTGGCTGGAAGGTCGGCGTTTCACCGCTTTTGTCGACCATAAGCCGCTCACTTTTGCGATGTCCAAAATTTCAGAACCTTGGTCGGGCCGGCAGCAGAGGCAGCTGGCCGCAATTTTGGAGTTTACCACTGATATTCAGCACGTAGCGGGTAAACTCAACGAAGTGGCAGACTGCCTCTCTCGCGCGGTCACAGCACCGGTGCGCGCGGAGGCAGGTTATACTACCGCAGGGCAAAATAACAGCGCGGAAGCGCACGCGGCCCCAGTTCACGTGGGGATAGATTACGCAGCCATGGCAGCGGAACAGGGTAGAGATGCGGACGTGCGCGCGCTCCAGTCTGGACCAACAGGGTTAAGGCTGGAGAGCAGGTGTTTGCAAACCGGTATGCCCCCCCTAATCTGCGATGTATCGACTGGGCGACCGCGCCCGGTAGTCCCAGCCGCGTGGCGCCACCGTGTTTTTGACTCGGTTCACTCCCTGGCGCACCCAGGAGTGCGCGCTTCTGTGAAAATGGTAGCGGAGAAGTTTGTTTGGCCGAGCCTGCGCAAGCACATGAAAGAGTGGGCAAGAACCTGCATGGCTTGCCAGCGGGCCAAAATTCACAAGCACAGAAAAGCTCCCTTAGAACCGTTCCACATTCCGGCCAAGAGATTCGATCACGTGCATGTCGACCTCGTGGGCCCCCTACCGTCGTCGCAGGTGTTCACACATCTTTTGACAATGGTGGACCGAACCACACGTTGGCCGGAAGTGGTCCCACTGACATCGACCACGGCTGCAGAGGTGGCTCGCGTTTTTTTGACGGCCTGGGTAGCGCGTTTCAGGGTTCCGTCGGATATTACGTCCGACAGAGGGCCTCAATTTGTCTCTGAGCTTTGATCAGCGATGGCCAGCAGCTTAGGAGCGAAAATTCATCGCACTACCGCTTATCACCCCCAGGCTAATGGTTTATGCGAGCGTTTTCATAGATCTTTGAAGGCAGCCCTCAGAGCGTCGCTAACGGGTGCAGATTGAGTAAACAAACTACCATAGGTTTTATTGGGGTTGCGTTCTGCGCCCAAAGAGGATTTAAATGCCTCCCCAGCGGAGTTAGTTTTTGCACAACCTCTCAGGCTGCCTGGTGAGTTCCTACCAGAGCATCCGGAGCCGGGGCGCCTCCCGGCTCTGGGGCCACTGATTGGCACCGGAGCGGACATGCTCCCGGGCCCCGTTCATCACACTTTTCCACGCGTTTTTGTTCCCAAAGCTTTAAAAAATGCCGAATTCGTTTTTGTCAGGCACGAGGCTCTAAGATTGACCCTCCGACCGCCATATGATGGTCCATATAGGGTGCTGGAAACTGGTGATAAGCATTTTGTGCTAGATTTGGGAGACAGAAAAGAGACAGTTAGTATTGACAGACTAAAGCCTGCTTTTGTGATGAACGACGAGTCTGTACGGGTGGCGAGGGCACCTCGACGTGGCAGACCCCCCAGGGAACACGTCTCGGAGCCCCCGCAGGGATCAAATAACCACTCTCTTCCTCAGTCAGCAGATTCTTTGCAGGATGGCACCGCAGGGACAGCAAGACCTGCTTACAGCAGATTCAGAAGACGTTTGAAGCCCAGACGGCGTACGGACTGATTTTTGATGTGATCATGTTGTATAGACTATGCTATTAATGTTATCACTGATTTTTGATGTGATCATGTTGTATAGACTATGCTATTGAGGCTATCATGTTTTGGGAACTCTGATATATTGTCCATTCTTCGACGTTTGGGGGGGGCGGGTTATGTAGCTCATGTATTTTTACCTACATATGTTTAAGCACAATGGGATGCTTGAGATTGCATGTGTGGATTGACCTCACGTCTTGGATGGGACAATATGTCTGGACCGCCTGTGGATAACAGCAAGAAGACAGAGGTACGGCGATAAGGAGCTGAAAGGACTTCCTGACCTCCTGGGGGCCAGGCGGAGGACTGAAGGACTCGGGGGGAGAGTTATTGTCAATAGGGGGTTTTGACGGTGATATGTGATTCTTCCTTTGATCTTGTATTTATAAATAAGAAAGTTTTGACTCAGCTCATCCTCTTCTGTTCTTGAGAGATAGCTGGGGATGTGAATGCAACATTAAAACCAGAATTAAGAAATAATTCAGCCTCGTTATTTCACGCTCCCCACAGGCTATATCAAAAAGGTAGGTTTTAGCCCTATTCTTAAAAACAGAGATCGAGTCTGACTCCCGAATCCAGATTGGCAGCTGGTTCCACAGAAGAGGAGCTTGATAACTGAAGGCTCTGCCCCCCATTGTACTTTTGGAGATTCTAGGTATTACAAGTAATCCTGCATTTTGGGAGCGTAGTGCTCTGTTAGGATAATACGGTAGTATCAGATCTTTTAAATAAAAAGGAGCCTGATTGTTTAGAGCTTTGTAAGTAAGAAGAAGGATTTTAAACTTAATTCTAAACTCTATGGGAAGCCAATGAAGGGAGGCCAGAACCGGAGAGATATGATCTCTCTTTTTAGTACCTGTTAAAACTCTTGCTGCAGCATTTTGGATCAGCTGAAGACTTTTTAAAGATGTTTTAGCCTGATAATAAAGAATTACAATAATCTAATCTCGAGCTAACAAAAGCGTGGATCAGTTTCTCAGCATCACTCTGAGACAAGATGCTCCTAATCTTGGCAATATTACGCAAATGATAGAAGGCAGTCTTAGAAACAAATTTAATATGTGAATTGAAGGACAGATCTTGATCAAAAATAATTCCAAGGTTCCTCACAGAGCTATTAAGAGAAAGAGTAACCGCATCCAAACTGAAAGTTTGATTTGGAAAGGTATTTCTAAGGTTTTTTGGACCAACAAGAATGACTTCAGTCTTATCTGAATTTAATAGCAAGAAATTACAAGTCATCCAAGCTTTGATTTCCTTAAGACAGGCTTCTAACTTGGCTGATTGATTACTATCATCTGGCTTCATTGACAGGTATAATTGTGTGTCATCTGCATAACAATGAAAATGTATACAGTGCTTTCTAATAATGTTGCCTAACGGAAGCATATATAAACTAAAAAGAGTAGGGCCTAGCACAGATCCCTGTGGAACTCCATGACTAAGCTTTGAGTTGAAAGAAAACTCATTATTTACATGAACAAACTGGAACCTATCAGACAAATAAGATCTAAACCACTGCAACGAAGTTCCATTAAGTCCAACATAGTGTTCTAATCTATCAAGTAGAATATTATGATCGATAGTATCAAAAGCTGCACTAAGGTCTAAAAGGACAAGTACAGAAACCAGTCCATTATCAGATGCGATGAGGAGGTCGTTAGTGACCTTCGCTAAGGCTGTTTCAGTACTATAATGGATTCTAAACCCAGATTGAAACTCTTCAAGTAAACCATTTCCCTGCAGGTGGTCAAATAATTGCGTAGCAACAACAATTTCTAAGATTTTTGAAATGAAAGGGAGATTAGAGATTGGTCTATAGTTAGCTAAAGCTCCTGGATCTAGCGTTGGCTTTTTGAGTAAGGGTTTAATTACAGCCATTTTAAAAGCCTGCGGCACATGGCCTAAAGTTAATGAAGAATTGATTATATGAAGAATAAAGCTACCAATAAGTGGGAAGACTTCTTTAAATAACCTGGTAGGAATAGGGTCTAAAAGACAAGTTGAAGGTTTGGATGAGGAAACTATTTTGTCTAATTCACAAAGGTTGAATGGAGTAAACTCATCAAGACAGACATCAATTGAAGGAGTTGTAGTAGTTACAGTATTTAAGTTAACTGTGGGAAGAATCTGAATGATTTTATCTCTGATGGATGAAATTTTATTATTGAAAAAGTTCATAAAGTCCTGACTAGTAAGCTCTAAGGGAATGCTAGGATTGACAGAGTCCTGACTCTTTGTCAACCTGGCTACAGTGCTGAAAAGAAACCTGGGATTATTCTTGTTCTCTTCTATTAATGCAGAATAATAACTCGTTCTAGCTTTTCTACGAGATTTTTTATAAATTAAAAGATGATTTCTCCAAGCTAAATAGATTTCATCTAAATTAGTGGAGCGCCATTTTCTTTCTAACTGACGAGTCTTCTGTTTTAAGCTACGAGTTTCTGTGTTGAACCAAGGAGTTAAAAGTCTCTGATTAGACTTTTTCTTTTTTAAGGGGGCCACCAAGTCTAGAGTCTGATGCAGAGAAGCTGTAACACTATCCACCATGTTATCAATTGCACAAGGAGCAAGCTGTCTATAGCTTATTTCCGTTGTGTTGACACATGGCATAGAGGAAACAATCTGCATAAATTTGGTAACAGCATCATCTGAGAGGCATCTACTGTAATAATATTTTTCTTTAGGAGCCAAATAGTCAGAAATAGTAAAATCAAAGGTTAACAGACAATGGTCTGACAGTATAGGGTTATGAGGAGACACTACAAGATTTTCTATTTCTATGCCATACGTCAGAACAAGGTCCAATGTATGGTGGAGGTAATGAGTAGAATTTCCTACTTTCTGAGAAAACCCAATCAAGTCTAATATTGAATTAAATGCCACATTAAGGCAGTCACTATCTACATCCACATGTATATTAAAGTCCCCTACTATAATTATTCTGTCAAATTTCAGCACTAAATCAGCTAAGAAATCAGCAAATTTGGATAAAAATTCTGAGTAGGTTGATGGGGGACGATAAACTATGGCAAAGAAAATTGGGTTTAACCTAAAATTGCTAAAGTGCCCAATACTGAGGACCAGGCCCTCAAAGGAATTATAACATGTTTTTTGCTTTTCATTAACTAGTATATTGGAATGGTAAATTGTTGCTACTCCTCCTCCACGACCAGAACTTCTGGGATTTTGACAGTTTAAATAACCAGAGGGAGTTGATTCATTTAAACCAACATAATCCTCTTGCCCTAACCAAGTCTCTGTAAGGGATATTAAATCAATCTGATGATCAATTAACAGATCATGGACTAACAGAGACTTGGGAGTTAGAGACCTAATATTTAATAAACCACATTTGATTTTTAAATTATGAGGAGGAACAGAGGCCAAAGCATTCAATTTAGAGGCTTTATGTTTAATTTGAGTTTTACCAATATTTTGCTAAATCACTTTGGGATGCTTATATATTATATTTTTATTTACTTTGGAGGGAGCAGACAATGATTCTCTGATGGGGAAGATAGGGGCTAAGTTGAGGGGTGGCGGATGAAGAGGAGCTGCAGAGAGGCGTGTAAGACTGCGACTCTGCTTCCTGGTCCCAACTCTGAGTAGTCAAGGTTTTGGAAATTTGGATAAAAAAGATGCCAGATTGTTAGATAAATGAGAAGCACCATCAAAGTGGGATGAATGCTGTCTCGTCTCATAAGACCAGGTTTTCCCCAAAAAGAGCTCCAATTGTCAATGTAGCCCACGTCATTTGCAGGACACCACACAGACAGCCAGCGGTTCAAGGATGACGAGCGGCTAAACATGTCATCACTGGTCAGATTGGGGAGGGGCCCAGAGAATACTACAGTGGCAGACATCGTTTTTGCAAAGTCACACACCGATTCTACATTAAGTTTCGTGACTTCCGACTGCCGGAGACAGATGTCATTAATGCCAGCGTGAATAACAATTATGGAGTATTTACAGTTACTTTTAGCCAGCATTTTCAAATTTGACTCGATGTCGCCTGCTGTGGCCCCAGGAATGCATTTGACTATGGCCGCTGGAGTCTCTAGGTTCACGTTTCTGACTACAGAGTCGCCAATGATCAGAGTTTTTTCCTCAGCGGGTGTGTCGCTGAGCGAGGAAAAACGATTAGAAACGTGAACAGGTTGGAGGTGTACCGGGGCTTTGCAACTAGGCTTCCTTCTCACCATCCCCCACCCAGTCTCCTCGCTGCTGAGGAGAACCGGAGGACCGCTAACGGGGTTAGCTATGCTAGCTAGCTCCGCTGCAGCTAAGGGGCATCCGTCAAGAGTAACTGCCGCAGACGGTGTTTCAATGCAGCGGAGCCGGGATTCCAAATCAGACAACCTCGCCTCGAGTGCCTCAAAAAGACAACATTTATTACATTTACCGTTATCACTAAAAGAGGCAGTGGTGTAGCTAAACATCTGACAGAGAGAGCACACCAGAGGAGGAGAGGAAGGAGAGCTAGTAGCCATCGCTAGTGGCTAACCCAAAAGCTCAGGAGAGTGAGGCTAGCAAACCACACAGACAGACAGCAAAACAGGAAGTGACGATACGTTACCACAAGGAAGTGACGATTTGTCTTAAGGAGTCCCTCAATTCTGGGTTGATTTGGCATTTGTCATCGCTGGTGGGGGCTGGATTCTTCTTTGTCCAAAAGAAGGATGGCTCTCTGCGCCTGTGTATTGACTACAGGCAGCTCAACAATATCACCATCAAAGACAGGCATGCCCTCCCACTACTAAACTCTGCTTTCGATATTTTGCAGGGGGCTACCATTTTCACCAAGTTGGACCTAAGGAACACCTACCATCTTGTCAGGATCCGACAGGGGGACGAATGAAAGACAGGTTTTCATACCTCCATCAACCATTTTGAGTATCTGGTGATGCCGTTCAGCCTGATCAGTGCCCCAGCTGTATTCCAGCAACAAGTCAACGATGTGCTGTGAGACTTTCTCAACACATTTGTCTTCATATACTGTACCTTGATGATATCCTCAGCTTCTCCTGTTCCCTTGCAGAGCATCAAGTCCACGTCCGGACGGTCCTCCAGTGCCTACTGGAGAATCAGCTCTATGTTAAAGGTGAGAAATGTGACTTCCACACACCCTCCACCATATTTCTTGGGTTTGCTATCACCAATGGTCAGATCCAACCAGACCCACAAAAGATCAAAGCGGTTCTCGTTTGGCCCATCCCCATGTCCAGAAAACAGTTATAGCAGTTCCTTGGGTTTGCTCATTTCTACTGGCGGTTTATCCAAAATTATAGCACCATCGCCCTTCCCCTCACTCGCCTCACCTCCACTAAGACCCCCTTTGTCTGGTCTCCAGAGGACAATCAAGCCTTCTTTCGGCACAAAGCTAGATTCACTGATGTGCCCATCCTAGCTCAGGTCAATCACGGAGCTCAATTCATTGTGTAGGTGGATGCCTTGGACTCGGGGGTGGGGGCGGTATTATCCCAACGGTCGGTCGCCAACAGCAAGTTACACCCATGTACATTCTTCTCTTGGAGCCTAACCCCGGCCGAGAGGAATTATGACGTTAGTGATGGGTACCTGTTGGCGGTGAAAATAGCACTCGAGGAATGGCGGCACTGGCTAGAGGGGGCAACATTACCATTCCTGGTCCTGACCGATCATAAAAAACTTGAGTACCTCAGGTCCAAACTCTCAACAGTCAAGGTGGGCACTATTCTTCGGAAGGTTTTAATTTCTCCATCACGTATCGTGATCGTGAAAGAACATCAAGCCTGCTGCCCTCTCCAGGCAATTTGCCCTGAACATCTGACCCTCCAGGGAGGAAACGATCATCCCAGCCGAATGTGTGGTTGTGGCGTTGACATGGGCTATTGAATGGAGGGTATGTGAGGCCCAGAAGACCAATCCAGAACCGATGGGGGGGGGGGGGGGGGTCAGCTGTTTGTGCCCATGGCAGTTTGGGGCAACATCATCGACTGGCTCCATACGGCAAACTTTACCTGTCACCCTGGGGTAGCCAGGACCCTGTCCCATCTTAAACACCTGTTCTGATGGCCCTCTATGAATGCAGACGTCCACGACTATATTAAGGCATGCCAACAGTGCTCCACTGGGAAGTCCCCTACTACCCCTCCTGCCGGGTTACTGCAACCACTTCCTGTCCCTAGCCGTTCATGGTCCCACATTGCACTGCACTTTATCACTGGGTTGCCCTCGTCCAATGGCCACACTGTCATCCTAACTGTAGTCGACAGGTTTTCTAAAGCCACACACTTCATTCCACTTCCTAAACTCACATCTGCTAAGGAGACAGTGGAGCTTCTGACAACTCATGTGGTGAGGTTGCACGGTATACCCATTGATGTGGTGTCTCATCGAGGTCCCTGTTTTCTTCGCACATCTGGTGTGCTTTTTGCAAGGCCATTGGGGCCACCGTCAACCTGACATCTGGCTACCACTCGCAGAGCAATGGGCAGTGTAAGTGAGTTAACCAAGAGCTGGAGGCTGCACTTTGATGCATCACTTCATTCAACCCTGCATATTGGAGTACTCACCTGCCCTGGGTGGAATACGCCCATAATTCCGCCACCTCTGCTGCCACCGGGGTATCATTGTTTGAGGCCTCACTGGGCTATCATCCTCCTCTGTTTCCCACCTCTAAGGAGGAGATCGCAGTTTCCTCTGTCCACCACCACATCCAGAGGTGCCGCTGCATGTGGAAGGAGACCAAGGTGGCGCTACTTCGGACGACCAAGCAGAATTCTTGGTGGGTGAACCGGCGGAGGAGTGTGGCCCCCGTCTACGTCATCGGGCAAAAGGTATGGCTGTCTACCAAGAACATTCAATTAAAAACTGACTCAAAGTAACTGTCTCCCTGATTCATCAGGCCCTTCCCCATCTGCTACATCATTAACCCTTCATCTGTCCGCCTCAGTCTTCCCTGATCTCTCCGTATCCACCCCTCATTTCATGTCTCACAGATCAAACCAGCATTCTCCAGCCCGCTTTGTCCTGCCTCCAAGCCACCTCCTCCGCCAAAAATAATTGATGGAGGTCCCACCTACACCGTCAACCGAATTCTCAATGCTCGTCGCTGGGAGCATGAGGAGGAAAGGGGGTACTTCTCATCAAAATTTGTTTTGACAGGTGGCCTTTGACCCGACACGCCCCCTGACCTGCCCCTGACCTGACCTCTGTAATTAAATGGGGATTATCTCTCATTACATGGGGATTAGTGAGGGGATCGAATATAAATTATATATCGATTTAAAATGATCTTTGACCTATGGGATTAGTGTGGGAATGGAATGTTAATTATATATGGATTAAACATGACCTGACTCGTCTAACGAATTAATTTTCTATGGGATTAGTGTGGGAATGGAATGTTAATTATATTTCCCATGCGCTTTTTCCCCATTTCAAGCTGAACAAGTCAGGGTGAACAAGAAGGTGCTTAAACACACACACACACACACACACACACACACACACACACACACACACACACTCAGAAGAGTACATTTCCCTCATCCCTACATGCTTTAAAAGCACAGCCTCCGTGGCGGACATCGACGTGCTCCATCTGCTCAGCAAAACTCTGGAATACCAGCATGAGAAATGTCTGGGGTTGTATTAATTATCCCAGCAAACAGCACTGCAAACCAAAGATATCGTTTTACTCTGAGCCCCCCTACCGGGGTCTGCCCCGTGTAACATAAGCTATCGCTTGTATGCGGAGAATCAGCAACCCCCTACCCTCTTCACCCTACCCCCCTTCCCACACACACACATGAAGGGATCTTACAACAGAGATTCTACCAAGACCAGAACTATTGTTTTTACACCGTGATTCATTCACATTCAGAATACTTGCTTTCTACAGACATGGACTGGTCTCCACAAATTACAGAAAAAGTAGTCCAGACTCACGCAGGATCGACAAACATGGAGAAACATGGGGAAGACCTATGTCCAACTATTTTTCAAGGCTGAAGAGAAGAGACACCACCTCTGGTTTTAAGAGCAGGATACCCAGCAGAAGTTCAGGCAGACGTCTGCACCGTTCCTTTAGAAAGAAATTTTGAGGAGCTGCACCTCTCATTGTGATTGTGATGACAGATTTGGGGGGAAACAGTTTTCAAGGATAACCAGTGACATGTTTTTAGTTTGTTCATTTTACAAAACACACATCAGTCTGAGTGACCAAATAAGCACCAGAATTCTCTTCCATTATCACATAACCTGTACAAAATCCTGTAAGGAGAGCGAGTCGGTGGTGATTGTGGGAAGTCAGTTTTTCTGCAAACTTTTTCTATCCCAGCAGCTCAAATGTCATGAAATTTGCTTTCAAAGACTTCAAACTTAACAGCCACATTAAAATAGTTGTACTTTTTATTTCCAGAGAATATTAAAACAGCCTTTAGACTTTAGAATCTGTGCATTCTCAACTTCAATTGGCTACTTGTTTTTTCATGTGCTTTTTATTTGTGTATTTGTAGCAAAAGCAGCTATCACTGGGGGAATACGGTGGAAGTGATAATAAAAGTTCAGTGCAGCAAGGTTTCATTTATTTGTTTATTCCCTCTCAAGCATTGTATTAAATAAACTTCCCTCGGAGATTTGTGTAGTCAGCTGGGACACGAGAGTAAGCTCGCCACAGTCAGGGGTCACAGTTCAATATTAATATACAGGTACATCTCAAAAAATTAGAATATCATGAAAAAGTTTATTTTTTGTCACTCATTTCAGAAAGTGAAACCCATATATTATATAGATTCATTACACGGAGAGTGTTATATTTCAAGTGTTTATTTATTTTAATTTTGGTGATTATGGCTTACAGCCCATGAAAACCCCAAATTCAGCTTCTCAAAAAATTAGAATATTACATAGAATTAATTTTAAAAAGTAGTTTTTAAATAGAAATGTTGGCCGACTGAAAAGTATGTTCATGTACACACTCAGTACTTGGTCGGGGCTCCTTTTGGATTAATTACTGCATCAGTGTAGTGTGACATGGAGGTGATCAGCCTGTGGCACTGCCGAGGTGTTATGAAGGTCCAGGTTGCTTTGATAGTGACCTTCAGCTCGTCTGCATTGTTGGGTCTGGTGTCTCTCATCTTCCTCTTCACAATACTCCATAGATTTTCTATGGGGTTTAGGTCAGGAGAGTTTGCTTGCCAATCAAACACAGTGATGCCCTGGTCATTAAACCAGGTTTTGATACTTTTGGCAGTGTGTGTGTGTTTTTTTTTTTTTTTTAATTTAAGTTTTTGTAAAGGGTATACACGTCATTACAGCATTGGATTGTTTGCATTTTCATCACATGTTCACTTTTTTTGTTTTGTTTTGTTTTTTTGTTTTTTGACAACATTGGAAGAATAATTATAGATATAATTAAATATTATATTATAGATATAATAATTATATTATTAGAATAATTTTTGTTTTGTTTTGTTTTGTTTTTTTGTTTTGTTTTTTTTGTTTTTTGACAACATTGGAAGAATAATTATTACAACACCCCTTTTTTTAAGTGAAAGAAAAAGAGAAATTAAAGAAAGAACAAAAAAAACCCCAAACAAAAACAAAACAAGAAAAAACAAAAACAAAACAAAAGAGCAAAAAAAATAAAATAAAAATAAAAGAGCATCTGAGTAGCATTGGAACAAAGAGAGGTGCCATTATTGAAATGGTATTTGTCAAAGATTACATCTAATGGAAGACACATATGTGATCCAGGGTTGCCAAAAGTTCAAGAACCCATCCATGTCCTGTCTCAGTGCGAACGTCAACTTTTCCATCAAGTAAATGTCTTGAATCACGTTAATCCAATCTTCAGGTGTAGGATAGTCCTTCAACATCCATTTTTTAGTTAGAGCTTTTTTACTTGCCAATATTAAAACAGTGAATAAGTATTTTTCTCCTTGTCTTTCCAGTGAATCCGGTAGTAAACCCAAATACAAAGTTACAAAAGAAAAGGGGACTGTTATTTTGAATATTTTCCCCAATATTGTCTGTACATTGGTCCAATATTGGTGGATAACTGGGCATGACCAAAATGATTTGCAGTCTCTTCACCACACAAGCGCCAACAATTCAACCCCTTACGAGTAAATTTGTTTTGTGCAGGTGTTCTGAAAAATCTTACCAAATTTTTCCATCCAAATTCTCTCCACTGCAGGGATGAGGTACTTTTCCATTGTTGTTTATTTAGCTTTTCCCATATTTCCAGTTGTAAAGTGAAATTCCCCTCTTTTTCCCATCTCTCTCTTTTATATATGATGTGTTGTCTCCTTTAAAGTCTTGAAGACCTTGGTATATTTTAGAGATGTATCTGATCCCTGGGATCCCTTTATATGCCATTAAGAAGACCTTCAGAACACCTGACTGGGCCCTTTCCAAATCCTCCTTTTTAAGTATTTTGTTTATGTGGTGTCTATGCTGAAAGAACCTGTAAAGGTCTTGATTTATTAGACCTTGTTTTTTCAAATCTTCAAAACTTCTTAAAATTTGCCCTTTAAAAAAATCGTAATATTTTATCAGTCCATTCTCTTTCCACTTTTTAAATCTAGTGTTTGTTTTATTAGGAGTAAAGTCTTGATCATAGGCAATCCATTGCAGAAATCGACAGGGTTCTTTAGTTTGATTCTCTCTGACTATCTTAAACCAAATTTTTAGCGGGGTCTCTATCCACGGGTTAGTGTTATTCAAAAGTTTAGGTAAGGCA